>CM052160.1:5270604-5384981 GCA_028455555.1 Augochlorella aurata
TTAATTTTGTCTAGCCTCGTATTTTCGAATAAATAGTATCTATTACAAGCGATCCGACGAATTATCAAGAAGAAATTTCCATAATTCTGAAGTAGGTTTGGCGGATATACGATTTCACAGCCGAGGGTTCTCGTGCTCGTTTCTTTCTCCGGAACGGGCACCCACGTCGCATTTAAATGACAACTTATGTCGGTCAACAGAGCCGCAGAGTCCACTTAGCGGTTCCACACGAACGGGCCCCGAAATGAAAGGGCCTCGACACTGACCACCCGTCCCCCCTTTGTGACCATTTACTCTCGTAACGTTGCTCGTGGCAGCGTCCTCCACGCATCACCTCCTTTCCACAATGAACCACCTCATGCTTTCTTCCCGAAAGGAAGTTCGCCGTCCATTGTCGTTGCTATCTATCAAAGCCTCCTTTCCGTGTCGTTTTATATTATACATCCACCGCAAAAAAAGCACAAAAGAACGAACCACGTCTATATCGGTAGATAATTCGTTTGCAATCACCACTCTGTTCTCCTTTCTTGACTTCTTTTTAGTTGCAAGATAACCTGGCCCAATTTTTCTGGGACATCGCGTACAGGTGAGAAAGATATCTGATTTTGCTATTCGACTACAAATTTTATATATTTATGGCGAAAATTAATATACGAAATTTAAAGCAACGGATAGATTAATGGGATTCAAGAATTTCGAAACAACCAAATTATCGTGTTTTAATTGTTTTAATGTAGACAGCGACAAAGTGGTGTTGGTGACCGCGTTAAAGAAATGATTCTGCATGAAGATCAGTAATCTATTTATTACACAGAATTTGCGGTATTTCTATGGGGTGAGCCATCTTTAAAATTTCTATAGATAGAACTTTTAATATTTTTCAAAGTTTTTGACTTTATTAAAACGATGAAGTAACTTTCTAGTACAAAATATCCCTCGAGTTATTCGTAAAATAGAGTCACAAACAATCGAAAATGTATTGTAAAATTAAGTTGACAGTATAGCCTACTGCCAGGTTAATCGTGGCAGCCATTTCAATGAAATTATTTGTCATAATTAAACGGAACGCTTAATCTTTAATAAAGCAACAAATTTTGAAAGACAATTCTTTTTGTAACAATAAACCAACAGATCGTCCAGCGTATATTATAATATCGAACCAAAACTCTCTGTATTCCAAAGTACAGCTTCGCTTTCATATTGGTCCAGCCATTTTCTAAAAATTGCCCAATTTCATAATAGTTAAGTTTCAACCGTAGTTTTTGTGCTTTGCATACACAGCGGCAAATAAAACGCGAGATGACCTCCGAAGGGTCCGAGAACCGGCATTAGAGGTGGCATAAACTCGGCGTGGACGATTTACGAGGCAGCTCTGGTTCCATGGCCGCGTGTACGTCGGAGTACAGTTATTTCCATCGGCGCTTTTGTTTCTCGTCCGGCCCGCTGCATCTTCATCTTCGAAAACGGAGCCTGCCAGCGCAGCGAACCGAACAAGCCCGTGTATTTTAATTGTTTTCCGTGCAGACGCCGCTTCTGTTGCCGTTGTTCTTGCGGCCAGTTTCGCCGTTCGTACGATTCCGCGAGGATGCATTTCAGTGCCCTAGAATTAGCCCGGCCCGGCGTGGGGGCCAGCGAAAGATTGCAGGGTTGAAAAGTCGGCGAGCAACGATGGAAAGAAACGAAGAAGAAGAATGACCACGGGATGCTAAGTGTGGGAATGCCCGGGCCGAGCCACATGGCGCGAGAGGAGTAGGGTAGATGTCCCAATTTTCGTGCCCCCGGATTGAAAACGTATAGAATAAGGAAAGCGTTGTGCCTAACTAAAACGCTTAGGTTGACGCGACCACCTTGGAAGAAGATATACATTCTGGAAAGAAAAGTACCGGAATTTCTCGTTCTAAACTCCCGCGGTGCATGAACGAAATAATTTTTTGTACTTAGGTAGGAGGCACTCTATACAGTTCGGTCATGATCTATCAACCATTGTGTTAACAACAGCTGTTTAGCAAGTGTGTTATGCGATTTTTGTAATAGGAAAAGTTATCGTGCAAAGAATTTCTCTTAGTTTTTGAATTTATAACGAAATCTCTTGTAACAATTTTCATTGACTCTATGTGTATGAAAAGCATTACCGTTGATGTAAAATCGGTTTATGGGTACGATATGTAATCATGTCAACAATCTTTGGAATATCGCTTCGAAAGCGAACGAAAACGCAAAAGCTGTGTAATAGTCGCTCAAAAATTAAGGACCTGCCCACTGTTTCCTTCGATTATCGTGGAGCTGAATTTCTTTACGGACGGAATTTATTTAAACGTCGAGTATATTCGTCGATTTTGCTTCGTAAAAGATATTTCTGGGTTTGTAAAAGGTTGGAAACGAAGATTATGAAGTAATGCGACTCATAAATTGTGGAAAGCGTCCTTTTTGCAACTTGCAGAACGGTATTTCAAGCTTTAAATGTGATTATTTAAATGTTATCTTACTTCAAATCCATATTTATATTACATCGGGTTCGCATTGAAAGTAGCTACATTAATCATCTTATCGTAAATCTAGATTTCTGGAATGTTTGAATTATGATTACAACAAAGTTGCACTTCCAGTTTCAAAACAAGTGTTTCCAGATTTCAATGTTGCCCAGATCTAAGATTTGGAGCGACTGTACTCGTACAGGAAGGCAAAAGAAACACGAGAAAATGTGGTCATCGTGATCTGGAAGATGTTTTAATCATTTCATAAACCTGCATTTCATGATATCGATCAACAACGATTGGTTTATGCTCGAATGGAATGTAGAACAAGAAAACTGGTCCATGTGAGCTGCAAGCTGTTTTATTACTCCTGTGGCAAATCTAACATTCTGCGCCTATATAAGTAACATATCAATAGCTACATAGTACGATAAGGTTTTTGATAAAACATAAGATTTAGTACACTGAACATTCATTGTGCAGTGATACATTGGACCATCGCAGGCAATCAAGATTCGATATATAATCTACTAAATATAAATGTTACTTATTTCTTCTAAATCGAAACAAAATTTGTTTCTTCTATTGTCAAAATCTATGAATGACAGTAAGTAAATAGAAACATACAAGAAAATCTTTGCACTGCGATTTTTTGTACAGTTACGATGATTAATATTTCTTAGTAATTTTCTTGATAAAACCAGATAATTTTTAACGATAACTAACTATAAACATTCGGTGAACTCTCTTCACATCGCGTATATAATACATACTTAATCATATAATCTAAATTTTAACATTCTTTAGATAAAAAACTGAACTATATATTTACATATATATTGAACTGAATGCTCTTATGTGAATGTGAACTCCTATTAAATGGTTGGAAAATCGGGATCAGTCTCAGCACGCGTATATTGATCAGAACATTTTGAGCATCTTCTACATTGAATATAAGTTAATTAATATCTTGGTAAGTATATTTCACTAATAACATTATGATTGAAAAATTGAAAGGAACCTTCGAATCTGGAAAAAAGGAAATTAATTATAACAGCACTATTGCATACCCTAGAACTTTTGTTTGAAACATTTTTCTATAGAAGAAATGGCTTTCGAGTAATTTAGGTGGCAGATCCTGATGGACCACCCTGTATTTCTCGGTTAAAATTTTTCGTAGAAATCTGTCGAAAGGCTATAACGAAAGGTAGATATCTAACAAACTACATCTGTCACGTGGCCAGTAAAAAATAGTAAAAAAGCATAAACCAGTTGCACAAAATCAATAAAGTAAGATATCCACTATACAAATATCATTGCACATAAACATAATCGAATGACAATTTATCGAGAAATAAATAATAAAAATCAAAGCGATGAATACCGCAATTGTTCTCACTTTCAAGCGAACAATCGCTCTACTTAGCCCAAAGATTTAGGAATGCTATTCCTAGACTTGATAAATTTTAGAAGCCATTTGATATGTTAAGGGTAAGAACGAAGATCATGCGAAATAGAGGATAACTGTACCGAGTAAGGAAGACGCGAGGAAGGATACGCGTCGACAAAAGGAGGACGCATCGAGAGAAAAGCTTTGCCGTTCGCTCAAAGGAAGACATGTTCGATAATTTATGTGGCGGGCAGGGTGATTTGCAGTTCCGGAAGCTGGCGGGTGCATCGGTGCAGGTTCGTGTCGAGGTTTCGGTGCCGTGTAAATCGAATGAAGAAAAACAGGGTTCTGGCCCCGGGAGAGCCGTGAGATACACCGGTGCCGCGTCCGCTCTCTCGGTCGTTTGCGTAACGCGAAATTGCCACCGGGAATGACCACGCACGGTTATTATTGAAATTTCTCGCGGTCACACAGACATGACCTAGTTCCGGCGCGGCCGGGGCGGGTGCTTGGCCATGAATGGCCCCCAGCCTGTCATCTTCGGCGCATCGGCGCAAGTGACGATTTCACCTCGGCCGGGCTGTTACGAAAAGGTTGCGGTGGATCTTCGCGTGACGAGCGGTGGTTGTCGACGTCAACATTTGTATGTTTTGATTTATGAAACATGCGAGGACTATTGAATCGTCGTCTCGCAGCTTTTCCCTTTCGCCAGGCCTTTCGGCAGTTCTCGCGGAACGTTATTGCGTGACAAATTGGCCCCGTAAAAGGCGTGTCGTACACACTTTCTTCGTGATTGCCGGCACTTATCGGCACCGCGAGGAAACCATAATTCCTGTAAAATTCGTTCTCGATTCCGATCCGCTTTCCAGCTCTTCGTTCTGGAATTTTATCATTGCCTTCGCCACGAGACGCGTCCGAAAAGTGGGCCTGTACTTCGATAACTAGCTACGGTATCACCGACCACCTGACCTCGTCTCTTTCTAGAGAAACATGACACTTCATTTCGAACACGATATAGAAGGAAGCTAGAAAACCATTGTACTTTGCACCATGGTGATGAACAATGAGGGTTTCTGCGAAATACAATTTTTCTGCTTCTGTATTTAGACAAATGTTTGTTTCGACATCTTGTCAAAGATTTAAAATCCAAACATATTACTACTTTATAAAATAAGAAATACTAATTTGAAGACCAAATTATACAAATGAATTTTATATAAATACGTTCACATAAATACTAAAAATATTTATATTGTAAAAATATTTTTTTTTTAAATGTTTATGTATGTTTGATACAAGTGTTTTCAATTTAAGATTACGGTTTTAAAAAATGATTCTGAGGATTATCATCTACCCGTTCTCAAGATGGAAAAATTAAAGTTTAAATGAATGGTTATTAAGGGCACTGGCGTCTCGGCAATTGCATAATTCGCACGCATAACTAGACGCAACGGTTTTGCGATGAACGCCGGGGAACGTGACGGAGCACCGAGAAAGGAAAATCGTCCGGTCAGCTAGACAAATTACATTCTCTTAACAAGACATTGGCATTAATTGACTCCTCCATTTTGCTTATTGCAGCGTAATTCCTGCAATCATAATTCTCACTTGACTCGCGCTCGCGGCAATCGCGAAAGCGACGTTTCAATTAATTTATAGATTACGAAAGAATCTGGTGTTGAGGCACCGTGTGTGTTTCGCACTTTCTGTTGGTCCCAATTACTGTAATTGCAAGGGACAGTCCGAAGGTACACTTATTACTGAACCCGCGGCGGATCTAATATCTCGATGTTTCTGCCAGCGACTGCGAAAGACTGTCTCGAACGTCTCGGCGTTCATGTCCCGAGCAAATGCACATTCTTTTCGAATCGTTTCCATTTCAATACAATATAATCATTCCCATTCGATGAATAATTAACGGTTCTATTCAGGAAGAAATTCTGAAACTTGATGTTGCGTAGCTGTTCGGATAATTATTCACACTTCAGCTGTGGGAAATGGCCTTTTATTAGCAATTGGAATGACTGTGCTATATTTAACATTAAGCTCAATATGATGATCAAGATAACCGGTTTCGTAATTTGTATTTTAAAATTGTCGAAATTATAGAGGCTCTTTCATAGGAAATGATTGATTTCTTATTTCATACGTTACAATGAAAGCGGCGAAACGACTATTTCCGTCTTGTCATTCCCTTAAATGCGGATTTTATGCGTTTATGGGAAAATGGATAAGTGAAATAACTGAGACTGTGAAAGTCTCGTTACTCAGTTTTCTATTTTTTGAAACTATGGCGAGGAGAGTTATGCCTTTATTTAATTCGTATTATGTACAATTTATTTTGCGTAAATATCCGCAATTTATTTATAAAGTATCGCAAGTCGTTCACTTTTAGGTTTCGTATTAAAAGAAGCTTAATATGGTGATCGCTAATCCAGCAACTACAGTTTGTGTAAAAAGTACTCGTACACTGTATTCCTGATTTTCGACAAATTGACGATGATTGAATTGTTAATATTAATAATTGGACTGCATATCTTTATGCATCGATGACAAACTACAATGAAACATATACGTTAACAAAAATCAAAAATATTTCTACTTTATTTTTACCAGGAGAAATCTAATCAATGTAAAAGCTATTCCCTTCGTTTTATTATTAAATATAGAAACTAGAAATTGTATGAAAATCCACAATTTGGCGACACAACACTGTGGAAACATTAGAAGAATTTGAAAATATTTTGATATACTGTACGACTTGTCAAAACGATTAAAAGAGTATAAAAATCTCCATCATACTCTTAACACTTTGCTATGCTTTGATGACTTTGATTCGTGATGGAAATTTCGAGGAATAAGCTATTAAGTATGCAATGTGTATGTCTACTACTTATTATTTGTGTTTCACCCAAATTCGGATAAATTATAACATTTTATTTACAAGGCTAATGTATAAAATGTCCATTATATAATATACTACAGACGAAAGAGAAGCAATTATTATTTATTATTTGTCTTTCCCTAAAATGCAAATAAAAAATAAGATTTTATTTACATATAGGAAATAGCAGTTAAATTACTTGTGCAACTATTTAAATGATTTTTTAATTAAATAAGAAATTTAATTATTATTTCCAAATGAAACA
The DNA here is from genome assembly GCA_028455555.1 of Augochlorella aurata. Lineage (NCBI taxonomy): Eukaryota > Metazoa > Arthropoda > Insecta > Hymenoptera > Halictidae > Augochlorella > Augochlorella aurata. Next base: position 5,277,618 of record CM052160.1, read on the forward strand.
TTAATTTAATTTGAAATCTGATTTCACTAAATAATCACTAGACTGCGGATTTTTATGCAAAGTAAAGATTGTTTTCATTAATTACAAGATGCAGGAACTACAAAGATATTTATTTCTTTTCTAAATCATTCTAATGAGTTGACAGTAATACAATATTTTTAAATTGTATATATGTGCTAGTTATGTTCCACTTGATCTATTCATTGTTGTCATAAATGCATAAAATCCACCGTCCAATAATCACCCAACACTTTTCAACATATTCGGGCATTGTTCGCTGAAATTTTGGCAAGTGCCAAGGGTTGAACTCCCGTTCGATCATTGAAATTGCAAGCTCACGATTCTCGGCCGCTGGGTCGCCGAAATTACAGAGAAGAGATCGAGACGATGATTCTTTGGTTGCACGAGGAACGAAACGAAACGAAACGAAACGCACGCGTGTCAATAAAAGAGGATCGCCGCCGGATTCACCGTTATTGCCGCCCCAAACGGCTCGGTTCCCCCCGGGCCCCTCTAAAACACCTTTCTCCCTTCTTTCGAAACAGAAACTGACCTGAATCGCGGTGCATCTATCACGAGGAAGAATCGCGACAAGACACGTATACATCTCGAGGGAACAGAGCGCACAGGTACCGGCGGCGTAGCGGCCGCTGTGTGTTCTTTGCCTGGCGTGCCGGTGTTATTGCATGGCGCAAGTCGAAGAGCTGCAGCCGGCTGCAGGTGCACCGCTTCTCCACGCTCGATCCGAAGACGTTTCGGTGTGCATTGTGATCGAATGATATAATAAAGGCTGAAGTCCGTGGGAAACAGAGAACAGAGCCACCTGACGCACCGTCAGCATCGTCGTAGAAAGCCTTCGTATACAGGGTGCTCCTATCAAACTGTGTCACCGGATCGTTCGAGCATCGAATCTATGAAAATGCGGTAACAGTTCCAGCAATAACAGTTGCAGCTCTCTTCCGACGCTTCGTTTCTAGATTATGCATATTTATGCAAAATCAAAATTGTCCAAATTAATTAATATTATTCTCTTCACAGTTACAATGACTTTCAATTGTAATAATTTCTGAGAAGAAATATACATTTACTCAAATGCTTACAACAATAGTATAACATTGACACTTAACAGTTTATTCTAAAATCCAGCTCATTAAACTTAAATAAATAAACGAATAAATTTTTAGTTACTACATCATTGCAGCAAGACCTTTTGAATTCTGCAAATAAATGTTTCCTTCCATTTATATTTTTATATTAATCGTCATTTACGTCTTTAAAAACATTTTATTGTAATGCAGTTTGCAAAGATGTGCACGTATTTTTTTAGTCGGGTCTATGTGACTCGAATATCGGTTTTATGAACATCGTGGGATGGTTAAATATTCTTTGAAGATAAATCTGATTTTGTTTTTGAAGTTAATAAAGTAATTTGGTCGTGACTGGATTGTTCCTTTTTCTTCGTAGTGGGAAAAGAACCTTCCACCAGCTGCTCATTTAATTGATACAGTGAGCTATCAATTGATTTAACGCTTTTCTGTAAGTTGTACAGGAACATATGCCCTTCTTTTAGACACCTGTTCGATTCTTAAGTGGATGTTCATGTAATCATTCGTAAAAGGTGAACTTCTAGTATCTCATTACGCTTCTAATGCAAGATTAACCCTTTAACGGTTATGGTTATATACGTTCCAGACACGCTAAATTAACGAAGAATAGTTCTAAGCCGTATACATTAGAGTTTTAAAAAATAATTTTGCATAATTAAAGTCATTTATAATTTAAAAATAAGGACAAATTTATAATTTTATTTATCAATCTCTTTGCAACGTATTCTTCAACTTGCATATTCGTCTATATACTTCAATGAAACCTGTGAAAATTTCAATTAGTTCCATGGGAACTTGATATTGAAATAACAATATCCCAACTTTGAGTCCCAGTAGACCCTACCTACCTCGCTGTTTAAGTGTTAACCCTCTACAGGCTGAATTTGTTTTACTTTGATATTTCAGGTGTCATCAGCAATATTGTTATCAATTATCTCAGAGGCCTTGCATAATTAAGATGTCTATATCATCTTGTGGAAATACTAAAATTATTTGGTAAAATGTCGATATATAAGCACGCGACCTGAAAATTACGCGGGCCTATAAAGGGTTAAGGATATCGGTACAAGGAAAAATGGCTAAGCTTCCGGCGGTAACGTGTCACCTGGCCGATCGCAGACAGATTAAAGGGACTCGAGGGATCGAGGACTTTTACAGTAAGGATCGACATGTGTAAGTGAAAGGTGTTGGTACTCCCTCGCGTAGAATTGATTACGTCGAAAAGCCGACGAGTTATTCGAACGGTTTGCTCTCGCCGGGATATCGTGGTGGTATCCAGCGGGGCACGGCGTGGTGCCGCGGTGCTATCATCCCGAGCTTTCACCATCGTCATCATCATCGTCATCTGGCAGCTCTTATTTTTACGGCTGCTGTCTTTAATGGCCCGATGCGTCATAAGTCGTTTCAACACCTCGATCAACTCCGGATGTCGATCCCAACCGCGATTCCACGATTCCAACTGGAACGGAAACTGCTCGATTGTCGATACCTAACTATAATGAAGCTGTTGTCCGAGGGGAAAAAGCATTCAACGTTCTCAGAACCGTTTGCTGTGAATCTTTAACGACTTCTTCATTTTATTTTTAAAATTTCATCAACCCGAAGGTCATTAGTAGACTTTCATGGTGAAAATAGATCAGTGAAATTCGAAACAGTAGACAAATTACAGGAATTTAAGATTATCTAAATATTATTAACAACTCGTTAGGATTATTAAACGGAAGACGAAATTTCTATCTTGTTCCTATCTGAAGCAATTCATTCATTCTTCATGTTGCATATAAATTCGGAATCTCTAATTACTGTTACACGCGGATATACTACATGATTGATATAAGTTTCTCTCTCGAGTTATAATAATCCATTTCGAATAGACGCAATCGGAATTAGCAAGAGCCATCGTGCGACGTTCCTTTTCTTTGAAGGTAGAAAGTCTTTCGGGGAACTGGAAAGCAACGGAGTACTGTTTGCAGCGTTCCACGCGTTAAGTCGCGATCCATTAGAATATGGAGACGCTTCAATATGAAAATTAATATCCCCTCGGAAGTCGCGGGACCATTCAATCATCGCTTTTTAACGTCGCTGAGCCCTCGGACGAATAAGACGACCACATACTTACTACACTCGGGTTCTACGGGAACCTCGTGCTTTCACTAATCCTGCGATTTCTCACAATCAACGGTTCCCCTTGTCCGCAGAGGGCGGTCGACCACTTTCTCGGATTAGACAGAGCCGGTATCGTCGAGATTAATAGCGATCGCGGCCGTTTCCCTAAACGTCGCGGGTTCGAAACCTATCCGCCATATTTTGCTGGGTTTCTTTTATTTCCATCTGGCAGATTCGGCTCGCAAAGTAATTTCACATCCTCGAAGGATTTATTCAAAATGTCACGATATTCTTGAGGGTTCTGCCTACAAAAATAGCATAATCCAAAGGGGCAGCCTTCGAAATCAAGGCTGTGGTTTCGAAATCTGTGTGCAACATTTAGTTGAATTTATTTTCTTATGACAAGACTCAGCTCTTTTTATAATTTAATCTTAGGAAACCTAACAATTTTTAAGAATTGTTACTTATTCAATTCTGCCCATTAAATAAATAGTACTAAGATGAAGTTTCTAAAATCAACGTCGCGGATTCGAAATCTATTTACGACGACTGGCTAAATTCCATAAAAGCTAGCTTTTCCAAAATAATTTAACATCTTCAGAAATTCGCAGCCAAAAATATTTTTAGAATTTTTTTTATATTTAGTCGTTAGAAAAATAGTCACACTAAAAATAAAAAATAGATGTCACACGATCCAGACATATTTGCCACGTTCAGCTGCAGTTCTCTTATTACAAATTATGAAGCTCTTATAACAATTTAAAATCCTTAAAAATCCCTGACCAGAATTTGTTATCAGATTCAAGCATGTATCTGGAAGTACTTCCTACAAAACCAGTCTAGTTTCAGAAAGAAATCACTAAACTCAACACGTCACATTATTGAGAATTCCTTCTCTTCCAATTTAAACATTTGTGCTCTTATAACAACTCAAAAATACTTAATCCCTTGCACTACGACTTATTTTACAGCTACATGGATTAGCATTTCTTTGTTACTAATAAATTTCTACGATAGACGGAAAATTTATTTTTATTACATGGCAATCTTCACCTCAATGTTTAAATATTAATGATAGATGAGTAAAATTAAATTTAAATTTAAGAGGTTTGAATAATGTACATATTTAGCAGATTATGTTCCAAATCTTCATAACGAGTCTGACACGATGTTATAGGGCAAAGAAGCCTGAAAAAGCCTGTAAAAGAAATCCCTAACCTGAACTTCACACGATTGAAACCTATTAGTCCCGTCAAGCTGAAGACTTTTTACATCAATTTAGAAATTTAACTCTCATAATAATTTGAATTTCTTGAAGATCTACCAAAATCTTCTAAAAAGTGCAAGAACATACTTGGAGGCACTGCCAACAAGACTAGCCTACTCCCAGACCAGAGTCTTTAAGATCAGTGTCGCAATGATCAATGAAAGAAAAAAAAGTCCGTCGTTACCGTCTCTGTTTGAACTTGTTGAATGAACGAGGACAAAAGACAGACTCTCGGCGGGCAAATCGAAAATTTGTTTGCAGAATTCGAATGTGTCGAGCGCGGAGTACACGTGTGTGTGTGAAACAGGGTCCCCGGTATTTCCTAAGCCAGAAGAATGGCAGGGTCTCGGCGTCCAACTGGTCCGCGTACAATGCCCAGCAATTTCTACGAGTAAACCGCGTTTACATATGCATACAAAGCCGTAGTTTCTGCGCGACAATGCCGGCACGCAGGCAGGGCATCGATTTGAGAAAATAAAAGCTCTCCGCGGAGGAACAGAACGGAACGGAACAGAACGGAAGAGAACGGAACGGGACGACGAGGAGGAAGAGGACGACGACGACGACGACTATGACGCCACATACATATACGTCCATAGAAATGTCGGCGAATAGCAGCGGCCGTTTATGTACCCGCTTCGGGACCCGGATTAATAGCCCTTGTACTTCTCCTTTAGGCCGAGATACCGTTCCTTGCACCTCGTATACCCGCGTAATCGAACCTTGTATCCCATTCCTACGTGGACGCTGACAATTTGCAACGCCAAATAGGGCGGCTCATTTAACGAACCCCTCGCCGATTTATTTGGTATTTCTGCCGGCGTCGCGTGACAATCGAATCGCGCGCCTGTTCGAGCACCGGCCCCTGCCAACCAAATGGGATTAAATTTACAAGGAATGCCGACCGGAGACGCATATGAAGTCGCGGCTAATCGAGCCCAAGGAATAGACTAATGCTGCGGGTCGGTTTACCTCGACAAAGTTAACTCTGCGACTCTGCCAGCTCTCCGGGCAATGACAGCTCACTCGACGATTGCTGTTCCCAGGGCTAACTTGCCTAAATCCTCCATTAGGGGGTGCGAGGCTGCTGAATTTCCGTTTATCATAAATTGCCGGTATTTGAACTGTTATGGTTAGACCGCGGATTTTATGCGTTTATGACAGAAAATAGTTTGATCGCATACGAGACAGTAATAACATTTGAAGAATTTGCTGATGCAGTATTTTCAGCTCGTTAAAATTGTTAAGAAATGAAATAAATGTCTATGTAGCTCCCGTATCTTGTAATTAATGCAGACAATTTTATTTTGCTCATTCTAAAGCTTGAAGCTCTTAAAAGAGAGTATCGTGTGTTGCTTTATAAGAATAACATAGATGAATTTACAATAACTCTCATTAATATTCGAATACCTTTTAAAGCGGACTAGCTTTTTGAAAACTGGACTAAATGACTGGAATTTTTTCTTAGACGATAGACGAACTAATCTATCAGATAATGACTGAAAAGTTGTTTTTAAAATCTTGATATCGCTTGGAAAGATTTTTAATAAAAAGATTTTTAACTTTTAATAAACGACCTTGATATGAGCTGCGAACAATTAAATATCGTGAAAATTGCAGATATGCTTCGATTTTTGACTCTGTCGACCAATAAGGCTCAGAAGTCTGTAGTTTTTAAAATCTTCGAACGCCTGCAACTTGACTCTGCGTTATTCGATTCCGATGAAGATCGAGACAGCGATGTAAGAACGAAGTATTACAAAGAAGCCGACAAACATTAACAAAACTAATAAATCAATTTACGCGAAATATATCAATATCAGATTGATCGACGCAGAGAGTATCGATCAGCTAAAGAGGATTATAGTTGCTAATTCTTAACAGATTGTCAAGACTTGACGACAAAGAAACTAAAAGACATTCGAATAAAAAAAAAATCGCGAACAAGAGGATGTCCCAGTGAAAAATTCTCGAAACATCCGAATGGTTTAGTACCGATCCAAAGGCTGTTGAGAAGCAGCTCCGGTTCTGGTGGCGAGAGATCGAGGATCGTGGTTCCTTACGAGAACGTGGCGACATTCTTTATCCGTGGTGTGCGCGCGAGGCGGCGCAGCCTTATGTATCATTCCCAACTTGGTAGCGACAATTCGCAGCGCCGAATAGGGCCGGTTATTTAATGCTCGATAGGCTTGTTTATTCGACCGGGGTCGGACAATTGAATTACGGCTACTAAATAGACCGAAGACATTGAAATTTCTTCGTGGCCGTTCACCGACAATGCGGAAATTCTTTATTTCGTGGGGAACAGATAATCCGTTCGGATATGCGCGGCTCTTTATTCCAGCGAGCCGCGCGGCGTTGCTGTTCGTTATGTGTATACCATTACCCCATTACCGAGGCTATGAAGACGTATGGCGTTGTTTCCCGCGCTGAAACCGGAGGCACAATTTGCCACGTCCAAGAAACTTGTTATTAGACCGTGAATTTTTATGCGCGAGTCGCTTTGCGAGCTTTGTAAAATAATCGGACGGTCTCTAGCGGAATTTCAATCGCGTTTGCGGTACCTTTGGCTCTAAAACTACAGGGTGGCAATTGTAAAACTGAAGGTTTTGGAAAATTCATAACTCATTCATTTCTGATCTTTTTTATTTTCTTTTTTTCTTCTATGTTATGTACGTATGACAACGACTAAAACTCGTTGAGTATTTTTATTTTAGTGAGAAATCAATTATTAAAACTCAGGAAAAGTAGCCGATTAGACGTTATAGGATCTGAAACCTTGCGAAAGGTTATGGAAAATGTAAAGGGTTATCATTTGAGGGGTTTTGTTTTTTAGACATAATATTAAGAAATATCCATTAATTATATTTCGAAATAAAATATTAAACATTAAAGAAATTCTGAACTAAAGTCTTAGTCTACAATGCATCGAAAATCGCTGATTTTATGAGTGGAAATCTGCGTAAAAATAATAATAATAATCAGAAGAATATTTTTATGTTGTTCTATCATAACTGCAGCAATTCGTAGACATCTTGTAAATTAATAAAGATCCTGCAGGATGAAAGTATTTTAATTAATAAGACTAGAGATGCAGTATTAAATTTGAAAACAGTAATTATTTCTTGAGACATCTTAAATCACAGAAATATTAGTGAAATTCGGTTTGTATGTATATATTGCGATGAAAATTAATGTTTTACGGCAACTGGAGAATATCGGATGATAACGTGTTAATGTGTGCAAGTAATTTCGTTCCGCGAGTTTGATAGAATCACGATTGGAGAATTAAAAATATATTAGTGCAGATATTGAATTGATATAGACGAAAGGTGGGCGCAAGGAGAACGGGATGCAATCTCGAGAGGAAAAGAATAATCGTAGGAAACACGATCTCATAAATACGTTTCGCGTCACACCAGATATCAATTACATCCTGCCACCGCCCTCGGCGCGAATATATCATTAGAATCAATAACACCGAGCATCATTCACCCCCTGCTCATCCCTCTCAGCTCGCAATTCTATCCCCCAATATTTCCTTTCGAGGACTTTCTACGATAGCACTGTCACTCAAGGCTATTGTGTTTTGCCTTCGGCAACGCAACCAAAGTTTCTTCTATCCTTCTCCAGTCGGTGAAAGATAGGGGACACTTTCCCCTAGTAATTTTACAGGATCGAGCATACGGGGTTGATTAACGAAGATGTTCATACGCAAGATCGTGAAAATAACCTTGACGCAGAAAATGCTTTTTATAATCTATACGTAATTATCATCTGACAATTATTTGAGAAAAATTTGAAAATGCGATAACCCCTTACGCTAAGATTGTTCTTTTCTTAAATAGATAACAAAATTACTTCTTAATTTATGTTCATTTTTAAATCTTAAAATTACCAAGTTTTACAAAATTTTTAGAATTACCTTTTAGCACTTCTATGTACTTTTATGAACTTCTATGTATGTCTTATGCAGTCTATGTTGTATATTCGCTTTTATTCGTGTATCTTGGTAACAGAAGAGTTTGTTTCCAATCAGAAGAAATTGATAACATTTAGTCGATTACGTATGAATTCTATATAAAATGTCTGACTCGTTATAGTGTTATAAGGTTAACGAACATATTAAAAATAGTAATTTTCATAAGTCGGACAATTAAAGGACAAATTGGATTGCGAAATACTAGGTCAAGTTGTTGGTCATTCCCGTTTTAATGTATCAATTTTATTGATCAATAAAATAAACGACAATTATACCTCCGGTTGGCTCGGGTATAATGACTCATTAGGATAAACGCATCGTTATAACTTGTTTCCAGAAACGACTTGACCTAGTAATTGAATAATTTCTGTAAGTGCAACGGAAAATTTTCGAAAGCATAATATTCGTCGCTGATGTTTCGGGACTTCTTGTCTAGCAGTCGAAAAGGACACGCGGGTTTTGGCAGCGCCGTCTTGTCGCCGGATTCTTCGGGAAGGGTGGCTGGGCGAGCAGAAATTGGAGATGCGTATATACACCATGAAAATATACATGGCCCGAAGGTCCAAGGGGCTGGGACGTTGTCTTCCGCGAGGAGGATTTGCCTTCGAGGAGACGACGGTCTGCGAGAGGGAAGAAACCACTCCGCTAAGCCACCATGATTCCACGAGATAAACCCCCATATTATGTCGCCCGGGATAATACGAAAAACCACCACGAGATGTGGTCCATCGTGTACGTGTATAAACGGCCCTGTATACAGGGTGTTTCCGACTGAAAAGACACTAACTCCGGATTACGTATCAACTCCGTTGTTCGGCTAAGGGAATCTAGAAACTCTCCCTTAATAATCCGACGACAGACTCGTCTAGCACCATTTTCTTAAAAATGCCATACCTTTGTTCGCGTTGTCTTCATTTTCCGCATCTTTCATCGAACTTCATTTATTTTAGTGTTCTTGTGTATTCTGCCGTAATTATTTTGTAACTCTCTATACTGTTTCATTTTTATTCTAGTTCTCGAATCATGTTGGATCAGAATAAGGTACTAGATCGCAAGAATTTCAGATCCTTGCCTTGGGTAGGAGAATTTATAAAATAACGATACCGTAACAGGCTTGTCTAGCACCATACTTTTCATACTACAATGTTTTCGTTCGCTTGGCTCTCATTTTTGCTTCCTGCGTATTTGTTACTAAGTTATATTTATTTTACTATTTCTGCGAATATTGTCCTAATTATACTTTTTTGTACTATTTTTTCAATCGTAGTAGATCAGAATAAGAAAAGTTATTGTATTCTTCAAATTGCCTGAGTTTTTCTTTACATTTTTCGCATTATTATTCCTGTGATGAAATTACCTATACTGTATCTTGAATTACAGTTATATATAGAATATTAAGGTCTGGCACAATTTTCTTAAAAATGTTATATTCGTGTCCATTTTCCAATTATTTTTATTTGCTAACTTTTTGAATCGTTTCTTGAACACAGAAAATCTTTAGAGGGTTAGAGTAACCACTCTCAAGCCTCAGGCAAAAGCTACCTAATATAAATATGTAACTTTGATATTTCTCATGGTATTCAAAGTATATAGCAGCTAAGACCAAATTTTTAAACTTTGCGAACCGAACTGTATACGAACATAAATATTGTTAAAAAATTTCCTTCCATCGAAAAGATACCGACAACCTAAGCCATTGCTCAGCTGAGGAACAGATTTTTCCTTAATAACCCTCCGACTGTCTCTCGCAGCATCATTTTCTAAAAAAAGCCATAACCTTTTTCACTTCTGTTTCTATCTCTTTAATTTGTCGTTTACTGATATTTCTTTGATTACTTTCGCGGCCTCCTTTTTAATGATTTCATCTTTTCCAGCGTTCTTTCTTCGATCATAGTGATCCGCAATAAGATCGAATACTGCAAACAGAAAGCAAACGAACGATCGCGCGCAGCCCGCATAATCCTAAATTGATTTCAAAAACCGCACTCTTAATCTGAAAACAAAAATGCGATTGCGCCGGTTAATTTACAGCGTGCGGTTAATCAGCCGGAGGCTCAAACGATTCGCGCGAGGCACGGTAATCGCGGCAATAATTTCGCGTGCAATTTCGCTGCATTAGTAATTTATTTTACAGCCGTTGTCGAGATACGCGGCTCTCGTAAACCGTGGGCAATAAAAAATCGGGCTGGACTGTTCGAAGACAACGAACCACCGGATAAGGACAAACAGCTGATCCTCTTTGAGAACTGGAAACACAAATTACGACAACGAAGTATTTACGATATCGAAGTCGAAACTCAAATATTCTGCTTTTTTTTAAGGCAAATTTCCTTCATGCAAATGATAATTAGACGGGAAAAATAAAAATTTTATTGAGATTATGATATGTAGACTTCAAATTTTATGCAGTCGTGACAATTAATGGATTAAATATGAAACTATTGGAACAGGTTAAGGGTGTTGTTACATTATTTCCTATGTATCACTACTATTAGAAGAGAAAGAATATTTTTATTTAACTTATGATTTTCACAATTGATTTAGACAATTTTTCTTTTGCATGAAAATCCGCAGTCGAATTATGAGAAATAGATATAAAATAAGAATGAATTTTGTCTCTTAACAAGTCATTAACTCTCTTCACAGTTCTGCATATCTTCTATTTTGTTATAAATGTATAATACTATTGGAGTCTCTTTCCAAACGGTCACATTAACAATAGAATCTTTCGCAACTGCTTCGTTCCTTATAATTATACTACACATTTTATGCATTTTATACAGAAACAGGTCGAACACAAAATTGTAACAATATTGGAAGAATTTGAGAATATTTTTATATTGCGTACGATTTATTAAAAAGGTTTAAAAAGGAACGTTTCATACAATCAACTTAGACAATTTTTATCTTGCATAGAAGATCACAGTTTACTTGTGACAAAATTATGTTATATGTTTTTCTTTATATTAACGTTGTCTTCATCCATGACCTATTCTATCAGTAAACATTTGTCTTCTGAATTATAAAGACATTAAATTTCATTCATCCGGGAACATACTAATATAAAAATTGAAAAAATCTAAATAAATTGATTTTTGTGATTTTGGTGCGGTTAGTTAATAAATTTTCCTCATTTGATATATGAACATTTTGCAACTAGATTGTAGACCTTTAAACAAAATAAAAGTTGACATAACCTTGACGCAAGAATCGGAAATCACTTTATTGGAGGATATCAGTAGGTTGCATGCAATTAATCGATACTCTTTCTTTCTCTTACTCTATCTTTCCTTTAAAATAACAGCTACTGATTTTTATCGCAAATGCATCAAATTCGCAGTCAGCTTACAGCAACGCTTAATTTTCAAACTAGATTTGTTTTCGAATACGTTGTGTCCAGTATGTAACATAATTGTACGGTGAAAATTGAAGATTGATGGTGTTCTTCCTTCATTGCTGCCAGAAGAAATTACACGATCGCTTAACCCTTCAAGTGGAAATGACAAATCTCGCCAGTGGACATATTCCGTGCCAAACTTGAATATGACGCGCGACGCACATGTTTAAAAACCATATAAATTTCTTCTAACTGTTAAACAAAATTATTATGACATTTACACAATCTCTGTATAAAACTGTGTCGTTATAGCTATGATGATTTATTTGAAAATGAACAATATTAAAAAGGAATTTAAATAGTTTGTGTATTTCGTTCATAACGATATTAACTATGTTAAGAATTTTTTTCTCAATTTCATCCCAACTTAGAAACGATTTTCGCTTAACATTTGCATTACTTTATGAATCCGCTTTATTACTAACTAAATAGTCTCCTCATTTATTAAATGAAAATAGAAATATTTTACTTTTAATTTGTGACAACACCTCGCACAGAGTTGCGCGCTACATTAAATTATCAGCTCGCGTACGTTTCTTTGCGAATAAATCATAAGGCAAGTGGTTAAAGAGATTGTCCATATCAACGAAATAAATAAAATATTATCCACGTTAGATGTCTAAAATTTATAACAACGAATATATTAATAATTTGTCAGAGGTGCCGGGTCATTTCTGACAACAGAACCTTCTACCTCTTTTTTTATAACGCCTGAGATATATTAATTTAGCTTGGGTCAAACGTAACCCGACACTGACTTCCGACCATCCGCTTTCCGACTGTTAATACTTATATCAGGCGTGTTGTAACAATTGCTAAACTGCTTCTGCGGTAGCACAGTGGCGTCCACTTCGCTGATCCGCCGAGACCGCGATCTCCGAAGGATCGAGGGATCCAGAGTTGGAAGATGTTGCACCTCGCACTCCCCCGGACATTTGCAGAGGACAGGATTGCCTGGTTCGTTAGCAAAAGAGGCGAAAAAAAGCAGGCCGAAAACCGTGGAAGAGAAATCTCTTCCGACGGCGGGTATCCAGAACGAAAGAAACGTTTATCGGGCGGACGAAAAAAGGAAGGGCCCGGCCGAAAGGGGCCATAAACGGTCCCCGTGGCCAGCAACCGTAGGCTCGTATTTAAGGAACTTTAAGAAACCACCGGCATTTCGACGATTTTTCGTGGTGTCCCGGGGACGTGGTGCGTTTAATTAAGCCGTAAATCGAAGTGGTCAGGGGGCCCGGTTTTATTGCGGCCCTAAACTATATCAGCCACAACGAAAAAGATAAAAGGGCAGGGGGCGGAATTTCGGGCCGAACCGGGCCGAATTCGCCGCGAACCCGTTCCCTCGTTACGATTTTTGCTCGGCCGTTTCCTTTTCGGCAAAACAGCCCGTTTTTATCTCGACAACCACCCTCGCGATTGTCGCGGCCCACTTGCCTCCCCCGACCCCTCCGCGCCCTGTCGCACTACGCCGCGTCGGCTCGTTAATGAACGAAGAACGTCATAAACAGGGTCGTGATCGGGGTGGTCCTCGGGGATCACGATCCTTCCTCCTTGGGCCACGGTGTCAGCGTACTTAAACTTTAACGTTCCGCATTTCATTGGCTATTATTCTCACGCGCGGACGTCGTTAACCGGATAATAAAAAAAACTACAGCTCCGGAACATATCGCATTCGACACGCTAAACTCTTGACACTTACCCGACTAATTCCCTTTCGTAGGAACGACCGATTACGCTAATTGTTCCACGATAATCAAACGCTTTCGTGGGTCGCGTCTGCGGAAGCTTGCGCTTGGAACCAGTTCAACCCTTGGCGCATGAAGACGCTGTGCGTTGCTTGTCGTTTCTGGGTTGAATCTTTGACGTCTAATGACCAGGCAGACGAGTCATAAGGATGTCAAACATAATCTGAGAAGTATGAGGAAGAGTCTGTTCTGTTGTGTCTTTGTGGAAAATAAAAATTGTGTGAGATGCAAAACACAGGATACAAACAGAAGCGTCTATTTGCCTTTGAGAATTTTATGAGTTTGGAAATAGTATATTGATATAATTCCGAGTTCGATGAAAGGTAATTAATAATTTAAGTAATCGTAGCAAATGTAATCGTTGATCATGATTAACACAGTAATCATTAATCACGTAGTGATTATTTTTTTATTATGATTAACTGGAAAATTTGGTACTATAGCAGTTAATGGTAATTCTGAATAGTTTTCCGACAATCTGCATGTACTTCATGTAATCATGATTACTGATTTATTTCTACTAACGATTAATTGATTAATGATTACGATTATCATGATTACTTTTCGCAATCAATTGCAAAAGTGATCATAAAATAATCAATTACTGTCCACCTCTGATATAATTGAATTTTTTTACTTTTCTTGAGATAAATATTTAAGATTTTATGTTAATTTAAGCACAGAATAAATATCAATTCTCTTTGTTTTTGAGAAATTATTGTATTCCGAAGATTCTAATTATTGTAATCACGATAAAGATTTAACGACCAGGAGTTAATCCATCTGTACATAAAGTAGCAGCTGCGAAAACATAATTAATATGTAAGAGGTATACGGCCACTCAAAAGTATCTAGAAACTTTATGCATTATAGTTGCCAAAAGTTTTCACTGTGTTGGAAAATACACGTCAATAATAATAATGAAAAGAAAGTCTTAGTTTATAGCTTACATCATGTATCATTTTGTAATTATTATTATAAAATATTGCATTCCTATATTCAGTTTGGGTTCATCCTTTATGACTCAATTTGATGTCACGTTACCGCTATTAATATTAAAACAGTGGGCACTACTGAAGCTTAAATAATAATTAAAGTAAAAGTGACAGTAAGTCTTTTGTTATATACATAATCAAATTACATGCTTGCATCTTCATTTTTCATAAATTTGAACTGCTTTTCTTCCATGAAAATTGTCTTTAAAATTTATTTAAGCTATAAACAGTTTAGTTCAAGCTAAGACCATCCAAGAGAATATTTTTGTAGTTCCTTATCTTTCCTAAATCACAGTGCAGGATTCAGGTATCGATGAAGTGCTTTCGGACGTATGATCTATCGATATCGTTGAATTTTAGTTCAGTTTTCGAGGAGAGCATTTTGGCATCTCGATTATCGCCGGTAGCAAGGGGACTAACAGAAATAAATGAAAACATAGAGGCAGCAGGAAGGTGAAGTAGAAAAAGCGTCCGAGATACAGGTCGCATCCGGCGCAGCTCGTCGCCTTCCACTCTCATTTGAATAAAAGCAACGATAAGCACATCCTTAGAGTCACTCGCAGTTCTGAATTGTTTCCGCTTCTTAAACCCCCGACAAATTTATTATAATAACTACCCTTAGCGGGGGCGGACCTCTTTCTCTTTCTTTCCCTCCCTCTCCCTTTCTGTTTTTTCGCTCTCTTTCTCTTTTACTCCTCTGTTCTTCCGGTTCGTTTTCTTTCCTCTGCCTCTTCCTCCGTTTCTCCGCTTTCATCGCCGGCGAGAGAAACACTGCCATCTTCGTTCCACCTCCGCCGCGACCATAATCTTCTCCCCATTTTCTTCCATCGCATCTTCTTCTGCCTCGTTTTTTACCGGAGCGAGAGGAGTCCTCTTTTCTCCGTGGCCGCGAGGCGAAAGGGAGGATCGTTTCCGCGAATAATGTGTTCGTTCCTCGCCACGCGGCGGTGAAACTCCCGGATGACGGGGGCGGGGAGGGCCAAACCGGAGCCGAAGAGGGGGGCAGCATCAGTTGCAATATTCCCGGTGAAAACATTACGACAACGAGTTTCGGCCTTTTTACGCGCGCCTGTTCTAACGACGCCGCGGCTCTCTGTTTTGCGTCCCGAAGACGCTCGTTCTTTTCGCAGATTATGTTCGCGCCACGTGACCTCGCTAAACCCCTCATTTTTATGCGATATCGTGTGATATGGCCTTAGACACTCTGATGGGAATTCATTGGTTTCAATTTCGTGTAAATGGTCGTTGTAGAAAATCTACGAAACGGTCTACATTCAAAATTCGCGCCACCGTCTGCTGAAAATGGCGGAGGGCGATGGAAGAACACATTCGCGGACAGTAAAAATTTCAATGAGCTGCAAAAATAGACAGTTATTGTTATTTCTAAACTAATTGTGATATCCAAATCTTGATTGGCCATATTTTGTTCAAGTTGTATACAATGAATGCTAAAGCATCCATGTCGCTGCGGATCAATTCGAAGTGCACAATAATTTAAAAAAATGAACGTTATATTCAATTGAAGACATGATAATGTGACTCATAATTTTGAATCCTGTAGCATTCATGTCACTTTGCGTCACAATGAAAATTAATGCTGTAGCTTCCATGTCAACGAACGCAAGAAACAATGTAATGAATAATAGCA
This sequence comes from Augochlorella aurata, assembly GCA_028455555.1. Taxonomy (NCBI): domain Eukaryota; kingdom Metazoa; phylum Arthropoda; class Insecta; order Hymenoptera; family Halictidae; genus Augochlorella; species Augochlorella aurata. Next base: position 5,293,861 of record CM052160.1, read on the forward strand.
GACCGTGAATCTTTATGTAAGCAATCTTAAAGACAAACTGTTTTCGTTAATCGTTTTATAAAAATTCAGTTCAGGAAGAATTTGAAGCAGTAGCTAAATTAATACCAAGATTAGATAGTAAATAACAGTTATTTTATAGTAATGCGTATATATTATTTTCTCTGAAATACAAAGCTGAATCAAACCCAAAAAATTCATGGACTGCAGTAACGTCTATATTATTCACTTAATAATTGCTATTGTTTTAATAAGAATTGTAAATTTATGTCTCTTAAATAGGCATCAGCAGCGTGACACATTGGTATTGTATACGTATATTTTTTTACTTTTATTTTTAAACGCAACCCCTTGAATATCTCAATTTTAATATAAATAGACTTAGGTCACTTTTAAAAGAGACGGCTCGTATAATAATAATGTTCCGTTAACTGGAACTTTTAAAGTAATTTGAAAATATTACACACATTATAAGTTCATACTGCCCGCAACCATCACAAAACATTAAAGAATTGTTAACAGACATAAAAATTAATGGAACGTGTTTTTCGACATTCGTCGTGTTCGTCGACCCCTGAGTTACGATTATGGTCTCTGTTTTAAGCCGAACAGTTGCTTCGATCGCCAAAACCGTCCGGATAGTTTTTCGTGCGGGCGTCCTGCTGCCGTTAATTATTTCAATAACATACTTCCACGAAATCGTTCCGCGCGACGTGAAAGCTGAAACTTTTCGCGAATGCAACGGGACGGAGGCGGCCAACGCGACGGGACGACAAAAAGAGACGAAACGCTCATAACAATGAACCGCTATGAGAAACCGGGGGACGGGAAAGGTCTTTATTGTTTGTTTCTCCGGGCGAATCCTCGTTTAAACGACGCGCTGCAAAACATGGAACACGGGATCTCTCAGCTGTTGAAATACCTTCGTTCCACCGACTTGTAATGCGTTCCTTCGTTAAAATCGCGTTGCAATTTCTCGTGAAAGAACTGCCAGATGTTCCAGCATTCTCCGTTGAAACTTTTCATCGATCAATTAGTCCTTTCAATCAAAAAAAAGCTAATAAAATAAGATTGAAAAGTTAATTTAACGCATTGTTTGACATTTAGATTCTTTTTTGTAACTCTCGGTTTCAACTTTGCATGGCTGTGCAGCTGATGCTTTGAAGTTGTTTATGAATGGCTGCGGATTTTATGCATTTATGGAAACAATAGGTAATTGAAATGCAGAACAGCGAAGATATCAGAAAAATGTAAAAATTTCATTACGCTGTTTTTAATTTATTGGAACTATTGAAAGAAGAAGTATATTTTTATTCAACTCAAAATTCACAGTCCATTTATAACTAGACTGCGGATCTTTATGTAAAATAAAAGTTGCCTATGTTAATTTGCAAGAAAGATTGTATTAAGTTGATAGTAATGCAACAATATCTTTAAGTTCTTTTAAGTTTGTTACAGTTTTATATTTGGCTTGTTCAGTTTTATCATAATTGTATAAAATCCGCTGTCTACTTATGACATCAGCATCATTTTCTGTATATTGTAAAATAATTGTATATATACAATTTTATTATCTTCTTTCGATTATCTGGATTTCATGACATGGAACTAAAAAATTTTCCTACGAGTATAGAACTTTGAATTATGACAGCTGCCGTGATCGCTGTTGAATTGCCAGAGTCATTCGGTAGTGCTCGACAAGTCATCGTGTGTACACAGTTACGCAACAATCACTTCCTCGTTAAAACTACTAAAAATTATTATCAAGATTCTTGTTCAATTTGAAGAATGTTCTATGGAGTTTATTCAATTTGTAGTCGACACAATCGACAACCACGATCTTGTGACTGGACGTCATTAGACCTGTTCTTACGAGGTCATGGTAAGTATCGTGTTTATCCTATGCTAACGAATCTCAAAATGTTGACAATCTTAAAGCATTAACTTAATAACATTCGTATTATTGGTGTCATATGACCTGACTTATATTCATTTCAGCAAACACAGCCGTGGCCGTCATTTAAATTATATTACAGTTCATCTTTACTGTCAGTAGATATACATGCTTCGAAATGTAGCGATGGTTAACCCTTTGCACTTGAGGGCTCCGGAGCGGAGCCATGTAAAATTTATCTTCATGGCTTTCGTAGCGAAGCCCTCGGAATGGACATAAATTTTAAATGGCTCCGCTCCGGAGCCCTCGAATGAAAAAGGTTATGTCAAGGTTATGTACTTTTTACATTATCGTATTGTTTTATACTTAAAGAATTATTAAAAATGTGATTATTGTTCAGAATATCTTCGAGCGCAAATTGTTAATTGCTTGTCTTTCGAATTTAGCGAAGCATTAATAACTTGGTTCTAAAATAAATGACATCAGATTTTCTGTTACAGATCGTTCCAGAATAATTATCCATAATTTTCAACACGTATGTGTAGTCCAACTATTTAATTTAATTTAATTTAATTTAATCTATTTATTGCAAACGGAATCAAGTCACGTTAGTGTACATGGGTTATAATAGCAATTAAAATATAATACATAGAGATGAAACGTGTTATATCGTGTGCATTATAAAAATTCAGACAATATAAGTACACTGCACAATAAAAATATCAAAGGTGGTCAAAATTTATTTCAAGAATTCAATAAATTATAGTCCAATAAGGTGATAAATAAAGACTAGAAAAATATTTATGAAAATTTCTTGCCGATAATTTTAATTTGACTAGTGATAGACCTATGGAGATTGATATTCACCAAATAACACAAAACACTTCTCAAATATTAGAATCAGTGTTGGACAGCAACCGATTAAAATTTTTAATTTGATTAAATAATTCATGAAAAGTAATTAATTAATGAATGTAATCGTGTCGTTAATTAAAGGCATTAATCGTCGAAAAATCGACGATTGAATTAATCGATTGATGAAATTCATTGTCAATCATCGATTTAAAGAAACATTTAGTAATTGTTGATTTTTTAATCGAATCGAAGAGATAATTTAATGTAACTCTGTTAAGAATTGACTTTATCATATTCTTTACTATATCATTTTTTTTATACTGATCGGTGGAAAGAGATTTCTACTTTAATCGTTAACTGCGAGTAAAAATTTGGAGAAATTTAATCGTTAATTGACAGTAATATTTCAATCGTTAATTGCGAATAAAACGAACGTAATCATTAATTGCGATTAACGATTAATAGTTGAATCATTAGCTACCGATTAAATTTTTGCCCGACTCTGGATAGAAGTATTAAAATCCTGCGTTAAGTATCGTTTTTATTCGTCTCCTACTTTGCAATATTCAATAACAATCTAACAGCCATAGAGAGACTGATCCACAAAGTCCACTAGCGGAAAGTCGCAGAAATCTCAGAGAAGCGGAGCCATCGTCGCGGTTGTTAAGACACTGTCTTTTTACTGCCTCGTACCCGCGAGTCTGCAGTGTAAAATAATTTTATTCTTGAACATTCAGAGTCGTCGGACAATTACGAGCGTCTGTGTACACGCATCGGGTACCAGCAATGGCTATAAACGTCACGTCAACGTTCGCCGAAGCCCCTCTCTCACCTGAGCGGTATTGTTGCGGCGACGGGCGGACCGAAAAAGCGTATTTCGCTCACGAATCACGTTGACGGGGGCCGGGTTTCGACAGATTCGTCGGTGTCTGTGCGCGACAAGTCGGCTGAACGCGAGAAACAAATTATCAAAAATGTATTCCGGCTGGCGCGGAGCGATGCGGAGCGGTACGGTGCGGTGCGGAGCGGTGCGGAGCGGAACGGCGCGGATCCGGCGCAATCTCATTCCACTGGCGCGATATTACTTTTCGGTCGCCGCGGAACAGTATCTCGAGGACGTCTCGGCGTCGGTAGCTTTTCAATTTGCCCGTGGAACAACGCCGCGAAGGTGGAAGAAGCGTCGAGAAAGAAAGAGGTGTGGCGAAACGAAGAAAGCGAGCCGGAGCACACGAGAGAGCCGGTGCCTTCCACATCCCCCAGGGAAATTATTGACAGTCAGCGAGGAAATGACGTCGTAAATACCACGTCGGTCCCCCCTCGACACCCTCTCCCAACGACCTCCTTCTACCGAGACGTCACCTTCCTGCGCTTCTTCTCGCGTAATCCCGCGGTCCTTTGTTTCCTTCGTGCTACCCCTACCCCGCGAGCCCATCTTCGCCAGCCAAAATTGATTTGATACGTTCCCTCCCACGCCGAACAGATTTTTTGCCGGGACTAACGAGGCGAACGTTCGCTACTCGATTATTTCTGGCCAACGCGAAAAGTGGAGCAACGTGTACCGCGATGATAAAGGAATTATCGATGGTGGCTGTCGCTTTTTGCTCCGTTTTCGCTGAAAATCGTTTTTAGCTGGTAGACCGGCTTGAGAAGGGACCTGTATGTGACTGGAATTTCGTCCTGAAAAGGCTTTAAGTAGTTAGCAAACCTGAAATGAGAGCTACTTAATCGTACGTGCATTGGATATTTTTACGAACAACTTGATTCATACATTTTTATTGAATTAAAATATGAAACGCATGTTACTGAATGTAAACATATAAACTTAGTTTTAGCTAGGAGACTGCTTCAAAAACATACTGTAATCGTAAGTGACTGCAATTTTTTTACTGAAAGGAGTGTAGGTAGCTATAAGATACAAAACTGAAAAGGGAGTTATTTATTTTTATTTATTGACTTGTTTAAACAAAAAGTAATATTGATGTCGTTGGTTTATGCAGAACAAAAATTGTTAAGTAAATTATAAAGAATCGAATTAGCTATATTCATAAGCAATTGGTTTTTGAGTTAACCGTAAAAACAAAGTTTCGTGTGAAAGCTTAATTAATTACTTAATCCACCCTTAACTCGTTAAATGCCGAAAATCAACTCCAAATATTCCTACAAAATGTAATTAATTTAATTGTTAAAACTGAAACTAGAAGGTACGAATTATGTATATCAGTTATGTAATATACGAATATGTATATCGGCAAAATTCAGTTTCTTCGAATATATTACAATAAAAATGCATTTTGCAAACTAACAAAAAAATATCGCGACTGACGAGACTCTTAACGTATTAAGCATTAACGTAATTACAGGCGAACGACAAACTATAAATATTTATTTCTAATGAAAAAAGATTAGTAACAAAGAAAGAAACCCAAAAGGCGAAAGGTTAACATACGTTCTCCGTAGGGAGCGGAGTGACTCGTGAACTTTGCGCCCTGTGTTTCAAGGATCAGGCTCCCCGCAAGGATAAAACCCATGAATCAGCTGATCCTAATGAAGCATCTCCTTTAACTAATTTACAATCAGCGCCCCCGTGGTCGGTTCGTGAGCGGTGGAAGGGGAACCGAAGCCGGAGGAGAGCGCGGCACCTAAGTTTCCGCACTTTCTCCCGGTCGCCGGGGGTTGTCGCTTTCATGACCCAGAACTCTATAATTTCCACCCTTGATACCGCGGCATCCCCTTTAACTCATTACACTCAATCAATTATACAGGCGTACGCTTATAGTCTCTTTTCCCTTTCGCCTGAGCACCGTCTCGCTTGCTTCAACCCCGTCGATCCCAGCAGCCCTCTGCCGTCCCGCTCGACAACCCTGTCTTAATCCCTCGACCGAGACCCCGAGTGCTATCTCGAGATATCTAAGTTCGCCAAGGTAAACCTCTTAGTGGCCCAGTGTCAAGGTCACCGGCGAAGACCCAAGAAGTTGAAGCAGTGATTGGCCAACTCGATGAACGACGTCGATCGATCTCTTACCTGAAAAGAGAAAACGGTGCAACAGATTAGTCACGGTACGCTGTATTAAATTGTGATGGAAAAAAGTCAGCACTACTTCTGTGTATTATCTGTATTATGTGTACTAGTGTTAATACCATGTTTTATGAGTTAGAATTTTTGCATATCGTTTTTATCATTTTTCGATAATGCGTTTACGTCTTCTATGAAATTCGTTTATATAAAAGATTTATCTCAACAATTTTGTTAGGTTCCACTAAAGTTAGGGAGCATGAGTATACAAAAATAACTCCAGCTTCTTTTTGGTAATGTTTCATTATTTCCTATATGTATATTCGCTTACTTTGGAGCTGACAAAATAACTACCCTTTACCTACTTTTTAATAAGTTAATATTTATAATTTAAGTAAATAAGTTTATTGACGTTTCCAATCGTTATGGAATATAAAATGTATGGTATGGAATATAAAATGCCCGGAGTTTTAAAGTTAATAATTTCCATCTAAATAGCAATCTCAAAATTGCCTATTGAAATACTGATTAATAGACGATCAGTTTTTGATTTTTGCTTGTGCAGTGAATGAAATTAGAAAAATAACATTATAAATAACTTTCTTTATTCAAACAAATATTATACTACAAATTGCACGACGTATGAGTAAATCTAATATTGTCATTGTTATAAAACAATGCACATTAATCGCGTTTAGAGGTCGGTAATTCTAGCGTTAAGAAGTTCTCAATTATTCAATTCCTAAAAACTAGTTAACCGTTGCTGCTAGACACAATATTTAAATATTTTTGCAGTGTTCGAGTAGGATGAACAAGGATGAAGCAAGTATTGGGTTGGCAACTAAGTAATTGCGGATTTTTGTTAGAAAATCAAAGACAATTTTTTCATGGAATTAAATAACTTTATTCTGTAATGTATTGCCCATTTTGATCAATGACCTTTTGCCATCTTTCAGGCAGCATCATAATCCCACGTTCATAAAACTTATGGTTTTTATTAGCAAAAAACTGAATCAGGTACGATTTGACATCATCATCATTATTGAAATTTTTAGCATTCAAGGAGTTTTGTAAAGATCGAAACAAAAAGTAATCAGATGGTGCAAGGTCAGGACTATATGGTGGATGTGGCAAAACATCCCAACCAAGCTCCAATAATTTTTGCCGAGTGGGCAAAGATGTGTGTGGCCTTGCATTGTCATGATGGAATACAATACTTTTTCGATTTGTCAATTCGGGCCGCTTTTCTTCAACTGCATTTTTTAATTTCGTTAGTTGTTCAATGTAGACATCAGAATTGATCGTTCGGTTGGGTGGTAAGAGTTCAAAGTAGACAATTCCTTTATAATCCCACCAAACTGATAAAAAAACCTTCTTTTGATGAATATCAGCTTTTGATGTTGTTTGAGTTGGTTCACCTGGCCTGAGCCACGATCTTTTCCGCTTGATATTGTTGTAAACAACCCATTTTTCATCGCCAGTTATCAGTCGTTTTAAAAATGGATCATTTTCATTACGTTTCTTTAGCAAATCGTAGCTGTTAATGCGTTGCGTTAAATGCGTTTCTTTCAGTTCGTGAGGAACCCATGTATCGAGTTTTTGAACATAGCCAAGTTGTTTTAAGTGATTTTCAATGCATGTATGTGATACATGAAGCTTCTTTGCAATCTCACGTGTTGTACTGTGACGATCCGAATCGATTATTGCTTTGATTAGGGTGTCATCAACTTCAACTGGACGACCAGAGCGTTTTTTATCTTTGAGTGAAAAATCACCAGAACGAAATTTGGCAAACCAATTTTGACACTGCCGTTCTTTTAAGGCTTCGTCACTATAAACAGCACATAACTTTTTATGAGCTTGCGATGCGGTTTTCCCTTTGTGGAAATAAAACAGCAAAATATGACGAAAATGTTCCTTTTGATTTTCCATTTCTCAACGAACGCCAAACGAAAACAACGCAACCGATCAAAAAACTTTTTTTACTGATTGACAGCTGAATTGCCAACTATCAAATAACAAAATGTGTTTTACATTTGTACTACGTCTGCAAACCTAAAAATTCAACTGAAGCCATCTATGAGTGAAATCCGCAATTACTTAGTTGCCAACCCAATATAAATAACAATCATAGTAGTTTATCGTTATAAAACCTAAAAGAATGATTAGATACGGAAATCGGTAGCCAACTACTCCGTTGTCCACGCCAGGGTTAAAAAGAGCATAACAAAATGGTGTTATCGAGCGTATTTGGATGTCGAGGAGAGGGTTGGTGAAGAGGAGACGTCCAGACGTAAAATTCCACCCACTCGTCACGCTCTGACGAATAACACGAGATGCAGGACGATAGCGTTCTAACTGCCGGCTAACACACTACGTGACCGTGGACTATCGGGGCCTTATCGGTCGACATTGCGGCCCTGGACGCCTAGAAAAGGAATGACCTACCCCCTCTCGAGTATAACGCGCCCCCCTTAGTCGTCTGTGCATGTGTACGTTGTCTAGATTAGGATAACGAAAGCAAAGTCGTAAGATCCCGCTAGGTCGTCGTCAAGCGTTCTTCAACCCCCAAATGGATTTCTTCACGTTTTCCTCTGTTTCTTTTCCCGCCTTTCTCGATACCGAACAGACGATACTATCGTCGATCGAGATTAAACTTTTAATTAATCACTTTGTTATTTATGGTCGCAAGAAAAATTTCATTCGGAAAGTTTCATTCGAAGTTAACCTATGGGGTCTACGGGGACAGGGAAGAGGTTCTGACCTTTATGTCAATAATCGGTTACATTCTTGCCTATGTGAAATACTAAACAATGAAGACATTAGAAGAATTAAAAAATGTTTATACATTCTCTCCAATTCATTGATATTATTAAAGGAGAGAATGCGTGTTTTATCACAATAATACAGTCACATTTAAATTTACATTTATTATAATTGAGACGTATGATTGAGGCAGACAATTTTTATTTTCCATAAAAATCAGCAGTCTAATGATGAAAGTAATTCGAGAAACTAAAAGCAATTAATAGTGAAACTATTATTTCAAGAATTCGTTAGCGTCTGGTAGTCGGCCGGGTAAATTTGATCTCTCGGAAGCGTTTAGAGGGCCCCGCTTATTTAGCGTCGTTAAAACACACGGAAGTTTCATAAACTGATACATCGCCGGGGAATTAGCTCGATCAATTCGCGGCGGTGTCGGTAGTTTGCGTGCCGACGTCGGTTCAGGAAGGTCGTTAAATAATTTCAGGCCGTGGTAATTAATGGCGAACGCTTTGTTATCGCGTCGAGCGTGAAACAACGCGCGCACGCCGCCAAGACGATGTCATATTTATTTCGTTAATCTCTCGCCCTGGTGCTTCGTTTCCCGTCCGCCAGGTTTGGCTCGCTCTCTCTCTCTCTCTCTTTCTCTCTTTCTCTTTCTCTCTGTCTATCTCTCTCTATCTTCCTATGCTATATAGATGTCTCTCTCTTTCTCTCTTCCTTTTTGTATTCGTCGCTATCGTTCGCCCGGAATGGCCGACGATAAAGAAGAGGAACGTTTATCTGAATTAACAAGCCGATAACATGACCTGTAATTTTTCTACTATAGGGAGAAACACCGGTTTCGTGCAAGCCGCATTCTAAGATTAAGATATTACGAGACGAAATTGAATAGTTCGTTAACGAGAGTTCCAACCTTTCGCCGGCCTAATGTTCTCCGCAGCCGAGTCGTTTTACCTGCAATTTAAAAATTCGCCTTTCTTTACTCCGCTCCAACTCTGGACGCTTCTGCCAAGACATACTAAGTCATTGGTGCCGTTTACACTGTGGCGGCAATTCTTGCGTCTTTAAATTTGCTTATGAAATGGTGAACAAAATGAACGAATACGGATCATAAGAATATTCTTAAATTCTGTTAATGTATTCGTTGTTTGGTACTTCCTTTGTTACTTTTTACATAAATGCATAGAATTCACTGTTCAGTAATAAGTAAGACGTATGTGTTGTATTTGTGTTGTGCGTGTATGATTACTGTGCAATAGAAATAAACTTTGTATAATGTCCCAAATGATTTAATAAAAAACAAGTGTTAAATCATTTCAGAACCGAAAATTTGTAGTGTCAAAATTAAGTAAAATTAAATTCAGTAAATTCATCGAGTGATAAATTTATTTAATAACTAGATTATAACACTGTGAATTATTGTACAAAATAAAAATTATTTGCGTCAATTACAAGGAGTATGAATCAAGTAGGAATCACTAGCTTCCATTGCTTAATTTAATAAGCTGAAAATATCACTTTGATGATCCCAAATTCTTTTAGACCATTTATTCTTTTGAGTTGTAGTTACTCCTTTCGTCGTAAATACACCTCGAACAAGATACAGAAATATTTACCATTTTTAATTTTGATTTGTTTCAAGATTTTTGATCAGACACATTCTTTTTATGCACTATATGGCATAGTGCATTATATAATGCACTATATAATATAACCTTGACATAACCTTGCGATAAGATATGTTGTAAACATTATTACACGAGGGACATTAACAATTTATTTATAGGCAAAATATCTTTGCGAAACTAGTTACTGCGATTTCTTTGCTTAACACGTTTCAGTCTAACGCTATAATTACTGTTGACCAGTAAATTAATGACATTCACACGTTAGATCAAACAGGTGCAAACATTGCGTAACTATAAATCCTTATATTGAAAAATCCGTAGCATGATGGCAATAAATACTGATTAGTAGCAATTTTTATAATCGACATATAAAAATTGTGAAGCAATAGTCGTCGAGAATAGACGAAGCATGCCGCAGGAAAAAAGGTGGAGGCCTAACAGAATGACAGGAGCGCGGCCAGTGATATTATGCAGGACAGGAAGGCAGGAAACGGTGTAACGCTGGTCGTAGACCCTGTATACGAGGGTGGAATATGCTTAACGTTAATTTGTACGATAAAGGAATTATTGATTTTTACTTAGGCAGGCGAGTCAAGGGTGAGGGTGGTCGGTGGGAGGGGGAGGGGGAGGGGGGTGATGAAACGTCGCTTTAAAGTGGAGGTACTAATGAGACGCCTTTAACGGGACATTCAATTCCTCTTTTTCACTCGTTTTCGTACTGGAAAGTCTTTGAGCGGCAAATCCATTTAAATGATCGACCGACGTCGTGATTTTTATCGTTTACGCATTTACGACACGAGCAATCGGGGATTTCATTCATAACACGGCCATTAGAAAAAGAATGTTGGTTAATTCGCATTAATTGGTCGGAGCCAAGTTTACTTGAAATATTTGATTGATACTTGCATTTCCTGCGCGCATTAAACAGAAAATTAACAGGTGCAGAAATGAATCTTAATGTCTTGTCCATTTCCCCTATCACAATCCTTGGGCACCACAAATAATTTTCCATCAAATAACATATAATTTCTGGGTCGATATCGAACCTGTTTTACTAGACCAATCCAATTATCATTAGCGTTTAATGTCGATAGAAATGGCACAATAATTGTGGGAAACAGCATGCAGCGCATAAAAGTTGATTTGTAAGGTTCTTGTTCTCAATACCCACTAACGACTATTAAAAGGAAATATCAAAAGCCCATTACAACTCGAAATCCGCTTTCGCAACCGCTGGTTATGATTGTTTATTGCTATTCTTAATGACATGGAAACCAATTGCCCGCCGTGGATCTTTTGTTCTACCATTAACGTTACGAATTCAGGACAATACCCCTTACGTCAGAGTACGCAATTAAATCTCCGTTTTTAATTGCGTTTTACGCAATAATGTAATTCTTACGCTTTATAGAAATTGCGGTCGAGCAATGAAGCCATTTCTTTGTTTAATCTTACGATACATTTCACCTGATTTCATTTACGAAATTCGTGTGGAATTTGAAAATGTGCATAAGTTAGTTATGTTTGATTTTCTTTATATTTTGTTGAAATACAACTTATACGTTTATATATTTATTAAACTTTATTTAATTTATGTATATATACATTTATTATATTGTATTGTATTGTACTATATTATATTATATTATATAATATTATATATTATAATATATGTTATATTTTTTAGATTATATTTAATTTAATAAATAAAATCAAAGTATATGTATATCTTTCCTAACCAGTTAGCTGTTTTCGACGAGTATACTTGTCAAGGTTATGTCATCAAGAAATGGCAATATTTTTTTATTTCTAAATAACATGTGTTCAGTACCCTCAATTAAATAATCCATTTATATTTACATTTATTGCCGTGAACTTTGAATAAATTGATGTTAAAGACACGGCGATATCATAGGCAAATGCTTGAGGGAGCAGGGGCAACGAGATCGCTGTCCGTACTAACGTGTTTTCTGGGTGTTGGGGGTTACTTTTTTGATTTTTCTCAATTGTATACGTAAGAATGAAGACCCTAGGTTACGAATATGTTATAAAAACTTTTTTTTAAATATTGATTTGTCGATTTTTTTTCCATTGTTCGAATCACTGTGCAGCGCTGGGAGAAGACACCGCGTCGGATTGACTGGAGCAGCTTCTAGAGAAGGTTTAATTAAAACGGCCAAAGTATGTATTTATAATAGATTGAATCGAACGGGTCGAGCGTGCAGGTTCAACGCACTTCCGTCAGCTCCGTGTTCGCCGATGAAAAGAAATTTCCTCAGCGATACGAAAGTTTCGCCACACGCACAGCAAGTTGGACGCGGGGCTGCACGCGTGTGGGTGAGCTACGCGGTCGCGTTCGCGCTCGGTGGCTTTGCCGCGGCTGGAAATTCGGAGTAATAGGAAAACTCCTGAGCGGAAAAGAAGTTCAATCTAGCCGGCCGAGGGAGAAGCCTGGAAAAGCTCTTTTGACTCCTTTGATTCCGACTCAGCCGTTCCCCCGACCACCTTCGAAATCTTTCCGCCCTCTTCGTCGTCACTGCCGCCAAGCCAAGCCGAGCCGAGGCGAGCCGAGCCGCGTTTCACCAACGCCAACGGAACGTTTCCCTGCTCGGCGATGCCGAGAAGATCCCGAAACTTGCCAATCTACCCTAAGGCCGTGCGTGTTGGGCCAGACTTGAAAAATCTCCGGCTCCCAACCCCTGACCTCCTGTTTCAACGACCGGCGTGGTTACCGACGCATGAACCAAAGAAGATCTCATCTTCTATTGGTTTTTCGGCTGGTCCGACGCGATACGCCCTCTTATCCCCGTGGGGGTGCACGCGGGAATGGTTGACACACCGGTGAAACCCGTAAGCAGATATAGAATCCGTTCTGGCGCATTCAACTCATAGTTTACTGTTTACTTGCAATCGCAAACTTTGCCGAACTTCTTCTATTCGAATAATACGGGAGTGGTGCCTAATACGAGACGCAATTTTCTAAGAAATCATAATTTTCGATTAAGAGCACTTAAGTGGCCCACAAAAGTGTTTATACACCTTTTAAAATGCAATCACTTTTTTAAAACTGGACTAAATGACTTGAAATTTTTTAATGATAGAGCGATTAGTCTAGACAATGACTAAAATGTTTTTATTTTCTTTTGTTATTTTGTCTGAACCTGTAACGAAAATTTAAAAAATGTCCTTCGTAGATCTCGGCTTACGTAGAACTTACGTTGAAAATTTGATCAACACGTATTTGATCAACGAAGTTTGTATACACTTTATACATTGTAGTATATTGAAGAAGAGTCATAATTTTCTTCATTATCTGTTGAACTATCACTTTTTATACGTTTGCCTTTAGTGGTGTTTTTGAAATTGTCTTTCTTAGTTTATTATTGTAAGAAAAACTTTTGAAGGTCACATATTCGGAAACAATAACATGTCAAATATTTAGGAATTTCGAGGATAACACTTTAATCTTTGACGATATATCTTAGCGATAAATCTTACTCTCGTCTAATTTAGTTGGACATACAGAACGTGATTAATAAAACATCTTCTCGGAAAACGTCACAAATATTGTTTACGGCAATCATTGCCTTATTTCCTTCACGAAATTTGTGCATCAGACAATGAATGCGCTACTCAGTCTTGGTTTTTCACAGCGTAAAAGACAAAATGCTTGTCGCTAACTTTTTCATTGGAATACTTTATATAAACTAACTAGTAAATCATCATTGAACGCACTATATAATTCTACTTATGAAAATAATTATACACTTACCATTCTAACTCTCCATGGGCCCGTATAACTTTCAGGTTACATGCTAATATGTCGACATTTTACAAAATAATTTTAGTTTTTTCACAAGTTGACGTGTACGTCTTAATTCTATAAGGTCTCTGAAATAACCAATAATGATATTGATTTTTAGATTTATATATCGTATACCCAAAATATGGATACAGAATCACGTAAAAATAAAAGAGGAGTTAGAATTAGACGCATTAGCGGCAATAGATCCGAAAATTCGTTATTAAATTCTTTATATGCAGAAGTAGAAACATTATAAGCCGTTGTTACTGCAAAGTTACAAAGTGAATTAATGATGATAAAATTGTGTAAACGGTTACATTTCTTTTTAATCTACATATATAGGTTCATAATTGTTGATTTTCCGTTGCATAATTTTTTTATATTTATACATATAAAGGCCCATAGAGGGTTAAGTTATTTGTAACATAAACGAACTCATTCAAAAACGTTTCGCAACGCATTTTATACACCTACAACGCTAGTCTGAACTGGTAGCCAACAGCAGACGAACCAACGAAAGATAGTTAATAAGCAAGAGAGAAGTGTCGATGCGAGATACGGAAAATTTTATAACTGAAATAAGCTGGAATCTCATATTAGGCAATTTTGCCCTAGTCAGTTGATCGCGCGTTACCTTGAAAATTCATTTTCTTCCGACAAAAGCGATTCTACTCGACAGTGAAGAGATATAAGACTGTTCGGTTGAACGGACGGCGTGTAATATCTTGGAGGAACAAATATCGTCGGCGGCCGAGCGTGGGAGAACGGTCGAACAAACTGAAATAAGAAAAAGTGCCGGGTAAGAAAGACGAGACGGTGGATTTTGAAAATTCCATCGTAGTCCGTAGGGTGCACGCTCGACTTTCCTGGCGCCTCTTCCATTTCCTCTCCCGCGTTCTTTTCTCCTTTTTTTCCACCTCCACACCCGTAGGAGAGCCCCGACACCCTCCCCCCAGCCCCACCATTCCGCTTCGTGCTCCGGCATTCGCCCCCTTCCATGGGTTTCCTCGCGACTCTCTCACCCCGTTTTACCCGGGCGATCGCAAATTTATTCCGTCGAGTAGGCGACGGCGTCGGGTGGAATCGCAGTACTTTATACTCGTCGAGAATCGATAGACAGCCGCGCACGGATATGGAAGCATTATATTTTCCCTCGTCGCACCTCCTGCGCTCTCTCCCGAGGCTCTCTTGTCAATAAAGCGAGCACTTTCCTGGCACGGAGTTTCATTATTTCTTTGCTCGCGCATCGCCAACGACAACGCCCCCTCTCGCCGACACCCACCCCCGTGGCCGCCGCATGGCCATCGTGCGACGCGACGCGACGCCGCACCGTGACCTTTCCAGGGGATAATGGGGAAGTTGGTTAGTGTTTCGCTGACCTACTGACAATGAGAGACTCTAAATCAAAGCAGATTAAGCCTCGCATGCATCTACGAAATAATTCCGCTGAGAATCCTGTGTTCTTTCGAGTTACACCTCTTGGTTGTCAAAGTTGCTTCATGATTGCAACAATCCGAACTTTTTCGATTGTTATCATTTCGTAGGAGTAGATCGAGGGTCTTTATGTAAAATAAAAATTGTCTACTTTGAGTGCTATATTAATTGAATGGGATGCAATAATCTACTTATTTTTGTATATGTTTTGTACATTTTTGTATTTTGTATATGTATATGCAGGCTATTTAGAAGGCAAAGAAAATTGATATTTATTATTCGTTTACAACTTTAAACTTCCGCTAAAAAAACATAGTTTCATCAGATCTGCGTTTTCCAAAATGGCATGCATGATATTTTAGAATCAAAATACTTGATCAAATAGTTTAAAATCTGTTGCCCATTTGGACTAAATTCACATTTTCTTAGTCTTTTCATTGTTGATGAGCTGGATACTTTACAAACTTTTATATACAAAACATAATTATATACAACATAAGTTTTATTTAATTAAAAGAACATATTATAAATAAGCATATGTCACATTGTTGATATTGCAATATTTTTTATATAGTGCATGCAACAAATAAAAAGATAACAAAAATGAAAGTAAAAACAAATAAATAGAAAGTACAAAAAATACAAAAACATAATTGAAATTAATACTTAAAAGATTATAGAAAATAAAATTATAGAAAATACAAATTATTATCCTACGTTAAAAGAGTTCGTTACACCCGACAATATACATATCTATGTAACATGGTTCCCAACTGTTGTCGGTAAATGTACGTACATATGTATAGAAGTATCCTGATATCTTGTGTGCAAGAATTGTTTTATATTTTTTCTAAACAAATTCCTGAAACATCCTAAAACAACCCCTCAAGAATATTTTCCACAAAAGTTAATGTACTGCAAGAAACAGGTCACAGTATTTAACATTTAGGATGGTAAAATGTATAAGTTAAGCTCACCGAAAGAGTCCAACCACTTCATTTAAAGTTCACCGTTAAAAAAAACCGTTGTCCAAGATGGCAGTGGTTAGTAGAAACGACGCCCCAAACGTAGTCCTTGGAACGGGGAAAGAAAGGGGCCGCGGATCGATTTCCACGCGTCATTACGCGATGATCGAGTCATGAAAATCGTCGGCTCGAGCGGCAATTATTCAAACGAAACCTCTAACAAGATTCCCGGCAATCAGCTGCCGTAACGATCCTCGGCTGCCAAAGAAGAGACCCTCTTTTCGTGGTGCTCGCCTTGAAACAATCGACGCGAAGTAAAAGGGGAAAGAGTTTTACCTTCGCCTTTTCGTTCCTGGCGGAATCGAGAGTGCTAATCGTTTGCATTTATAGATTCGACGATGGAATAAAAGTTACAAGGCTTAACTTTAGCTACTAATATCGTCGACAGAAAAGAAGACATCAATTTTATGAAACATTGTTCTCCGTTTATTTTACTTAGTAGGCTCTTACATTGTAACACGAACAGCCTTATCTTTTAACTTTTTTGTACAGATCATTTTCTGAAAATTAAATATGTTCTTGTATAAATGTTTGTTCATTATTTCTATTTCAAACCATAATTTTCGTATGTTTCGAGAACCAGTGCTACGAATACATACTTGCAGTTCATGACTCAGTGATTATAATTTCAATTAACTTTACATTAGGATGCCGGCTTTCGCTATTGACAATTACATTGTTAGTTGAATTGTTGAATACTGTGATTACATAGAGCAAACCAATACAGTAATAACTGTTAGCTGTCTTATATTTTATTTTAAGCACGTCTTGCAAATCGAACCATGCGAGTTGCTAGTAGCGTAGCAGTCTATTTATATGAATCCAACAATGACCATATTAGAATTAAATTTCTTGACTGTGCTTATTTGTAAATTTTCATTTGTATTTTGATACTAATTAATTTATTTTGAACATCGTAGGGCAGTTAATAAGAGTTCACATTCATATGAGAAGATTGTGGAGGACGGAATTCATTGAACCGGACAGTGCCACAATTAAGTTCATACAAATGGTGTTCATATAAACGTAGATCAACCGTAGGTGATCTGAAAAAATTCTCCGAGCGTAAAGAGTTAATCGATCAGGTCGGCTAGTACAAACAGAGCAACTATAATCACGAACAATGCTTCCGGGCGAGAGGTAGCCGTTCAGGCAACGCGATACGAAATAATCCCTCGAGGATTATATTAATGACACCCGAAAAGCGGCGGGTCCTCTGAGAAGCAGGCTGTTGTAGCTCGATCCTCCACAAAGGATTGTTACAAATATGTTTACGTTCCAAGGCCCACAGGTGCACCAGTTTACACGATCATCCGGCTCCCTTTCTTAACAGCCTCTCTCACCCCCACCGGCGCTAGGGGAAAGGTGCACGGCGAAACAGAGAGGAAGAGAAATAAAACGCGTACATCGGCGGAGCGAGAGAGGTACGGGGCCGGCAGATCAATCTTCGCTTCTTTCCCCGTGTTCTTTTTCCAGCGTGTATGTGTACGTCCGTCGGTCTATGTGTTCGCGTGCATGTGCATGACCCCACCCCTAGTCTCGCGATTCTCCTCCACCTTCGCAGCCAGCCATCCAGCTTCTTCTACTCCCACGCAGACGGAGGCCCGTGCACGTCAAGTATACGCACGCGTGTATGCCGTCCGGAGGAAAATATATCCGGCAAGTCCCTCCTACGGAGCTCGCGAGTGGAAGCTACGTTTCCGGATTTATCGAGCGTGGCCAGTCCCATTATTTCCTGGATTACTGTTAGCAACCCCCTCTGGCCCCGGGAATTTTTCTCTGCCTCGTACATCCCTCTTCGACGTCCAAGAAAATGATACAGGCCGAGAGAACCCGCAGCTTAAACCAGACAGAGTCTTCGCGTGGAATTGCTACAGGCCCTAGAATCGATGTAGACTAGACTCGGTCTAGACTTTTAAACTTTAAACTAGGTCTACGTTGTGTGTAGACCAGATCGGTGGGTCTAGACCAAGTGTAGATCTAGTCTATGCTAATTCCAAGGGCTTGGCCTGTGTCAGGCATAGACCAAAGATTCTCGGATGACGTTTAGCTAGATGGATATTCTTTTCCGCCTTGTATATATTTCTCGGACACGCAAGAAAATGATAGAAGAATCCTAATTCAGAACCTGTCTTTGCACTTTAGATTCTGGATTTAATATTTACATAGAGCATCTCATGTTTTCAATTTTATAGCTTTTGTTTGAAACGTGCCATCATCTCCAAGTTATGGCTTCTGTGTCCTGAATGTGTTCTATAAAGTCGAACTAGTAGGTTTCTATATGTAATGGCCTAGTAGGCTATTATCCTATAAGTTCACGCCGTTTACTGTTCCCATTTTCTTGAAATAGTGTTGTGGAGAAAATGAGTGGATTACTATGGGTGATCAATTGCTGTGCCCTACGTTTGTTTTAGAGCATGATTAACTTTGTAATTATTAAATAAAACAATAAAAATGGTTTTATTTAATTTATTTTTGACTGAAAAATTCAATGTTTTATGCGATAAATATAAACTTAATTATGCCCGAAAACAAAGTAAAGGCACAGTAATTGGTTACCTCAGAGTAACCGACTTTGTTATCCTATCTGTGGACAGATTTTGGGATGTTCAAAGTTTGTAAATCCACTAACTTAAGTATGGTGTTCTTGTTCAATTCAATTGGATGTTCAGAATATAGTTGATATTCAAGATTAAATTTTTTTTTATTATATCAATCAAACCATTTTTTACTTTTACGGAGCAAAAATATATGTAATATAAACACCTTCTCTGTAATACACGACACACTCTTGGCTTTTCACTGTATAAAAAAACAAAATGCTTGTCGTTCACTAATTTCTTCTTTCGAATATCTCATTTAGACTGAACTCCAAGACTATTTAAACTATTTTCCTTTGGTCGCTTATGTTGCACTTATGCAATCAATTATTAATCATCAATTATTAATCATAACATCACTTATTCGATACACAAACTGTAACAAATCAATAATCCACATTTAACTATGCTCTTTATCCATGACTTTTTATTCCTCTGCCAGAGTATCTTATTTTTGAAAATTTCGACTTTGTCTTAAAATTTAATCTACGCATGCCGAAATGTTAAAAAGACAAGATAAATAAACTGGAAAGTTAGTACAACTTAACTTATCTCAAAATTATCTTAACAATTTCAGTCAGTAGACAATAAATATATTAATAAACAGTAACGCTCCTTGTTTCTCACAGCGAGGAAAATTTGACACACGGTACTATTATTTTCTTACAGTTACACTTCATTTCTTCGCATAATATTTACAGTAAAACAATCTCACTCAGCTTACCACTCTGTGTTTATAAACACATTACACAACTTATGAGACAATCTAATAGAATGATTATCGAGTTTCTCCGAATAAGCTGGACCTAGTATCCGATCTAGTCCTATCACAGGCCTAACACTGATCTAGGCCTAGGAGCTTAGTAGATTCAGCCAAGAATTTTTCAGTCGACGAAAGAAACGCACGAAGGTACCTTGGATCCAACCGGGGGATGGATCAGCCCCGAGGGAAAGGAATTTCGAATCTGCCGCGGGATCCTAATCGGCTTTACTTTCGAGAGTCAATCTCTTTCGCTTCTTCCAGCCCCTCACCGCCCTCTGGCTTTCTTTCTTCCCGTCTGGCTGCTCCTCCGAGCGTGAGCATACGAAATTCCAGCGAGACTCCTTAACGAGCCGCGTGGACCGCGTCGATAAGATTGTTTGCGGAACGGACGTTATTCCGTCGCGCGAGCACCAGATTTTCAAATTACTCGGCCAGGCTTGTAGCGGCGTTATCAGCGTGTACGGGGCGCTACGTGCTCGAGCGTTTTGCGCCCCCTTCCACATCTACCCTCGAGATACGTGTAATAGTTTTAATAATACGTGTAATAGCACTCTCGGGTCGTTTGTTTCAGCGGTGGATGGATGCGTTCTGACTAGGCACTACAAGGTAGCTGAACTGACGATAATTAACTCTTTGCAATCAGAAAAGTTTCTCGGATCAATTATCAAAAATTCGGACGTATTTATTCGTGAAGTAATTAGTAACATTTCAACGAAAATATGAAACGATAGAACGCTGAAAAAAGTATACTGGTATAATAGCGATGGATATTGTGAGGTGACCTGCTGAGCCTTTAGTTGGTATTTGGGCATAATTATCATTATATTTATCGAATAAAAGATATCTAATTTTTTTATTGAAAAATAAACAAAATGAAACACTAAAAAATATTAATATATTGTATTCGATAAATAGAGAGTTGGTTTGCCCGAAAACTAAACAAAGACACAGTAATCGGCACCCTACAGCAATCGTCTCTACTACCCTATTTAAATCAAATTTGATAAATGATTTTATTTACACAGATTTTGTGGAACAAAACCTACTGTCAATGCACCGCTAACAATGATGTAATTTCCATTCACTTTGAAAGTTGTAGTTCGTTGACGGGGGTGAATAATCGGCGATTAGATCAACCCTTGACCTTCGCTTGGCAAATGCTGGGTCAAGAAAAGTGTGACGCAGACTGAAGATTTTATACATCTCTACCATACGAATACCTAAAAGGGAATACGTAAAATTTGAAAGTATGAGCGTCCTATAATAACTTGAAGACCTTAAAATTGAAATTGTTAAAACGAAACAATACTCATTCATTTAACCTATGTTTTTCATACTTTCGTATTTTATAAATATTGTACAGTTGTGCACATAATTAAACTGGCGTCGTTCAAATCAAACACAGTTTTTTTAACAAAGTTTATGCGGTTAATAAAATACTATTACTAGACTGTAAATCATTATGAAAATTTTCATTTTTATATATTTTTTCCCTAAAAACCAGAATTGGCAAAAGATTACCTCCGTCTTGCAGAAAGTAACTAGAAATACCATAGAACTACATCAAACACGTTTCCTTGTTTCCAAAACCTTGTATATGATCGCATAAATACCCGCAGTCTAGTAGATACCAAAAAAAATCTCGTTCTCACTCGAAGTATCAAAAGCACCCCATTCGATGGTTAATTAGAATCAAACTCGAAGTTTATCGCTCAGTAATGAAAAACTTGCATTTTCCGAAGCTTGACGAAGCTCAAAGGTCCCGAAAAACGTTCTCACCTGGGCAGGCGTGGTCGCGGAGTTTGCTGGAGTATTTCTGTAGCGCGGAAGGGATCGCGCGACGACCGGAGCCGGAGAAAAGAGCAGGAGGACGAGGAAAGAGGCTGAAAGCCAGCGGCGAAGAAGACGGGGAACACGGAGGCCGGGAGAAAAGGCACGGAAAAAGGGAAAAAGGAGCTGGCGAGCCGGGAGAGAGAGGGTTGGTTCGGTGTTCCCGGGGGCGAAAGTGGAGCGGCGTCCTAATGCGATTCCGATATCGGCCCGGACATCTCGTGAGCCGACTACAGGCTCCTGTTTCCCCACCCCTCGCGCCACGCCACATCCCCGGAACTCTCTCTCTTTTACTCTCTTTCTCTTTCTCGCTCTATTTCTCTCTCTGGCTCTCACCCGGTTTCTCTGCTTCGCTCTCTATCTCTCTTACTCGCTATTTCTCTCTCTATTGCTCCCTCTTTCTCTTGTTCTCTTTCTCTCTTTCCCCCCACCCACCCCCGACGGTTCGTGGACCCGAGCAGATCGGGCAGTGGGTGGGCCGTGAAAGCGAAGAGGGCTCCCGTAAGGGCGGGGTGGCTCGTAGAATGGGCCGATATGTATGCCGTGGCCGCATCGCTGCCACTCTCTGCCGCCATCTTGGAATCGATGTCGATCAAGCGGAAGGAAGGAACTTCTGCGCAGCTCGGGGGCGCCCGGGGTGCACCACCCGGCCACCCCTCTCTATGTGTGCGCGGCCCGACGCACATATTCCACCCCCTAGGAATCCGCGACGCGGACCTCCTCTTTCTTTCCACCCCCACGGGCACACACAGGGGGTGACGACCGCGTGCGTCAGTGCGGGCACGTACGTCGGCGACCCCGGCCTCCGCGTAGGCTTCTTCGGCCGCGACGAAAAAATGGCGTCTCCCGAACCCCTAACGCATCCTTCCTCGCGTTTATAGGTACACGTAAATTCTAAAATGTAGCCATGGAACAAGTAGGGGAGAGGTTGATCTCCGCAAATTAACAATTTACAACAGCCATTGGATATTTGCATGTTTATTGCTATGTCTAATATTGAAGTTTGCTGTTATATTTTTGGTCTTTCTTCATAGTTGTAATTTAGAAATGTAGGAATAGTATGTAGTTTCATTTCCTCTTACTGTCTATCTTTTTGTATTTATGTGTAATTGATTCTTGACAGACCCTTTTGAACTTGATATGAAAAGTTATTTAAATATCCCTCAATAGCTAGCGTAAAATCGTTATTGCGACAATAGTTAATCTTTTAAAGTAATCGTGTCAAATATGTAAATAAAAACACAAAGTCTTTGTTTGTTAATTACGATAAAATTACATGGCAATGTAGTGATTTTTATTTCACTGCAACTCTGTATAGTAACTCAAAACTTTTGTAGAATTTACTCCGTGTTGCGGGTAGGTATTAGAAAAATCTTCTGAGCGCTAAGGGTGTAAGAGCTCCCTTACAAAGTTCACTGTATTATATGTACGAATGTGAAAATTTAAACAGAAAATGGAAATGTAAAATCATAGCATAGAGATGCACGAGACTACAGAAACATAAAATTATAGAAAAACGGAGGAATGTTTCAATAAAAACGAAGTATGAAATTATAAGAACAGAAAGATGCAGCAAAGGACGCAGAGATGCAGAAAACGGGGATCTTAGAATACGGAATACAGAACTATAGGCACGTAGATGCGACCCGCGGAGGTACAGAACCACTAGTAACCCTGAAACAACTGTTTAACCCTTGGCAGATTAAATCCGACTTTTATTAATCAACCGATCGGACGTTTAGCGCTCGGGTCCGTCGCCGGTCGTTCGTAGAATGACAAATTGATGCAGAAGCGTTTAAGTAGTAGTCCCGCGACCATCTTTCCCGTCCCGCAATATCGAGTTTAAAGCAATTTCAAACGGAACCAAGGACAATGTACTCCCCCTGCTCTCAGCTTAATAAGACTTCTCGGTGAAATCGGATCGTCCTAAGTAGAACCACGGACGAAAACAATACCGTGGAATAAATTACCTTCCCTGTTACTCCGGATGATCATTCCCTGTGCAAGCTCCGTGAGCCCAGTATTTTAAACTCAACCCCACCCCTCGCCCCTCTACACCGAAAGGGACACCGTGGAGGGGGCGAACACCCGAACCCGAAGAAATATCGCCGTCTACAGAGAGATATTTCTGTAAAATGGGAACGGGGAGCGGGGTTGGGAGGAGACGAATGAAAAAAGGAACGCGGGGATAACCGGCGCGATATAGGTTGGCCGGATCGTTCGCGAAGAATCGACGGGGTTACGGTGTGGCGGAAGGAGGGCGGCTGATTTATGGAATTGCAGGTTGCCGGTATAAGCGAAAATGGCGTCTCTGCAAATCGATCGTGAAAAGGATGTCGCGGCGGGCTGGTCGGCCCCGTACAATGGCCAGCATCTCGTTCGTTAGCCCCGGGACGAATAAATAAAAACGAGATCGGGAGACGTCCGTGGGGCGAGCTGCCCGCTAAAGGGGAAGCGCGCCGGGCTATACTCCTTTCTGACCCGTGAATGATCGAGATTCCCGGTGATTTATAGATTATGGGGGCGGCGCACGCGAGCTCTCCGACCGACAAAGGGACGACGAGCTTCGAGCGTCTTTTCGTCGTCGTTGTCAATTTCGTCAGCGGCGAGGCACGATCCGCTCCGCTATCAACAAGATCGATCCGCCATTGATAAAGCTTTGCACGTAGCTAATCGTCCTGAACGGTTCCCTACACAATTATCAGGCGGACGTGCTTCTTCCAGAGCGCGGAGGTATCGCGATCGTTAAACTGACGGTAAAAATTTGACTTTGGAAATTCATCGTCGAGCGAAGCTGGAAGGTAATAGCCGAAGAGAGCGACGACGAAATTCACCCTTATCTATTCAACTTTACCTATTTGTGGCGAAAATATAACTGGTTGTGAGTATGCTTAGGATTATTTATATTATTATTTATTATAATCTTCATCTACAAGGTTAGGATGTCCAAGTCTAATAAATTAAGCAGATGGCTTGTTTTAATATGGACTAACGATCACCCCTAGGAAATCGCAGACTTCTATCTATTTAGGATTACGTCTATTTTTATCTATCAATTTTTTCAACGTATTTTTATGGGGCTTCTTGACGTGTTAGATTTTCTAAACATCCTAATGAAACAGGTGAAGATTTTAATTAACTTTCAGAAACTAGATAGCTGAGTAACAGTGTTTGTAATCTGGGTCCAGATGGACCCGAACAATGCCGTCCGAGTGTTTATGGTCGGCCTAAACAGGGTCAGTAATTTAGTAGAGTTACGAGTAATTTAGTGACTCATTGGATGTGGACAAAAAAATTTACTCGAATAGGTTATTACAACAAATTAATCAAAGGTTTCCCTCATCACACGCTAATAATAGACTAAGCTAATAGGCTGATTCAACTACGGCTAGTAGTTTCATAAAACAATGAGTAATGTAGTAAATTATTTATGTATGAACAATAGGATTTAATCGCATAGGTTGTTGAAACAATTTTGTCAAACAGATCTATTTTGATGCTTCAAGTGTACTAATCTGGACACTTCTCTATATACTAAATCGTTTAGTAGTAAATAGCTATGTACTAGTAGATGCAAGACTACTAAAGATACAGCTTAGCATTTAATAGTAAGTACTACCAGACTGATGAGTAATTTAGCGACTTTAATCGAATAGGTTAGTGAAACAATTTAATCAAGCAAATCCATTTCGATGGATCAACTACACTAATCTGGACAATTCTCTATGTACTAAATCGTGTAGTAGTCGACAGTTGCTCGGCAATCTACTAAATTATTGGTTGTATCCGAACCGACCTTAATTATTCGCGAGTTAGTGAGCAACGCTTTAAATAAAATATACCATGAAGTAACGTTCGGAATAATTACTTTATTTAAATACGATTTAGCATGTAATTTTAATTATACGGGTTTCATTGAACGAAAATTTATAATCTTGAAAGTACCATAATTCCCAACAACTTTTCCATGTCCTCCCAAAGGGGACATTTGAATCGCCAATTGCGATGTTCCCTTCGGGAATTAAAAATTCATTTTCCTCGAAGTGGTAAATGAAGTTCGATTATTTTGCTGTTCATTAGAAATGTAGTGCAATAATAAAACTTTTTAGCATGTTTGTTCTCTTAATTTGCAAAATAGAAAACATTGAACTCGTCTATTTAAATAAGGGAAGGTCAGTGTATACGTTCTTGATAATATTTGTTGATAGTAATATTTTAGAAATAATATTTTATCAGTTCATTAAATGGAAAATTGAAACATTAACACAAACCTCTATATCACTTTCGCACATAAAAAGTATAATAAAAGAAATATCTAGTTTCGATATTATTTTTCTGACTTTATATTACATCCGTAGTCTATGGATTTAGATTATTCTTAATTATATTATATTATATTCGTATTATAAATTGTATGTGGATTATGCAAGATCCAATTTTTCATAAATACACATTTAAGTTTAAGCCAGGCTAACACTGACTACCATCCCGAGAACCTCCGAAATCACACAAAATTAAGGCATTTTATTGAATCGAATTAAAATTGAATACTTACGTTGTACAGCATCAATTACTTTGTCAATATTCTTACAGACCTTAATAAAACTAGGAAGATATAATACAATAGCAAAAAAATTAAGTTTCGAATATAAGCAAATACATCTGTGGTTGCAAGAAAGAACAAGTTACGTATTTTCAGATTCGCAATATCTGAATACGTAATCTTCGTATTATTAGTATTGTTTCTCCTATTAAATACGCGAGTCCTATATTTTGCAGCTCGATTAATGCATAATCTCAAATTTTTTAAAATCGTGACAAGCTGAGTTTGTGCTTTCAGCCACAGACACATGGGCGACGTGGAAATCAAAGTGTTCAAAAGTCCACGATCCGGAAGGATCAAGGATCGAAAGTCTTGCGTGAAGTAAATGACGTAGAAAGATAAACATAAAATAAGGGTAGAAGGGGTACAGGGTTGCGTGTAACGGCGCCTAGTTCACAGAGCACGGTGGTCCCCGTGGCGGAACAACGGTTCCCGAAGTTAGTTGGAGCGAAATCGGTAACTGGGTCGGGTAACGAAGGAACGGGGTAATAAAGGCGGCGAGAAATAATCGAAACTCGGAAGTGGAGCTTAAGGGTAAATTCGGTCAGTGTGCCCCCGTGGGTCGAGGAACACGGAGAGTTGAATGGCTCGTGACCTTGGCCCCGAGGCTGCTAGCCTGGGGTTGGCAAGGTAATTAAATGCCATGGATGGGGTTGGTTGCTATAACCGGTAGGATAGAGCGAAGGGTATCCGGCGGAGCGATGGGGCTAATTGCCGATGCAAGGAAAACCATCCCCCTCCGTGTTACGCCGGGATCTTTCAAGGTGCTCATCCTTGGGATTATATCGCCATATTATTAACGACCCTCGTCGCGTTCTACCTCCGCTAATGCTGTTTCCTGCGTCTTAAAGGGGTAGATTCCCTTGTCGACCGTGTCGCTTTGTACGCTCGCTGTCGTTTACTTGTTGGACCTGCTTAAAACAATAATCCCCCGATCCGAAGCTAATTCGGGGCTCTAATCGCTCGACAAAGCAACAGCTTCGGACAAAAGAGTACGAGTCAGAAATGGTGGCGTTGCTAAAAAGCACATTTAACACCCGCGCTACCAAATCACACACAACGACTGGTTTCTGATTTTTCCTTTTGTGAATGACATTTGAAAACGAAAACTTTTCAATTCTCTTATACGAAGTATGAGTAAATCCAATCTTGTCATTGTTATAGACTGCGGATTTTATGCATTTATGTCAAAACAAATTAGGCGCTATTTAAAACAGTAGAAAAATTAAAAGTATTTAAAAAAATGAATTTATTCGGAGCTGGCTAAAATAATATTTTATTCGGCAAATAGTAGATAGATATTCTATTTTAAGTTATGCATATATTTTAGAAAGTAAGATACTTTATTTGTTCGAAAGACTGTCCTTTTCAAAATTAAATATATTTAAAAAAATATTTCAGATAATATTTTAAATGGTGTTTTATTTGAAAAATACGTAATATACGTAACTATACTGTGTTATAGTTCGGAATATTATATTTATATAATTTACTATCATGGAATAAAACATTTTTATTTAACTAAACCATAATGTAAAATATTATTTTGGTAATCTAAAATGTGCCAAGTACTTCGTAAAATATTGTTGAGACGTAAAATACGTTGTTTTATGTGAACAGCTTAAAAAGTATTTAAAAAGACAATAAAGTATTGGGTGTGTAAAAAGAAAATGTTGAAAGTCATGTTTAAACTCATTCTTTTCTAGACAATATTTAGTATGTTGGCAGTTTTGACATTTATTAATATGGACGGTGCATGTTTCGTGTACGAGCATTCGAGTCATTGCATTATTCGTTTAATAAGTGATATTAAATAATAAACTGACGCTATGAATTTATGTCAGTTAAAACAACTTTCTTCTTTTACAAAAGTGGCAAAACGTATTTATCTAACAAATAAAGCATATATCATTATAACCAATCACATGTTTCAAAATTTAATAAATGCATGAAAAATATTGATATAAAAATAAATGCTTGGTTATCAGATGGCGCAGGATGAGAAAACTTGACTTAAGGAACAGTGAAAATTTTAAGTTGAATAAAAGTATTGGAAATTTGGTGATGTCTGTCATCATCTTCATATTCTGAAGTACTCAACAATGTCTTAATATTTTGTCAAATTACATTATTTAATCTATAGTTTGCACTGCACTACTTCAATTGTAACTCTTCAATTGTAAGTTTCACTATGTTTTAATCAGTTCACTACATTAATTTTGAGTATTTAGTGATAAGTGAAAAGAAATTAATTCCTTTGAAAATAGTAAATAATAATGAACACCAGATGTTTAATCAACCTAATATAATTCTATACATTATTATCACTATTATTATTATGCAAAATGAGCATTTTCTGAATAAATTGCAAGCAACTGGGGTTGAATAAAAAGGTATCCCTTCTTTCAGTAGCATTAACACATTAACAATAATGTAACAATATTTTTAAATTCTCTTATGTTCTCACAGTTTAAAATTCGCAGTCTATGAATAAATAATATTATTTGTCAGGGGTGGTATCAGTCTTGGGCGTCAATCAATTAAATCTTTTAAAGTGATTAATTGATTGATGAAAACGATTAAGAATATTAATAGTGGAAAAATCGACGGTTGAATTAATCAATTCACGAAATTAATCATCAATCGTCGATCGATAGAGATAATTAATAATTATTGATTTCTTAATGTAATTGGAAGAATACCTTGATGTAACTCGGTTAAGAATTGTCTTTACCATGTTTATTACTTTACTATATTTTTATAAGGCGCGGGGGAAGAGTAGGAAGAAAGTTCTTACTTTAGTCGTCGCTCTTGGCCGACAATCGAACAAAATTTGATCGTTAATTGCAATGAACGATTAATAATAATACGCTAATTGCGATTAATGGTCAAAGGAAATGCAACCGTTAATTGCAATTAATGATTAGCGGTACTAATTCAATGGTTAGTTGTCGATTAATTTTTTGCCCAACTCTGGGTGGTACGCGAAATAATTCAGGCTGGTAGATATATTCGTCGCGGTAGAGTTTGCAATTTCCAAGACATAGGCAGATAAAGTTTCGCATGACGGGGAACCACTGTCCCGGAAGTAGCCCAGTTACAAATTAGCATCCAAGGATTGCCCTTGGCGTTGCTCTCGTCCCTCTCGTTCCCCATCCGGGAATCCCGTTCTCTTTCCCTTTCTGTTTTTCCTCCTTCGTCGCCAGAGGAGCCGGCTCGCTCTCTCGTTCTACGTCGGTCTCTTTCTTTCTGGGTTATTAAAGAAAGCCGCCTTCGGGGTCACGTCGGGTTAGGTCAGGACGGCAGGGAATAATGAGCAGGGAAAAGTTAAACGAGAGTATTTTTTACCGAGAGGAAAATTACGCTGACCTCTCTCTACGGTCGTAGTAAAAGCGGGGAAACGGAGATGGTAGATCGTGGCCACGTGGCCACGACAGAGCGAGAGGGAGGGAGTCGACGTGCAGAGAGAGAGAGAGAGAGAGAGAGAAAGAGAGAGAGAGAGAGGGAGGGAAAGAGAGAAAGAAGAAAAGGGAACTGAACGGGAAATCCAGGGGTTGGAGGTCTCGGGGTGGTGCTGGGGGGTGTCTTCCATTCATTACCGCCGGTTACGCCTTAATGGAATCTTCGTGTCCTCATCTTTCCACTGTCCTTCCTCGCCACCGCCGCCACCGCCGCTTGGTAATTTCTGTTTTGCCGAACAACAACAAGTCGTTTGTACCCCTGGCCTCTGAACGCGGTCAAACGCCATTCACGAACACCAGCCGCAACTGCCGGTGTCCTTAATTTACCCCACAGTGGGTCAAACTATCCTCTCAGACATTTTTTCCTGTTTGCTTTGTGCGTTTTTCAGGTGTTTTATTCGTTGCTTTGTTAACGCATTGACTGCGGGCGTGTTCGGCCGCGGGCATAAACGTGTAGCGGGCGAATTCCGTGAGAATTTAATCGTTCAGTAAAATTGCGATAAATCGAAAACTGCTTGGTTGTTTTTAACGAAACTTTCTTGTTTTACGCGATGGTTAAGGATTTGTTATTACCCTGTGGTTTACTGCACTTTTAGGAAATATTTCTTCTTTTATTTGACCCATAGCCTAGCGATACAAACACGTACACACTTACAGTGACCCATATTTGTACAATACCAACTCTACCAGCAAGTCTATTAACCCTTTGCACTCGAGTGGCGATTTTGAGCGCCACTAAATATTGGTATAATATTTCTCAAAATATTTGTAATAATATCACTGTACTTGCGAATAGCCTCAAATTCATATGCATAAATCGCAATAAATCATATCAAGTAGAAATCATAAAACATGTTTTGGATTTCGGATTAAAATAGCTTCGAGTGCAAAGGGTTAAATACGTAACCCACGCTCAATTGACAGTTTGGAAGAATGTAAAAGTACGGGTCCCGCATTCAGTTTAGACACAGCATCGTGATCCAAGAAACACTGACACATTGTCCTTAACCAGTTAGCTGTTTTGGACGATTACACTCGTTACAACACAAAATGTTGGCATTTCTTCGTGACGAGTATACTCGTCAGAAAAAGCTAACTGGTTAAGAAAGACATATAATTTCATATTCTTAATTAAACTATATATTATTCTATAAACGTGTTATATTTAAACGAAATTTGAAGACAATCAAACATATACTAGTACTAGTACTAGTATAGATATATACTATACTACAAACTATTCTATTATTGTATACTTGCAGTCCACCACACTCTTGCCCACAGTGACTCCGGCACAGTAGACGGACGGTTTAGTGTATTTAGTATAACAAAATCAGGAGACATACAACAATAGCATATTAGAAGACATAAACCATATATTAACCAGTATAATTTTTCTAAAAATTGTGGTTGTCCGGTTTTACACAAAAGTCGCCAATTATTCTACGTACCAGCATTGCGCTTTTCTGACAATGCGTTTATCCAGAAGAATGCAGAACGCTGAAAACCGTTTAATTTAATTTTCTTAATGGCGTTCGAAAGCGGAATGTTCACAGAGTTCGACCATTAGGAATTGTACTTTAATTCCACACGATTGTGAAAAGTCCGTGCATGAAATACGTGGAAAGTGCGGCTAATAAAGTAAGCAGAGGCTGACAAAATGGTTGGTAGTATGACAAAAATGTAAAGAAGAACGGTGGCATGGGGCGTGGTGGGGATTGGGGCGATGTTATATCTGTTCTTTGAAGCACGGGGATATCAAATTATTCTGCATAAAGGATGACACAGGTCGATGGTAATAAACTGACTCGAGAAATAATGGCATAACGAGCATAAAGTGGGGTCCGCTCGTGCAGCCGGCGCGCAGCGGCGAAAGCCAAAGAGGCGGAAAAGGGGTTGAAGGACCAGGTAGACCCATTATCCCCGGTGTGTGTCCGTGTACACAACAGGGTGTCTATAAATGTTTCAGGGACTCTCGATCCTAGCGACCGGTAATTTATTCGGAAAGTCACTTGCCACCTGAGTAACGTGAGAACGATCGGGAGATGCATCTGCATGCAGATGTCGTAGTCAGTTGCCATCCGAGCACTGTCGAATCCACTCTAATTTTTTTACGATTTCTCCCTCTCCCTTTTTTTTTCGTCTTCTTGCTTTTTTAGCTGCCAACGGTCGCGTCGTTGCTTGTGAACGAGCTCATGCTTCGCGTGACGCCATGCTTCATCCCCCATAGCGTCGCGACTGTACGCTTCTTTGGTCCGATGTTTAGGGTAACGAGATCAATATTTTCGCATACTTTATCGTCTTGAAATTTCACCAGAGATCGAACGATTTAAATAACGTCAGCAATGATAACACTTTAATTCTATAAGCCATCTTACATTGTGAAAATTGTATTGAAATCGGTTCATTAGTGTGTTAGGTTGATACGTATGAATTATTCGAGATTGCAGACATACGTCTATGGAGAATACTTTCATTACTTTTAGAGAGGCAAACATATTTATCGCTAGAGTGTACCTTCATGAAAAATAAAAATTTTCTGCATTAATTTCTGTATGTAATTTTCTGAAACTGAAATAGAGCTCGTTTATTTAATGATGTAAATATGTGATAATTAATATACTATTGCCGAAGCTTCTCCGATAGCTTCGACTGATTTATTCAATCCTCCGCGATACTATTCTTGAGCAAGAAAAGCTTCTGGAAGCCTGCACTTTTCGAAAATTCATTATCGTCAAGGGGCCTCGAACGTGTTCGACACCTTGAAGAGAACAAGGCCCGGCCCAATTTCTAGAATCACGCTGCACCGGCGCAAAAACGCTCGATTTCGGAGCACGGTGTGACCGACATCGAACAGACGGAAGTGACGCGCGACCGAAAAAAAGTCCCATTTCGAATTGATCCGGCGGCTAAAAGAAGCGGAACACGTGGCATGACTCGAAAACGCCAGACGATCGTCTTCCCACGCGTATATCTTAACCCTTACTCGCGGCTCAACCCTTTCGCTCCCTTCGCACTCGAGATCCCTCCGGTCCCTCGGGCATTCCATAAAATCTACATACGAAAAGGAGGAGTGCTTTCCCATGTCCCTATCTCGCGGACACCAGCCGGAGCCTATCCGTCCGAGGAAACCTAATCTCTTCACCCTGCGCGCCACGGGAAATTCCGAGAGGGAACGTTAGTCACGCGATATTCAGATCTTCCAAGATTTACATTCGGCGGTTATAAGCGCGATACATCGACGATCCGGGTTTCGGTTTACGATGGGGTTCATTGTTGCCGAGATTCGCGTTGGCAGAATTTTCACGGGGCGCGGGGAAACCAAGACGTTTCGATGCATCATTGATCGCGGATGGAAATCGATTCCATTTTTCTAGGACAGTGGAACCTTGATTGTCGGAACACCGAACTTGCCGTTATCCGAACGTCTTATTGTTGGAATGTTCTACTATCTGAACTGTAAAGAATAAGTGAAACTTATTTTACATTTAAATATAGCTTTATTTTACGGATATGCGTATACATTAAGCGGTAATGCCTTTATGTTACTAAAAAGGTTATATAACGTGGTTACGGTCTTTTTGCAATGAACGACATTTTCCGCATAGAGCAATTTCAAATAATAAAATGTAACGCTGTCCGGTAATGCAGAAAAATCTTCTCACGAGATGATTTATGGCCGGCCTATTTAAATGCCGTTGTATCTCAATACGAACAGTATTTTTTTACGAACAGTATATATTTTATCATAAATATACTGTTAAGATTAAGATACTGTTTTATTATTTTCAGCACATTAAGTGTTAAAATTAGTGCAGACAGCTTTTGTTTTGCATAAAAATCTGCAGATCAGTGTTGTAAATAAATCTAATCGTAAGTATCGAAGCTTATTATCAAGATAAAATTACTTTACAATATTTCTGTATGATATGTGCATTTGTTTACAGAACTATATTAACCCTTGATGATGAATGTATATATTTTGATCCATCGATTCCCATTATTTACATCTTAAAACTAGGTAAACTAGTTGTGTCTAAATAACGTATTTCTTATAATAATAGAGCAATATCTTATAATTTATTGTTTATATATTAATATGATCATAATGTTATATTACAATATTAATGTCATAATAGTGATGTTATCCAAATTTTTTTCGTGTTAATGTATGGAAAATGTATATGTCGTACGGATACCCTCGTTAAAGGATTTAAATTAGCACTGCAGTTTGAAAATGACCAAAACGGATCTGTTTTATACAACTTTAAATATGGGACAATCAAAATAATTACATTTTATCGGCTGGTCCCATGAAACGAACACACGAAATTACCGGTTCAAGGGGTTAATAACGGAGATTTCAATCGGTATCTTTCGTTTCACATGTTTAGCCGACCCGAGAGGTCAAACGGCATCTACCCTATCTAGGTTTTTACGTTTCCGTTAAAAAACGGTAAGCACGTCTTGCATTATACCGAATTCCACGGAGCGCGTTCCAGGTTCGTTTCTCACAGAAAAATGCGTCGAAGAGCTCCCACGACATTAAACGATGGTACGTAAGAGGTTTCCAATGTTGTTAATGCAGCCAGATAAACCGGCAAACGTTGTCAAGATAAATATGTAAAATACGATAACGCGACTTGATTCAATGATTTTGTATTTATCAACGACGTGTACACGCGTCATAAAGATTAGATTCCTACGTTCTGGGAAAGACATCGAAGCGTCTATTTATTATCCTGGTCTCTGCGCGAGAAGCGACGATTAGATCGATATTCTAATGTCAGGAGGAATTAGGGAAATCGAATGTTGGGAGAAGTAATTTCGGCTACGAGAAATTACTGCTCGGAAATTAATAATTCGAGTGCCGATCGAGACGAAGATGATGGGGGGGGGGGGCGGTTATTTGGCCATCGGAAAACAGTTTCGTGCCGCCCTGTGACTGTTTGAGGATCGTGTTTGCCAAAGGTCCGTTTACACGTGAGGCAACGTCGTTAGAAAATGTGACAAGGTACACACGTGTCCGATGCTGGCTCTTCCTCTTCTAATACAAATTTACACGGGTACTTAAAACTCGTTGCCAAACACCCAGGAAAAATGAGATGCGCACGAAACCATGATTGGGACCATGTATCTCTCGAGCCTATTTTCGAGTGTTTAAGACTGCGCTCGACGTCGAGGGTACAGGAGCCAATTACTGTGCCCTGTTGGCAGAGTTCAGGAGTTTTTGCTACTAAAAGATACTTTAGCAATTTAATTGACATTTCTTAAACACTGAATAGTTAATTTTAAAGCTTCTTTTGTTTATACAAATTTTTCCATAAATAAATATCAAATCTTCTCTGAATATTAGGAGAAAAAAAGTTCTGGAGCCAGTTACTATGTGTTTAACGTTTGCAAAGATTAGGTATTCTGCTTCAGTTTCTGTGTTATCTCTCTCTCTCTCTCTCTCTCTCTCTCTCTCTCTCTCTCTCTCTCTCTGCATAATAAAAATTTAGTATTTAACATACTTTAATAAATTTTATTTTCTATAGAACATGTAAAGTCATAATATGTCATTTTGCTTAAAAAATATGACAGAGATGCGTTTGAGGTTACTGTGTGCAATAAATAAGCTAGTGAAATTGAAACTAAAAACAAAAATTTAAATAAATGATCACCGTTTTGTTTTTCCGTAATCTTAACACGTATTTTACCTACAATAATGCATTTTACTGAATATTGATCTTCACTGGTTCAGTATTATCTTCAGCTTTTTCGTAAGCTTTTTTCAAAGAATTGAACTAATTTATGTCGTATTTTAAAAACTTTCGTCTTTCACGTGTTTTATTTTAACAAATATGTAATTAATTGTATTTAAATAACAGAATTGAGTATATCTTATTCAATAAATATAAAGATAATTGTACTTGAAAGTAAACTAAAGGCACAGTAAATATCAATTTTACAGTAACTGGCTCCACTATCCTGTTCACTTTTATTTTCAAAGTCATCCGAGTTGTAAGTCGATTTGCTGCCGTCGAAAAAGTTCAAGCAAGAGTTGTCGCTCGGGTTCCTTGACATTGAAGAAAATTTGTCAATAGAGAAGATCACGATCTTGACTGGTGTGAGCAGGATACGGGGGAATTAGGCTTGATGACTCAATATAGTTCAAAT
Source organism: Augochlorella aurata (assembly GCA_028455555.1). NCBI lineage: Eukaryota > Metazoa > Arthropoda > Insecta > Hymenoptera > Halictidae > Augochlorella > Augochlorella aurata. Next base: position 5,329,694 of record CM052160.1, read on the forward strand.
GGGAATTAACCCACTCGTGTTCACGAGACGGTGGAAATTATGCTTAACCCTTCGCGGTCAAAAGTCAGGGCATTCACGGATGAAACTTTTACTGTTTAGATCGCGCAAAAAATATTCAGTCCGCTTGTCGTCGTTCCTCTAACTAGGGTAATCAACAGTCTTCGCGTCCTATTAACTCGATCCGTGTAAATTATGTTTTGCTTCGGATCCTCTAGCCTTGCCAGCCGGTGCTAGTGGCAATAAATAATCTTGTAGAAATTAAAAATTGCTGGGAACAAAGTACGTCTTTGAAGACGTCATCTAACGATGTATTATTCGTTAATTAATTAACTGGGTAATTTTAATTAAATAAACATTAATCAATTACGAGCAATTGTTCTACCACAACATGCAATTTAATTTATTCCAATGTGGTACCGTGATAGAATAAAGTGAATGAACCAATTAATTATGGCAGCTATGACCAAGTCTATCCAAATCTTAAACATCAACCTAAATTGAATTAATAATTTAATAATTTCAACCAGCTGCCAAAGTATTAGGCACAGATTTTCCATCATACAGAGTATTCGCGTTAAGTTATATTTCCTGTAGATTAATTTTCATCGACGTTATTTCAAGGTCAACGCTGCATTCACAATTGGTTTTCTCTTTTCTTTATCCATGACATTACACTGATCAAAATACGTCGTTGCGTGTTACAATACAGCGATGATCTTGTGGCATCATATCATACGACCTTGAGAACAAATTGTCCTACATCCCAGTGACCAATGCACATCTTCTGGTATAATTAAAAAATAACGAGGACGTTCCAGATGAGAATGTTAATTGACTCACGCTGTGCACGAGGATTCGTTAGTTTCAGATGCAGGCAACAAGGGTTAAAGGTCACGAATTTTTCAAGGAAGGGAGGATCGATTGTTTCCAGGTCACGGACGGAATATCGCGACAGATCACTCGATTTCCTGTAGCGAATTGTTTCCCATAAGGCCTATGGCCATTGGCTGCCGTTTCCTGATCACAGTTTGCGGTGGCTCCGGTCGCCGCACCCATGTCAGAGTTCAAACCGGTGAACAAATTGCCGCGAGTAGCGGGAAGGCATTACGGGCAAGTATTGTCGGCAATTACGGGATTTAGAGCCGGCTTCCAATAATCCACGCACTCGTAGCCACTCGGAGCCACTCGGAGCCACTCGAGGCAATTGTCGGGACGGGCAACAGGGACACGGCAGGATACCCTGTCCGATGTAACAAATTCCCTGCCTTGTAGCGTTTCATCGGGTTCGGTTTTTTCAATTTTGTTGCACTCAAGTGAGACCCGATTGGAAAAAATTGTAGAGCGACGAATATTTCAGAACAGGATTTGTTCGTTTAACTCGGACACCTTAAATGTTTCGTTTATTGCTTGGAATGGAAGAAAATGTTGCACAGGTTGAATTGAAATTGGTTTTCACAAAATTATAAGGCAGAGTGACGAATACTTTGGAATATGTAGTTACAGGATAGTTCATATAATTTAAATACTCCAAATATCTCGTTTATTGTTAATTTTTTGCCCTACTTCGACGAATCTCGCTCGTAATGGAAGATAAAGTCAGAGGAAAATGTGATAACTATTTACCATAAAACGGTACCACTCTCTGATCTCCATAATTATTTAATATCACCCTCAGGAATATCGTGAAGGTGATAGTTGCTTGTTGCAAGTTTGTTAATAAAGAAAGTGGCAAGTATACGGATTGAAAGAGAAGCTAATTCTATAACATAAGATCACTTGAAGGTTATGATATTATAAATCATTGAAGTCGTCTTGATTTTAGTTGTTACATGACTGTACTAAAGACATATGGTTCTATTATTTAAGTATCAGACTTCTTGAAATCCTAGAGAACGTAACAAAGGTCATTGGAGTATTCGAATCACATCAAGAATACATCGGCCAATAAGTTTCTTTCTATTTGTTACTACAATTTGCATTAATTAACATTTAAATGACCGCATATTATTTCGTGTAGGCGATTTTCGACGATCTTTTGATAATGAAAAACAAATACATATAGGAAATTAAAAATCCACATATTTATTAACTTTATAACTAATATATTATAAAGGTAGTTTTCAAAATACGTTTAATAATGATATACATATATGAAACATTTAGCAATGATATATTTAAAGGGAAGTTTCTGTATGCATTGAACTACGGGAAATCTCGTGAGCGGTCGTTTAAGTGTCATTATTTTAATATGATAATTAATGGCGGCGTGGATATTACGTGACTCACAGCGAAAGTATCGTGAGAAAATAAAACCAGAAAAACAAGTAACATTCCCGTATAAAAATGATCGTGATAAAGAGTTCGCCAGGAAGTATTCTCGTCCCACACTTCGTTCTGAAGTGGTCTTCTTTCTAAATCAATTTACCAGTAAGTTATAAATGATCGAAGTTGTAAACCATCGATAAAGTTTTAGAACGAAAATAAACTCGTGTTAAAGGAAGTAAAATGCGCGTTGCCGGAGCAGCGTGTGCCAAAAAGAAACGTCGATGTCGTACACACGGTAGACCGAACAGGATTTTAACGCCGGTAACGTGGGAGGGAACTGGTTCTCTCATTATCAACAAGAAACAAACGTTAAAAATATCTGTATATCCGTGCTGCATACGAAACGAACCGGCTCGACAGGCATGCGGGAACAAAAATTAGACAGCAGATTTCCAGCTGATAAATTTTCAGACCCTTTCTTGTCTCGGGACAACATCGAGATAAGCCATTATCCCTTAAGGAGCTTGCTCCTGACCCCATTTTCATTCAAGTTCGATAAATCCGTGATGTAACGTAATAGGGAGAGATTACCGGACTCCCTCTCGTTACCGCTTCTTATCTTGCCGGTCAGTCTCTTGCCGGTAATCACTATTTCTACCACTCACTTGACCCTTGGATATCGAAGTTGTTACGGTGCTCTGTTTGCCGAGTCTTATTGAGGCTCTGAGCAGTCCGAGGGAACGTTTGAACAGGATGGTTAAACAGACCAGAGAACAATAGGGAAGGGAGCAGCATCTTGCTTGTGATTAGAATGGAAAAGCGACGATTGCTATCGTCTGCAGGTTTAAACAGAAATCGATCGGCAAAATGACTAATAGTTTCCAACATACCGTTTTTATTTTAAAGTGTTAGCCAAATCTTACCTGACAGACGCTCTCGATTATTTATTTCGTTTCCTTAAATGATTGTTCGACTACTTGGAGCATTTTGTTCATACACATTCATCAGATCTTTGATTGATTGATTGTTGAGAATAGTGATTTGCATATAAAACTTGTATAATATAACAAACTTTTAATTTCTAATATATTTAATATATTATAATATATCTAATATATTTAATAGTATTTAATATTCAATAACTAGCTCTTGCACTCAGGGTTTGGGTAAAACAGATTTTTGAGATAGTACATGGATTATAAATATTTTCCCCTTCTAGTGTAATATAGAATGGCAAATAAAGTCTTTTTGAAATAGTAATTACATATGAATATTACGTTATTAAATATATTCAAATATGCTATTTCCATATGTAAACACTATTTCAAGGAAAGTTTATTTGCCAAATTATGTGTTACATGAAAAGATACAAACTATGTCAGAAATCTGTTTTTCTGTTATTTAAAAAAAGGGTGAGAAATATAACCATTGTTGACTTACCAAATTTTATGGCATTAGAATAGTGGAGCCGGTTATTGTGACGTGACCAGTTTCTGTGCCATTGTCGGTCATAACTAATTTTCTATTTATCGAATAAGACATATTAAATATTTTTACTGAAAAATGTCAAAATAATTTAATCTAAAACGAAAACAAACCAAAGGCACAGCAATTGGTCGCCCTACAGTAGCCGGTTCCATTACCCTAGTCACGATCACAATGTATTAAAAATCAGCCAAAAAACTACCTACTATAACAGATGCCAATTTCGAGTCCAACTCGACATAAGGGTGAAGACGTTTATAAAATCCTGAATTGTTTAGGCAAGAAACAACACTCAATTTCAAGAAAGAAGAATTTAACGTCCTATGGAGGATCCAGGATAGAAATCGCAAAACAAAAGTAAGAACGGGTCTGGAGCGTGTTTGATCGGCAGCAAATTATCGAAGCTCACCGAAAACGGCGTATTTCACCGTTATCGCGATCTCGGGCCGACCTCCTGGCATCAGAGTGATATCACGAAGATGTACGGAGACACCTGATACTTACGACGCGAGACAGTACACGTTAATGAGCACCGTTAAACGGTTTATCGTCAGGTCGGTGCTCGTTAGCCTTATCGGCGCGTCCTAATCGAGGAACCGTACAAAAGTCCTGGCGGAATTCACGGGGCTCTCCCGATGGCCGGGAGACGATATGGAAACGTTTGCCGAGGAGACGGTTCTGATGTTTCTCGGACAGGCTGTGTGCCGTAGGTCAGGCTGCGGGGTTAGCCGGAGCTCTGGCTTTACGGAGGTCGCGGTTTACGACCGCTGGATCTTCGTCTTCCTCGATTCCGCTCCTCGGACCTAGAACTGACCACACGCAAAATCCACACCTTCAATTTACCGACTCCCTCTCCCACCCTTTCTCGAGATGAACGAGCTCCGATATTGTTCTCAAGGAAGGGGGTCGAGGGGTACGGCCCGCCTACACCTGTTAAGGCCGCTCCGTGGTATTAAAGCGAATCTTCAGACACTGATTTTCGAGCTCAGTGATCAATTTCAGAGGGGCGGGAAAATGAATCTCTGGAACATGATGTAAGTCGCGTTTTCGAAAATTTTTCCGTTTTTCTTGTACAGCATACTATATTTATTTAGCATTGAATCTATCAAGCAGTTTCAAATATAAAGAATTTATATAAAGACTTATAAATAATTTATAAAGATTTATGAATTTATAAAGACTCTGTCATAGCAAATGATTGTTTAAATGTGAAGAATCTGTTGATATTCGATTAATTTATAGGTTTCTGCAAGAGAAATTACGCTTAAAAGTAAAAGTCTGCTGTTGGAGTTTCATTTTTATTTAACAGTTTGTAATTCTAATGTGATAAAGTAAAACTTCAAAGCTCATTTTCCCGAAACGAGCTCTTAAAACTGGCATTGTAAATACATGTTCTACAATTGTTATCCGATTCACCTCAAATTTTTACACAATCGTTCTCTTTGCATGGTTTAACAGACCACATATAGCTCTTGCGAAATATTTTAATCTTTTCTGTTATAATCGCTACAATTAATTTTTTTAAGTAATCTCAAACTTTTTATTCAAAAGTGTATAAGATATATAACAATCAAATTTTTTGGAGAACATACATCGAAAAATTGTTACAAGCTGTATACCAATTTTTAAATACATCGAGATATTTTATTAGATTTAGTAAACTCATTCTCCAGGAAAAAAACAACCGTTCTTCTGAAAATATGAATGCAACGTCCATGCCCTTTAACACGCGTACGAATTAAGGCAAGTTTCCGCAGCCCTTGCGCTACCGCATGGCGTGCTAAATGCAAACCGAGGCATCAGCTCTGGCAGTTCCCTTCAGAACCGATCGGAGGATACGCTCTAATTATACGTCACTCTAAGGATACGCGTAGCATCGCGTGGGCTCATCAGGCTCCGTCACGATCGAAACAAATAAAAGTGGGTTCTCTTGCGAGGATCCATGACAACGACGAGAGAGGCGGCTAAGAAGAAGCAAGAGAGAAAGAAGGGGAAAGAAAAATAGCTGCAATGCCTAGAACAGCGGCTAGTGATTCCTTTATAAATGAAAAAGCCGGAACAAGAGTAGGAATAAGAGAGGAAGAAATTGAAGAACAAGAATAAGCGTACCGAGATAAGGAAAGAAGGACGTTGGAATCGACGCTGAACGAGAAAGAGGAACACGAAGACAGAGAGAGAGAGAGAGAGAGAGAGAGAGAGAAAGGAGAAGATGGGGAAGGAGAACGATGGAAAGGGTAAGAGAGAGGAATTGCGCCCTTGAGAGGAATCCCGGGGTCGGTTCTGTGTGCGATCCAAGCGTGAAAGAAGAAAGAAGCCAGCGCGGAGAAGAGGGCATGATGAAAAGAGCGATGAAAGATTGTAGAGAGAAGCTGCTGCTGGCTGGCTTGCGAGCTGGCTGGTTGGCTGGCTGGCTAGGTTTCTTGGTGTAGGTAGTGCTGGTGGTGGTAACGACATTGGTGGTAGTAGCTCAGAGGGAAAAAGAAGAGGGAAAGAGGTGGAGGTTGTGGAAGCAAGGGCGGCGGTGAAGGAGGATGGGGGTGGAGGAGACTGTACTAAGAAAAGCCGACACACGGGGTGGCTGGGAGCAGTGCAGATCAATGCCAGCCAGCCAGCCAGCCAAGCCAGCCAGCCAGCCAGCCAGCCAGCCAGCCAGCCAAGCCAGCCAGCCAGCCAGCCAACCGACCCAACCCTTCCGAGTCTACTGCTCTTTAGTTCCCTAACCCTTTACCCCCTTTTTTCCACCCCGACTTCGGCGGACTCACCCGGAGATAAAACACGAACGGCTCCACGAGCCACCCCCGCCTATCCTTTCGGTCTCTATCCCCTAGCTTTCCTCTGGCTCTGTCTCCCTTCTACTTCTCTGCACTCTTCCTCACTCGCTCGCTCTTTCTTTCTTCCTCTCCCCTTCTCTTTTTCCCTCTTCCACTCGCTCTCTTCGTCCGTTTCTCCCTTTCTCGGTCTCTCTTCCACCCTATCTCCCGTTCCCTCTGCACAGCTGCCTTTCCCTCTTCCGCGAGCTCTCTTTCGTTCGTTCTATGTCGTAGCTATAGTCACCAACACCGATGAAAAATAATAGCTGTGGCTGTACCAAGGCGGAAGGGCGGCGGAGCGGGGCAGAACGAGAGGAGATGCATCGGTGTAAACGCACTCGAGACGGAATTGCTCGGCAGCCTCTGCCTTCCCTTTGACGCTTCGAATGCCGTGCATTTCAACGAGTTGCCTTCCTCCCGATTTGTTCCAGGGAAACGATTTTTTCGGGGCAACGACACCCCGCATGTCCCGCTCTGTCAACCGACAACCTCCCTGCGACCCGCCCCCGACCCCGGCCCCGACCCCGGCATACAAGCTCAGATCTTTGCAAAGTTGTATCTGCTCGCTTTTCAACTTTACCTCGGAAATATTGCGTTCCTTTCCGATTCTTTCTGCATTTCATTTCATTTGCCGGCGTAGATATCTCCTAACGCTTCACTTCAGATGATTAAAGGATTTTTTGGAAATCACAGATTTGGTGTTGAGACTATTGCAGGTTGGTAAAGTGAAGACAGTGAAATCGTTAACAGTTTAAAAATACTGTGGCGTTGTTGTCAATATTAAAATTATTAGTAATCGAAATAAATGTTTACTTGATTCTTGCTTCTGATGTTGATCTTGTTTTTTTTTTCGATTGCTATTATAAAATGACCAATGTGGAGCATTCGACCCAAGCGATAACGTAGTGTTCGGCGTACCGTTTACCCTCAGCGGTTCTGATACGGGTCAAAACTGACCCAGCCCAGTCTGTTTTGGCCCTACGGTTGGCTGTGAATCTTCTTTTAAAAATAGCGCGGTCATGAATCCCATCCGTTCTACTTCTTTTATAGTCACATTAATTAAAACTGTTTCGATTGTCATAATTTTTTAGAAGAACAATTAAAATATTAATTTTGTGTCTGCATTTATTAGAACGCTTAAACATTGATGCATAAGAGAACAGAATTTTTATTTTGATTTGAAAGAAGGGAATAACATTCATACTTAACAGGTTATCAGTAAAATTGTTATATCACGTTCCACAATAATTTTTACGTTACCAAATTCATTTGCATTTCAAATACTATTAAAAATTGTATAAATGTTGTATAAATAACAAGACTCGATTTCATATACACGAAATGCATTGACTGAGTTACATAAAATTGAAATACAGTAGAGTTCCATTTATATGAACTCGATGCTAGGCGATCATGTAATATAATTCATACGAGTCCGTTGATCATCCCCACTGCTTGTAACTTCCCGTTCAAATAACCGCAGTTCGCATTCAAATAAACGGATTTCACCAAAGACTTGATTCATTTCTCAGTTCGCAATACCTAGGTGTTCACGTGACTGTAGTAACGCTCGCCAGTAGTTCGGACAATAGAAGTTCGGCAGAAGTTCACTGAATCGGGGCATTGCCCAACATTTCGTTCCAATAAATTCGGATAAGTGGAGTTCTACTGCACTGTAATTCATAAAAATTATTTTGAGTTAAAATACCTCCTAGTCCAAAGGGTTAATTCTACCAACGCAGAAAAGTCTATCAAAAGTATTCGTAAGCTAGCAAGTATGATCAAGTACGAGCACTTGCATTATCTTCAAGGTCCTAAAAGTTTCCAAGAACTGTTAGTGAAAATCATAGCCGTGAATTGAAACAATATTTGTAACGCGTCGTCTCGCAGAAGGGTCGCGATCGCAGCAATTAGGTGAGCACGACGGACGAAGAGAAAGAAAACTAATAAACCAGGAAAAATCTCCGGGAAAATCTTGAAGGGAACCGAAAAACTTTGGCAACAATGGCAGGGAGGTTTGGTCGCCGGTAAAGGGCGTCAATTTCAGAGTCATTCAGAGTCTGATCTTTCCTGCAGGAAGGATGAACAGCGTCGAGAGGGCCGGCAACGGGCGAGGGAACGCAAGGATGAAACGCCTCTCGCAATCTGCCAGGAGTTACTTTCATGTTTCTACAGAGTGGCGGTGGCGCGGTCGCATATAAAACAAATTAATCTCGTTAGGTGGAGCGTCTACCTTCGACCTTCTGCCTTTCAGAGGCACCAGCCCTGGCTCCGGCACCAGCTCCAGCTCCCCCTCCATCAACTATTTCGCGGGGAATCCAGCGACTTTGCTCCTCTTTTATCTTAATTCGTCGTCTAAATGAGAACGGAGTCGCGGTTATCGCGGTTCCAGAGGGTATAGGGTGAGGGAGAGGACTCCTTGAATCGGTCTGACTTTAAAAATCCTGTTCACTGGCCAACTCTCCGCTCGGGTTTCACTTTTCTCTACCACCTTTCTCTCCCCCTTTCTTCTCTCCCTCGGCCTGCGCCGAAAGCTAGGTACTTCTCGCTTAAGTCGACATCCCGGCCTCTTCTGCGAATAGCCCTGCCCTCGCGGAAATGTGTTCCCAATGCAATTAAAACGCAACGTCTATGGGAATCGTCGGTTTATTTTGTTAATTCAGTTTTCGATTGCTCCGAGCGAGCTATTGAAACGCCCGATTGTTTCTTCGGCTCGCAGAATTTTTAACCCCTCGTATGCGCTCTGTGAACCTGGATAAATGACTACGCGAATCAGTGCTTTAGAGAAGTTTCAGTTGCTTGGAGAAAGCTATCCAAAGATTTATAAATGTTAATCTTATAGCGTATATTTAAAGACTTCATTTAAAGACTAAAGAAAGACTTCATTGTTTCTTGGATACAAATAGTACATTTTAACGTGATATCTCTGAGGTAGTGGACCTATGAACGTGTAAAGAAATCCCTTTTCTTATCACTATGCATTAATTCAGCATCGTAGAATATAGAATGTATATATTTATAAAAAGTTCTTTAAACAAATCCGATAGCGTGGGAAAAATCAAAGCATTCTGCATATGCAGGTGGGTGGCTACAGATGTTGCCAACACAATTTTGAATAAGTGATGTACCACTTCGTATTAGCCCTGCTTTAAATTGTGTAACTTTTTCGAATTTATCGGATTTATTTCGATTGTAGCTTTTTTATAAGTATGTAAATTCTATACTCTGCAATACTGAATGAATGCAAAATGATAGAAAAATGATTTTTTTATCATTTTCATAGGTTTACTGTTTCAGAGATATCATGTGCAGTTTAAGATATGTATTTGATTTTTTGGCTCCGGATTTACAATCGAGTCGTTCCGCTGTTCAAAGAGAATTTTTCGACAACCCCTGTTCATTCTTAATAGCTAGATAACATATAACATTACATAATTTTTCGTATGATCAGAAAATACATAATAAAATGTCGAAAACTCTATATTTTCATTTTATTCACTTCTGTTATGAAAAAAATCCTAAAAATTACTTCCTTTTTAGCTCCTTTGATCGGAAATTGACCTTAACACTCGAATAACGTTCCTCTTTGACAAAAAAATAATTAAGCATACTTCGGATCATTTATTATTCTATGTATCTATTTTTCCAAGATATTTTTTAAGGTACTTCTTCAAGACACGCCAGGTTTTCTATACATATTAATAAAAATGTGAACATGTTGCCTAACTAAACATGTTAGCTAACAATATTTATACTCTGGGTCCAAATGAACCCGAGTCTCGCCGTCCGCGTGTTAACGGATTAACGACGGTGCACTTTTATTAAAACTTTTCTATGCAATAAATGTGTATACTAAAAATGTGTATAAATTTCTATAAATGTATATACTAAAGACATACTAAAAATTTTTGTAATTAATATATTTTATTGAAATTTGCAGGAGTTATGTGTATTTAACTATCAGAAAGACTCTAATAGATATATGTTGCAATACGTAGAATTAAGTTAAGAATTAAGTTAAGAATGAATAGTGTGTAAAATTTTGCATCCTAGGTTAGGGTGAAGAAATTTGAAGAAATCGAACCTAACAGGTACGCTAAGAACCTCCTGCAAGTAGGATCAGCGAATCATGCACAGACGAGGGAGACGCTCGCAGGAAACGTTGAAACTTCGTTTTCCCGAAAACGTACATTAATACGGAAAAATGTTGCTTCACCCTTTCGATTCAGTTCCGCAGAAACTATCGCACGATATCCTCTTCCCAGCATCCTTTGGTTTGCACCCTGTGTAAAACCCGCTGCGAAGCAGGGGAACCGATCGGAGGACATCGAACGTCTCCTCCATGTTTCATCCGTGTGTAAATAAAAACAAAAAAGAGGAACGGAGAGGCCGCCGAGAGGGGGTCGGTGGACGAAATGAAAAACTTGGAAACGCCGGGGAAAGCTGTGTGGGCGGGGAATGTCCGCGCCGCGAAAGAAACTGCGAGGAAAGCACACACGACATCTCGGGGCGCGTGTGAAAGGGTGCGTGCCGGTCTCGTTGGTGTTTATGTGCCGGTAGCTGTGCGGGTGTGTGTCCCGCGAGGGTGGCATCCGATGCGCATGCGCCTACGTGGGCGTCAATACGGGTGCTGCACACGCTACCCTTTCTCTGTCCTTTGTCACACGCACAGGCGAACCGAACGCACACACGAGACCCGGGACGGCTCCTCTCGCCGCGCCGGTCCACGTGTACCCACACACAGGTGAGCCGCGTACGTGCGCGCACGTGTTTCCGACGAAAAGAAAATACGTCCCGGGGCTTTTACAGTGCTTCAAGGCGAGCGATTTTACTGCTCGAGTAAATAGGAGACTGGATGCGCGCGCTCGGGCCAACCGACACGAAAAATTCGCAAGCGACCGCGTTTCTGCGCTAAGCGGCGATAATTAATTAACGGCCGGGCTCGGTCTGGCTATCTGCGGAATTATTGGGATCTTCTTGAATCTTGGAAACAATGGAGCACGATTTTCTACGTGGCCTGTTCACCGAGAGGAAACGCTTGGCGTGCGATTGTAGTCTCGACTAGACCGGCCGGTCTTGGTGTATTTATGAAAAGAATGATAATGTGAAACACGTAACAGTAAAAACATCTAAAGGACAAAAGAACTAATCATTTTCAAATGCTTGTAATTACTAAGCCTTCCATGGTGTTTAGCGTTATTATGACCAGGTCGAATACAGATGCATATTCTTTGCTCTAGTAAACCTTAACATAGGATAAAAATTTGTATTTCATGTAATGCGTTTTAAAAAAACTTCAATTCTGCATTTTTTCGACTTTTTAACATTTCTGACTTCTGTAGTATAAATATTCTCATTTTAAAATAAATTCTTAGCAAACAATAAGATCAATTTTGTTGAGAACATAACTACAATATGCTTTAAAATTTTAGATATAGAAATTGAAAATTATGCTTTTAATTATTATGGGAACAAATATAATTATTAAATTGTCAAATGGGACATTTCATGACCCGTGAGGTTGTGATACCTGCTCTAAATATTAAAAGATCGTCTTTCGAAAGTGCAAAAGAACTTTCCAAACCAGCGAACAAATAGTTTGTAAAGCCTCCTATAAGAATATAATTAATTTTATAGTGTAATAACTAGTTCCAAAACAAAATATTTAGAAAGAAAATTAATTATTAGATTATTGATTATTATGCTAAACGAAAATTGTTTAAAGTAGAATAAATATGTACTTCTCGCTCGTATAATTTCAATAAATAAAAATAGTATAATGAAATTTTTAAATCCTCTCGATGTCCTTTTTGCTATGCACTTCTCTTACCCACTTTGCTATAAATGCACGAAGTTCTTAGCCCACTAATTACTATCGCTTTATGAAACAGTCAAGTACCGTGTTTCCGCTACGAGGTCATAAGTCAGGACTCATTCGATGATTAGAGACGTAGCGTGCTCGAGCCAGCCTTTCATTCGCGATCATTTTAAATGCACGCTTCGTCGCTTAACGTCAACCCCCCCAAACGATTTGTACCGACCCTAAACAGTTAAACGATCAACGCGAGGAAACCACTCGGTGCTCGATGAAACGGAACCTTCGTTGCATCCGCATGACGTATGCTTGGTGAGCGTGAAAATACGTGCGCGCGCGCGCGGGCGCGCGGCCGTGCATCGTCGAGTGCATCGGACTCACCCGCAGCCGCGCCGACCTCCCTTTAATGAGGCAAAAGAAAAAGACGCGTCGTGTTTCGAACCGTCGAACGCAGTAATTGCTCCTGAAAACAATTAGTCCGGCTCCCCAATTTATTTTCGAAATTCTCATTTCTTCTCCGCGCCGCGCCGCAGCGTCGCTGCATTGTGTTGCAACGTTCAGACATTTTTTCAATTCGTCCGGTATATGACGTGCAAACTCCTCGCTAGTTGGAAAAATATGAAGCGACGTCGAGGAATATTTGATCTCGCTTTTAAAAATGTTCCTCAGAAACTGCGTTAATTATTGGAGAAATAGAATTCTTTGGCAATGATGTCCCACGTAATGCATAGTGATTTGTTGAACGGTGGGCTACAAGTTTCCAAGCCAGACTTGCGTACGAGAGGAACAAATCTACGAGGAGAGAAAGTGGAAGGAAGGGACGACGAACAGGGCGAGTATCCACGCGTATGGTTGTGTGTGTATGCGTGTGCGTGAGAGAGTAACAGAGAAAAGAGAGAGAGAGAGAGAAAGAGAGAGACAGGCGAAGAAGGGTAAAACGGGCAAGACGGAGAGAGACGGCGGCGCAGCCAGGAACTTTTTAAGCAAATTAATCAATATCAACGAGAACGGAAGTTTACACGGGGCTACGCCGGAAAAAAATTCCACCGGGGAACATCCGGGCGGACCTCGCTAATTTCTTTAAAGTAGTTTAGCAATTTATTAGTTTCCTATTTTCCGCGAACTTCCGCCGCGCGTACACACGAAAACTTACGCCCTTATTCTGTTCCACTTTTCTATTTTCCTGTTACGCCGTCGATGGAAAATCTACTCGTCGCGCGTGCCAATGGCAATTGAATCTTTTGACTTCGGCTGCGATGTCACCAGCCGATAATTCAATTACACACATACACGTGCGCTACTTTTTAGTTTGGAAAATCATTTCGAGAACATTTTAGGACCACGTGTGCTACATCGACTATATTAATTTCTAATTTCGAAAGTTGCAAATGAGTAATTTAATTACTTACAATTTATAATAATTTGATATTGCTAGAAACACTGCAGCTATTACCTCCCCTCGAGATATATAGCTGAATCTGATTCAAAGTAGAATTCATAAATAATTAAAATTGTTAACAAAACTAGGAGAATTTGTTTTCCACGACACATAGTGATTCAATTCACAAACTGGCACATATTAGATTATTCTGTAGTATAGAATTTTCTAGTTTCCTTAGTAATGACTCTATAATGTTACATTAGAATTCATTACATCTTCATAATTACTGACTGCAGAAGTTTAAATTTTTCCTGTATCTTAAGGAATAGTTCTATTATTTTTTAACCTACAAGACGAAAGGTTTCTACAGTAAAATCGAACATTCGGATTTGAATAATTACCATTTTTTTTTCAAAACAATTGCCAATGAAGTAATCACGCAAACTGTCTTACGTACCTGTAAACAAAAATAATATTTATGAATAAGCCGAACTGAGAAAATTTATATGATTTAGTTATACTTTTTTATTTAAAAAGATGCAAGCAGGTCAATATATTTCAATCCTTCTCTTAACGCACATTAACTAATGTCACACTTGTTTATGCCGAATCCGAATATAGCGTACTAAATATTGATGTACTTTACTCTTTTAACATTAAATTTACTGATCACTAAAATTGTCTAATATGTGGATGCCTAATAAGAATGGCAAAGCTGAATTCATTTAAAGTGTGCACGATTTCTATTATAATGTATGCATTGTCGAAGAAATTGATTTAACTGTTCCTTATAAAACGTCTTTATAATTTTCGTAATGATACGAAATAGCAGATTTCTAATAATAGTTCAGTTCCCCTGCCATCAATATTCTACTTTCTGGACTCGAAGAATTTTTTCGGATCATCTACCAAGCACTTGAATGCATTTATTCTGGCCAACGCTTCAAATAAAAAAATATAGGATGATGTAGCATTGGAAACAATTGCTCCATTTAAATAGAATTTTTATAAATACAGATCATAACTAACTTGTCATGCAGCTATTGTTCGTATTTATCCACTATGAGTCACCGGGACAAATGAGTTTTTGCTTTCACTAAATAGATGTGGGTTCAAAATAAATAAAATAAAAAGAAACAGGAAATAAATAAGAAAAAAACAAAATAAATGTCTCATAAAAAACGGAAGTTATTCATGACTCCACCTAATATCAACAGTCTCGTCGTGTCCCTTGAGAGGTGACATCCGAGTACAAGGGCTTAAAGATTAAATGTAAACATACAATAAAATTAGAACAACATATATGCGTAAACATAAACTCTAAATGTTTATAACGTATAAGTAATATAACTATACACAATATAACTGATAGGAGTGGTCGCTATGACTCCACTGTTAATGCGATTTCTTAGAAATAAGTTCAATATTAACTCTTTGATATCATTGAACTATGCACCTGCATGCATTTTTGTTAAGTGAAGTACCACTTTCTTTTGCAACTATGCACTATTATACAACAGTAATCATAGCATTGTTGGTAATATCCTGGTATTCGATAGCGCAGAGTTAAAAATATAATAAATACAAATTAAGAAATTAATATAATCGAAAACCATCGTTAAAACTGTAAAAAATATGGTACCAAGAGTTACAAGAAATGGAGGAAACACTGCTACCAAAATCATTAGGTATCAGAAAGTTGGTGTAGCCATCGACGAGGGAAGGACGAAGCGATCCCATCCGTTCAAAGGAACTAGTAGGAAAGGAAGGAACCCGAGACTCAAAGTTCGGTAGTCGCGAAGGGAAAGATAGACTCCCGCGAAATTTCGGTGGGTCCCCGGCTCCCTAACCCAGCCCCCAACTTCCTCGGACCCACGGCCCAGAAAGTTCGCAGTGGCATCGAGTTTTCCCCCGGTAACGACCGGCGATGTTTGAGCGCGGTAAAAGCCAACGGGAACGCGCAGACGAGGCAAGTTTCGGCTAACAAGGGACTCTCTGAAAGAGTAGGCACCGGATAGGTATGTAAATCTCGTTTCAGCGAGGTCGCGCCGCTCGCCGCGCTCGCCGCGCGCGCCTCTGCCTCTTCCTTTTTCTCCCCGGGCTCTCCACCTCCTTCCAGTCGAGTCAGTCCACCCCTGAGTCAGGTTCTTTCGCGGCCCACGCCGGCAGGGGTAGATTTTAACCCTTTTTCCAGCTATCGATTTTCAGCTCGAGACGGATGAGAGCGGCCGAGCCCGGTGTGCCTTCGGCCACTCAGCTCCCACACTCGACTCCACTCGACTACTTCAACGCCGAGACTCTACCTGGCCACTTCTGCCATCTCTTCGTCTCCTTCCCAGTCGGTGCCCCCCTCGCCGACGTGCCCGGCTCGAGGGCTCACCCCCAGGTGAGACGGCGACTTTATATTCGCGATAACGATCGTCTTTGATTGGACCACTCGGAGAAACGCTTGCCCACGCGAACTTAACGGATCTGTCGACGTCCTATCAGCCGGAGAAATGTTTTCGCTCTTTGTTGTCGACGGGGTGGAACTGGTCCCGGCGAATGTGGCAACTTTTCGGCGTGCCTCGAGCTACACGCGGATTCCCGAAGTATCACCGACCTTCTTTGTGTCGGTCTACTTGATTCGTTGCTTACCGCGGGAACGAAACTGTTCTTTCCTTTGTACGTGCGGCGGATTGCGCCTTTTTTAGACGGCGCATCTTTGTGGAAAATATCAATTGTCAGCAGTAATCAGGTTCAAGTTTCTCTCTTATTTTTACCTTTCGCGGTCCTGTGACGCATCAACTTTTGCGTTGATAGTTGCTTGTTTAGATTCTATTAGGTCGATCTATAACGGCTTCAATTTCCATTTAAATTTTCGGCATAATAATTGCCTAACAATTATGTCACACACGTCATTCGAAAGCTTTGGGTTTCTATTGTTATACGCTTGTTTTCTTATTCGTTCCATGCGAGTAATAAAGTGACTAATTTTTTGAAAACTATGGGGTGTCAAGGTAACAAGAACGAACATCTACAAAATATTTTGCAGCACGTGTAAATCGTAAATGTTTAAATTCTAATTAACTTGACACTCTATAGTTTTTAAAAAATTAATCACTTTATTTTGAATTAAAAAACTACTTGTTTTATTAATTGTCGAAAACTAGGCGATCAAATAACAGTATTTATTATTTTGGGTTCAAAGAGACTCGAGCCCTGCAGTCCGAATGTTAAATAGAATTTGGTATAAAATTGTACCGAACAAATGTGTCATACAAAATAAAAATTCCGTTAATTGCAAGGAATGGAAACCAAGTAGCATTCTTCCTTTAATGATGTTATTAAATTAAAAATAATACATTGATGTTTTAAAATACTTCTAATTTTTACACTATTTTAAATTATAACAACTCAGTTTTGCCATAAATGCATAAAATTTGCAGTCTAGCCATAATCATCGCCAGATTTGTTGTATCCTCTGAGCGGCGACACATGAGCGCAAAGGGTTAAAAGTCAAGGAATTTCGATTCTGAACAAACACAATGCGTGGGAGTGAGAAGAAGATTCGCGGCGCGTTCGAATTTTCTGCTCTGCCGCGAGTGCCACCCACACCGCGCACCCCCATCGAAGGTTTATCTTTCACCGATAGAACGTCGCTTCGGTTGGCTGTGCCAGCTTGTACAGCAAAGTGCCGCGGTGCAAGGGGGATTTGATTGATTGCCAGGGTGGAGTCTAACACACGAGGGTGGCTGACTTGCGCAGATTACACACGTACGACTTCCCCGGCCGAGTACCAAGATTCCGCGAAGAAAAAGGAGGTCGCTTCTTCCCCGCACTAGTTCGGCTTCGCAGAATGGTTTCCGAGAGAGGAGGCTATAAACGTTGTGTATGTCTTCTACGAACAGACACTCGCACAATCTCTTATTTTTGATATTATTATTTTCTGTTATCATTATTGCAATTTTCACGTTGATTGTTTTAGTATCAGCTTCCTTAATTATTTAAGATTTTTTAGCAACTTTTGTTTACGTTTTTAATCATTCTTGAGGGTTTTTGATTACTTGGAGAGACATATAGCCATATGGACAGAAATATTATTTTGGGTAACTAGAAATTTACATTAGCGAGGTCTAAATACGAACACTTTTGATTTTTCGAATACTATAAGTCAATAATTATGCTATGAGTCAATAATTTAAGAAATCTTAAGCAATTTTGGAGTTTGTCTTTAAGAACGCTTAAGGGTTGATTTTTGGATATTTGACTAGACATAAAAGGGAGCGAAAAAATTAGAAGATTATAGCAAAGGTTAAATAGGCCTATCATTAACTCTTTAAATATTATAACTGAATTACGAATTTTTATACAAAATAGAACAGTGGTTAATTAAAAATACGATTTATCTTTT
The DNA here is from genome assembly GCA_028455555.1 of Augochlorella aurata. Classification (NCBI taxonomy): domain Eukaryota; kingdom Metazoa; phylum Arthropoda; class Insecta; order Hymenoptera; family Halictidae; genus Augochlorella; species Augochlorella aurata. The sequence continues at coordinate 5,347,843 of CM052160.1, forward strand.
AATGATTTCAATAAAGTGGGAAAAATGTAATAATATCTTGCTTAGTATATCGTCTAAACTATTCTACCATACATACATAAAATCCAGTATTTAATTAGAACGATTGTTCTATTGGAAGCTTTAGAGCAGCTTATTGGAAAAACATAGCACAGTCAAATTCTTTAAAAGAAGATGAATAAATTCACATCTACGCATATAACTGTCAAAACTGTTTCGAAACATGGTGTAGCAATTTTTAGTGGTGTCTCAGAGTCGCTACTCGAGTGCAAGGAGTCAAGACAACGATCAACCCCTACCAAAATAATTGTTCAACTTCGAAGCGAATAAGATTATTCGAAGTAAGAATAATCTTTATGGAAATGAGATTACTTCGAATTCGGCTGGATTTCCACGGAATTGTTGCCCGAACCGGCATGTTCACCAACATGGACGCCTCCCCGTTGGAAATCCCGTGTATCGGTAAGTAAAAGGTACGGGAAACCATATAAGTTTTATGGCAGACGTACCGGGTGTGTCGGGTGTATGCGTGAACCCGCACACACGGGCCACGTGTACAGAGGGTGCACGAGGAGGTGGATGGGCAGAGACCAATCGGAAGCAAGCATTCTTTATCCGACCAAGTATCTTGAACGCATGCCTCACGTACGAGGCGTGGTTTGGGGGCTACCCCTTACCCGAACGCTCCACGGTTTCTTTTTTCACGGGCGTTGCGTTTTGCGTCCCCCCGCAGTAACCCACCGCCATACTAATGCTTTGAATTCAACCTCGGTGCAGCTACTAGCCGCAGGCCAGCCGTTGCCACCCCCACTGTCTTCGAAATAAATAATCGGCGAGCAACTTTTCCCTTTGAAAATTCTCTCCACGGAACTCTGCGCCCGCGATCTTATTTGCCATAGGTATCACGGTATATATCTTGAACACTAAGACTTTATATTCCATCTTATAATTATTATATTCCATTTTATAATTATTATATTCCATTTTATAATTATTATATTCCATTTTATAATTATTATATTTCATTTTGTAATTATTATATTTCATTTCGTACTATTTTTAATACGTCTATGCGAAAAGCATCTTCAAGCAGGAGGATGCGGTAGATTATTGCAGTAATTTTAAAATGCTATGCAGCAATTTACTACGCAGCATACTATGCAGTCCAAAGGTCTATAATTTACAGCTAATTGTGTAAGAATTTCTTAATACTAGGAATCTTTATGAATGATATAATTTTCTTCAAATGGAATAATCTACATACTAACTAAATTTATTGTCGAATTAAGTAATGAATATGTACTAAATCTTAGCTTTAGAACAACTTCTTTCTGTTTTTCGGTTTATATAATATTATAGTATTTACACATTTACAATACACCGAGGGGACGTTCTAGGGTTAAGTATAATAAAGTTTTATACAATTGTAAAAAAACGACATTGCGTATACGTGCCATTAATAAACATTTCACTAACATTAGAAATGTCAATTTACAATTCAGCCTTAGTGACATAACCTAATATTTATACTCTTTAGACATTTATGACAAAAATTAATACATCAAATACAAAATAGCAAGAAGATTCAAACAATTTGAAAATTTAAACAATTTTATTACCGTCAACTTAATAAAATATTAAATGAATAATTATCTACATAGTTCGTGCATCTTGAAATTAATGAAGACAATTTTTATTTTGGATAAATATTCGTAGTCTACTAAATGTAGTAAATAAAGTGTTAATTATTACCAAAGCTTGTTATAAATTCAGTTCCGTTGCAAAAAGTTGAGACGTCGACGAAAAACCTTTTTAATATGCCTGCTGTAAACAAGTTCCTGTTTTGATCAGTGCTAATAAAAATAATAACAAATGCGACGTTAAGTATGACAATTAAGAAGCGATAAAAATAAGCTAATTAAAGAAATGCGACGTGTAAAACTGGCTACTTTCGCAAGGTTAATGACGAAAGCACCAGGTCCGAATGTAGGTTTAAAAAGATACGGCAAGCAGAAAACAAGATTTTCGCTTATCAGTTTGCTAGCAGTCAGATGACATTTTACTGCAGCGTTCTTCGCACGTCCTATTTGCACAGGTGTCCGACTGATATAGGTATGCGGTCTTTCACCGAGTTCTAGCTAGCTGCGAGGACACTCTGTCTACGTACTTGAATTCGAATTCTTTCACGTAAACTCTCCACGACGAGTATTGCGCGTCTCCGAATGAATTTTCAATGAATTTCGCGTGGCGCGTCGTTACAGGACGGACGCACGATAATGAAAATATTTCGAAATTTACGTGGCACTCGGCTCTCATAACAGTTTGTTAACGATAGAACCACCGGACCGATAAACTGACGGATTTCAGGTTTTTCATTTTACGATTATCGAAAATGTAAAAATGCTTTCATAAACGGTAACTGGATATATTTGCTTACTCAGCTGGAATACAAAATAAAAATTGCGCAATGTTTTCATAAATGCGGCCTTGTAATTTTTCGATAAACGGCTGTACAATTAATATAAATTTTTTTTTCAATATTTACTGTTTGCAACAAATGTTGCTCCATTGTAAAAGTTGGAAATCCAAAAGGGATCCAATTATTCCTGATGCATTATTAATAGACTGTGGATTTTATGAATTTATGGCAAAAATCTGCAGCTGAAGTATAAAATTAGGAAAATGTACTGCAATTTAAATTTATGATAAAAATTCATTAAATTAATTTTATTTCTATTTAAAATTAACTACAGTTTAAATTCTTATAAAACTCCGCTATCATTTAAATTTCTACTAAAAGTATATAATTTAAATATCCATTAAAAATTCTATCAAATTTTCTATTTAAATCTCTATACAAATATACTACAATTTAAGTTTCTATAATAAAAATGTATTATAATTAACCGATAATGTAAGAAAATGTAAATCGATACAATTATTTTAATTTACCAATAGATTGATATTATTAATAATTGATTATTGGTGGCATGGATGGCGATTAGCGCGTTTTTTCTTGCCGCTTTAGCAATCTTTTCCACGCGATATACGCATCTTTCTCATTGATTCTAACAATAATATTGTATTGTTACTTCGAATCACCTGACGGATGGAATAAAAATGAAACTGGAGGGATCGAGACATTTTCTCCTGCACCGTAATTCGCCTAACTCGCGGTGGCGACGAAGGCGGCCGCAAGACGGACGAGGCGAGGCCGATTTCGCGATTTCCATGAAATTTCTCGACGGTAGTGCGTGTGCATGGCGTAACGATAATGCATACTCGTATGCTGATAGACACGTGGGTGGAGGGGTGAAGGTTCGAGGCGCCTCGGACCCGGTGCACGTCGGGAGATATCTCTCATTATGCATTCCTTTCAGGCGGCCGTCATTATTTTACATATTGCAGGAGGAGGCGTACCGACTGCCTTTGCCAATTTTTCCAGCAGGGCAAAAAGGAACGGTTGGCAATTTGGTGGCGGCATGTGCGTGCACCTGTGCACCACCTAACAACATTGCTTCAAGTTTAACTATACCTGGGCAGAACAACAGGATCGTTTTTAAACGCTGTTATTATCTGCGCTTTCGATCGGCGCGATAAACTTCTTGGACTTTGTTTCGCGTGATCGCTCTAATTAACACTGGAACTGCCAGCGAGGTGAAAATAACCCTTCCTAAATTTCTCGTTTCACAATTATCAAATACGACAGTACTTCGGAGCGAATTTTGTCGATAGATTGATTGGTTCTGAATATCTTGCATTGCAACAAGACAGATGACGACTTCATATAGAATCTAATTAGTACGAATTTTATCTATTTCTTCTAAATTAACCCCTCAGAGCACGTGCGAAATACGGAACCGTATTTCTTACACATTTATACAAAAATAACGCTGTAATCGTAATAACAATAACAGTATGATATAACCTTATTATAATACAATATAACCTTATTATAATATAATATAATATTATATTATCACATAATTACATTAATAAAAAATTATAAAAGAAATATTTTTGTAAGAAATTCAGAAAATTGTTATTTTTTATGCATAATTGCAATAAATTACTTTGGGCAAAACTTGATTTCCATATATGGCCCCGGCGTTGTGGGGTTACAACAAAATTTTTCCTCCGTTATAAAAATCTAGGAATGAAAGTAAATGTGGACATACTAAAAACAAAATTAGATTCTTCTATTATCATTAGACTATGAATCTTTATGCTGATCCCCAGTTTCGTGCATCATTTTACGATAATTCGACGTAAAGAAGTTTCTTTCGTCAATTAAAGAACTTCTCATTGCAAACAGAAATTAAAATTGCTATTAGATTATGTTTATATATAATTACAGCTATACTAGCAAGGAACGTTTATTAAAGAATATAATATTCTAGAAAATTCTTTTAAGAATATTATAAAAATGAAAAAAGAGATCCACAGTCTATTAACAAAATCTAGGTATGAAAGTGAACGAAGAAATTATTAAAAACGATGAAGTGCAATACAATAACAGCATTCTTGTAATTAAAACCGAAGATTAACATGTCCAATTAATACTTATTTCACTGTCTTTTAGAATTACTTTTCGCAGTCCGCAATGATCCTTTTTGACGACCCTTTAAATTGATAATCAATGGATAACCGGCGCAAGTGACAGAGTAACTGATTTATTCACGTACCGTAATCTGTAAAAGGCAATAGCAGTTTCATTGCAGACATTTTTATAATAAAATTAATATAATAATATCAATTATGCAATTTGTATGTTAAAATCAATGGCCGATGCAATCATTCGGTAATTCCCCTGCAATGTAAAAGTCAATGTGGTTCTTTGAAGAACTGTTTCCTCAATGACAGCAACCCTTCGCGACAATCCTCCCGATCGATAATTAACGAACAACCAAAGCAAATGATAGGATATCAAGCGGAGAACAAGATCGTCGAGTTATCCGAGTATCGGACGACCAATGACCGGGAATTATGGTTCCATCGTCATTACAGTTTCCGCCGCGACTCCGGCGCGTGTAATTATTTCCACCGTTTGCCCGAGCAGCATTCATTGTTTTAAATTACCACGGAATGAGAAGGTACTCTCGAATGGATGGGCGTTCACCTTGTTAACCACCGGACTTTTTATCCGTTTTCTCTCTGTCTTATTGAAACGCGGAGCTTTTCAACTGCGATGATTGATTATCGTCTCTCGGATCCTCGTCACGTTTTCGCCATCGGAGAGATTCAAATTTATTTTCTTGGCGGACACGCACGCAGCCTAATAAATAGACTGTCGTTAATAGACTGTAGGCCTCATGCATTTACTATAATAATTAGTAGCGGATGATTAGGGTATTGGAAAGATTGAAAGAATTTCTGTCATTAAGATTATTAAGAATCTTCGCTTTAGCTTCAGAAGCAAATGTTTTATTTAATATTTTATTTTATGCAAAATAATCGGTACAACTTCACATGTTTATATAGTATTATTGCTAGCATTTATTATTAAATAATTTCATAATAAATGCTGATTTATTTTTAAACATACTTGTTTCACGTACACAATTTATATAGTGTCGTTGTATGTACTAGACGTACATGGAATGATAAGAAGAAATAAAAAATCTCCATTTTTTTACCTTTTTCCTCTGAGCCCGTAACCAAAATTTAAAAAACCGCAGATTTCTGACACTTATCACTTAAATAGCGATTTTCGCAATTTTTAACCGTTTGTAATTAATAACAGTGTCAAGCGATTTCGATGACATTTTCAGCATGCATATAAGTTACCGAAATCTACAACAAGCATTTTTAAATTTTTGTTATAAGCTCAAATAAGAAAGTTAAAAAACGTGTGTTCTTAATTTTTTGTCATCATTCCAAATAATAAAAACAATAAAAAAGGTATTTTAGTCATTGTCTAGTAAACTAGTCCTTCCACCTTCTAAGAAAAAATCAAGTCATTTAATGCAGTCAAGAATGTTTACATATATTTGTTCGTCACTGTATTTTCACGCTGGACTATTTTCGATTGGCGAAAGGTCTGAATAAAGGCTCGGCAGCGTTTAAGCCGAAGCGTCTCCGATTTCTCCCGGGCGCGGCGGGCAAGAGAAATGATTCGAGAACGGTTTCAGAACACGTTCGCAAGTTATCCGACCGAAAATTTCCAATAGGATCCTCGGGGACTACATTGTCGAGGCATCAAGAGTCGAGCAAAGGAAAAAGCGAGTCGAAAACGCGAGCGGTTCCCGACGCAATCGTCTCGCCGTCGAGGACGAGAGCGAGAGCGCAGCAAGGGCGAGGCGAAGCGAGGCGAGGCAAGGCACGGCACGGCACATCGTAACGATTTCCCGATATCTCTTCCGCTCGGGGCTCGAAACGCATCGATTATTCTCAAAGGGCGGCTTCGAAGGAGCGGTTCGAGGCAGCCACCTGTACGTGCACGTAAGCCAGATAAATCTCGGGGGCGAATCTGCTGTCAGAGGGGGTAGAGAGGGTTGTAACAGGCCTCCCTATATGTATGGTAATATCGAAAGAGAGGTCCCTGCGATCCAATAGCTCGCTATCGCGCGCGTATTATGCGGTGGCGCCGAAAAAACGAACAGAAGAAGGGACGAGGAAGAAGAGAAGCAGCGAACGACATCGACGCCGGCGAGGTCGGGGGTGGTTCGGGGCGCGGAGGAGCCGCGCGAGGCAGCGCGAGGCAGCGCATGGAAGAAGAAGAAAGAGGAGGAAAGAGGAGCGAGGACGAGCCTGCCCCGTTTCTGTCTCTATATTCTGACATCGTCGAACCACGCGGGAAGCTCCGAGTCCTCGAGAAAAGAAGACGAACGATCCGGAGAAGAACTGTGGAAACAGGAGGAAGAAGAAGAAGAAGAAACGTGTAGAAGGAGGGAAAAAGGATTGGAACGGCGAAAGGGAGAGCCAGAACGCGACTGTCGAAGGAGAAAGAGGGAGGTTGGCGGGCCGGGGGAGAGGGAGGAACATCTCTTGGTTCTCTGGAAAAGCATAGAGGAAAGTAGTGAGTCGGCGTCGCCCGGGCAACGGCTCTGCCACCTTATTGGATATGTTGAGCAATTTATTTTATTTTTCCCCACTCCCCGGTGGGGTGGGGAGCGAACAGGAGGAAGAAAGAGAGAGAGCCACCCTCCACCTACCATCCACCTACCGTCCACCCACCCTCCACCTACCCTCCGCGCACACATCGACGCCATTTTCCAATATCGCGTCAAGCGGCCGCCTAGCCGGCAGCTCCCTCGCTCTCTCACACGCTCCGCGTCCTCTCTTCCGCTACTTTCCTCTATCCTCGTTCCGTTCGCCGCTCGACTGCCTCTCCTCTCCTCTCCGCTCCATTCCTCCCCTCGCCACTCCTCTCCGCTCCTCTTCTGCCACCGTGCTTCTGCCCCGCATACCTCCCTGCGACCCCCGTGGAGGAAGAGGGAACGCGGCGGAGGCACGAAACGAGAAAAAGGGGGTGCAGAAGGAGGCTGGAGGCGGCCTAGATGGAACGAGAGAGTACGTGGAGAGCGCGCGGAGCGAGAACGAGGCGAGGTTAGGTGAGAACCGTACGTTCCTCCACCCGTAAATTGGCAATATTCATGCCGGGCCGCGTACACGGCTTCAACGGGGGCGGCAAGGGGTGCGGGCCGCTCTCCGGCTGCACAACCGATTCCCATAGCCCCGGGGGCGCACCCGCGAAAACGCTCACCTAGACAGTTCGTTCGTTATTTTTACGCTGCTCCCGGAATGAGGATAAAGCCACGCTAACCGCGTGCCACCCCCTCGCTCCCAGTACCCCCTCCTTGCCGCGATACGCCGTCTAAGCGAGACGGCTGTTGCTTGGCCACTCGCGATGCAAATTTTTTGAGGATTCCTTCTTCCACCCTTCAGTCCTCGGCCGAAGGCCGAAACAATTCGTTAACCCTTTCGTCGCGATCCCGAAAACATTCGACACCCGTAAAAATACCTATTATGAAACACTGCTCAATTGTGACCAACGGATGAGAGGTTTCCGAAAATAACTGTTCCAAACGGTTTTATATCGGTTTTAAGTTGAAACAGTTACAAGAACCGAAAATATGTCACAACTGTTACGGATATATCGATTCTGGATGATTTCAGTTTCGATTACGGATCTGTAGTACAGATACTATATCGGTTTCTTTTCTTTCAATTGTTAGAACTTCGATTCTAGAACTTCATTTGTTAGGAAAAGAGAAAAATTTATATTTATTGTATGTCCGCATTTATTTGAATGGTTAAATATTGACGACAAGAGAACAGAATTTTATCCAGACTTAAAAGAATAACAGTCGTACTTAATAGATTATAATGAAAAATCTTTACTATGAGTTATATTCGTCTGATTCAAGTACGAGTGGTTAATTAGCCTTCAAAGGGGATATCTTTCTTACAATAATATATTTCACAATGCTTATGACCACTCTCAGGAATTTATTTTTAAGGCACTTCCTGTGATTCCGGATGTAAAATTATTCGTTTAATTTATCATTAATACTTTGACTGGCGGATCACCCATACGTGGACGACGGAATAATTTTTTCAGATCTGAAAACTAATTTTTACGTTAATCTATTATGTCTACCTACTTTAATTACGATCCTGAAAAGTAATTAATGTCATACAACTGAACTTTTCAATCTCAATTTTAAATTTATATTTATAACATTCTTGTAGTTATTAGTGTTGTAGCCTAAATTGTTAAACGTATTGCCGGTCAAATGATCGGTTTTACATATTTTATTAAACAATTACTCAAATTATAAAGATGCTTCCGTTGGATATTACTAAATCTTCATTAGATCAAATATATAGCAACTGCAAGAAATCTACGTAAATTTAATCTTGTAATTTGTATAATGCAACATATGCCATTCACTTTTAACCCCTTGCAGTTGACTTCTTTGTCGTAAATAAATTCGAATACGATACAGAAAATTTATATTTATCGTTGTTCAAATTTTACTTTAATGTATTGATAATTGGCGAGTAGAATATGATTTCAATATAAACGAAGTATTATGTTTAAGATCTTCGTAATAAACCTGGCACGATATTATAGTGCAAGGAGTTAATGCTCGGTATGTTTAGTATTGATTATAAGTACTGAAATAATTGAATTACAGTTTCAATAATCTGGTTCGAAATATTCCCTGGTCCGCTGGGCTAAACTTCTGTACTGGTATCATCTCCAAAAATTTCCATTCCGTAATTCGAAATAATTTGTATATTACAAGTTTCCTCGATATTTGTGCGAAATGAAAACTGTCTGAATCGATCTCAATAAAATACTTCAACGACACGTTTCAACTGTATGAAACTTTTTACTGTTTTAAATTACAATTGTCCGTTTGCTTTCATAAATGTATATAATCCGCATTCTATTTACTACCCTAATTTGTCGATACCGGCGGCATTGGTGATTTCTCCGAATTGCTAGTTTCTACGTGGGCCGTACCGGAGACTCAATATTCTGTAAATTAATTTAAATTGGCCCTCGAAACGCGCAACGTCAATTACTATCTAGTTACATCCCCCAGGCATGAACAACAATATTGATTTCGTTAAATCCTCGGCAATATTAACGGTAACATTAGCTAGCAATATTCATATAAACATCATTAATTAATTCAGCAGATGTTACCGCCGATATTAGAGAGATACACGATACGCAACGATGGAGAATTTACATTGGCGTGTTAACGAGAAGCGAAACGATAAACCGCGCTGTTTGTAACTGTAACCGAAAGAATACCGGTTTCGGTAAGCCCTCAATTAATGTAAACTTCTCCCGGTAAAAATCGCTTTAAAATTACTTGGCGCCCATCGTCTTCGAGTTGTAGCACCCCCTGCCGCGACCTCGTCACCTACCCTCTCCCCCAGCTGAGCCCTAGCAGCGAAGAAGCCGGCTCGAGGGCGGCTTTAGAAGTTCGAGCGGTATTCCAACTTTTAAAATATGTCAAATTATTTTCCTTTCAGAAGAGCTGTCCTCTAAATACATTTCCATCCTCCGCGATGTATTCAAATATACCTCCACCGTCACCCTGCTACATCTACCCCCCCCCCCCCCCCCCCGACATCGAAACGAAATTTATTTCTTGGCTGACACGTTCCTCGATATTCGCGAGTAATGTTTCTTCGACGACGATTTCACGTTCGAACGAGATACAATTGAACGAACTCGCCTTGGCAATAATTTCTTCACTTTCTGATAATATCCAACACCGATTAGATTGCTAAGAATATTCTTTTATGGATGCTTCGAACGAGTCAAAAATAAAATAGAACTGCGTTGAATTCCCTTCAATGTTGTACTTGTAATATTTTGAAGGTTCTCAATATTTTTGTGAAATAGCTGGACGATAAAATTGCGAATATTTTCTATTCCTCATAAAATGAGGCTACATTAAATATTTTCTTCCCTTTTTAATGCTCACAGTAAGTGAATTAAAAGTAAAATAATACTGTATTAAACCTGTATTAATACTGTATTAAATGGGTGTAAGGTAACCCATATGCAAAACGATTTACTGTAGAGATTAATAAATATTAAATCTGGACTGTAACTAAGCAACTGTTTTAGTACAATTAGAACATTTCTGAACAATTATCCAGACGTGGGCAAAAAGTAATGCGATCAGTGATTAATAATTGTAACTCGATACTTACTCGTTATTAACTATTTTATAATAATTTTTGTCATTCCATGTAACAGCAATATTTAAAAAGGCATCTTAATTATTGTCCAGCGAATTAGTCCCTCTATCATCTAAACAAGCTCAAGTCGTTTAGTCCAGTATTAAAAAAGTTATACCGTTTTAAATGGTGTTCGCATATCCCTGACTGTATATACAAAATGTCGGTAAGTTCAGCGTTAATCGAGGCCCTGCCGTAGTTTCAGCCAAAGACAGGAGTATGGTGAGTGGGAGAGGAAGATGTTAGGAGGAGTAAGGGTGAGAATCGGTGCCCGTTGACCCGTGTAAGGCGCACGAGGACCAGACTGCCCTTAACGCCGTGACTCACGGCATTCTTCCCCTCGTGGAAAGGATAAACGGCCGTGTCCTCGCCCTCTGTCGAACTTCTCCTGTCGTAGGACGGTCGCCGCGTTCTTATTGTGCCTTCTTCTTCCGCTGCTGTTCGCACAAAAACCATACGGTCTGGCGAGCATGTCTGGTGGGCAGTGAGTAGGCGCCAGGGTCTCCACCCCTTCCCGCAGCCCCCCGTTACCGGAGCAGTCTTGGCCCGTTTCACCCCTTTCCCTTTCTCCATGATCGTTAGAGCGAAAACGTTCTCCATTAACGCCTCTTCTTCCTTTTTCCCCTCCTTTTGTCAGTTGGCAGACGCAGCCGCGCCAAAGCGATATTAAAAACTGCCGCGCGCTGCAATAAAGCTAACTGCTTCTCGCCCGCGCCGCGTACAGTTTCCTCTCGATGTTACGGAGCGCTGATTTCTCCTCCCTCCTCGCCGCCGCGCCGCCTTCGGACACGCTTTGTCGCCTATTTTCATTCGCCGCCGAATTTTCCCGAGCGAATAAGAAGAAAGATCTTCGTCCGACAGCCGGAAAACTGGACTTTGATGAGAGTGCATCGCTCGCGAAGATTAGCTCCGCTCCGTTCACGACGTTTGCATCGAACTCTGGCAGCTCGTCTGCCGCCACCTCCTCGACGACGGTGTTTAGGTTCTTCAGCTTTCATTCTCTTAACTTGTAGCTCTGCGGTTCTTGGAATGGTTCCAAAGATATCTGTTATATGAATCGCGAGACTAAATTTCATATACATAAAGTGCAATAAGTCATACGAAATAGAAAAAAATATAAATCGGGAGAACTATTTTCGATGTCGAATTAAAATAGTTTCAAGCACAAATGGTTAACCTCATGTAAAGGCAACATTTTGCAAACTGTTCGGATCACACATCTGAAATTTCCCAAACATTTTGTGCGATTTAGAATAATTTCCAAATTAATCGAACGGGCGTAATCTTCAGACAGTTCTTCCTCCGAGCGAGCTTCGAAATAAAAATCGAGCGGGCAAGAAGAATGTTATTAGTCCCCTCTTGCAGCCCGAGTCCCGCGTTTGGTGCAGCCAGAGCGTGTTCGTCACAGAAAACGGCTCGGATCGGTGGCTGCGGGGGAGTTGGAGGATCGTCGCGAGAAATTGTCTTCCTCTCGTTTCGCCTGCTGCGGAGCTAGAAACTGCGCGAGGAGCGAGAGAGGAACAGTGAGAGGCGCGAGGAAGAAGAAAATAGGGGTTCGGGTAGGGGGCTACTTTCAACCGGCAGAAGAAGCAGCGTGTCGTGGGCTGGAGTGGCGGAAAGCCAAGGGACTCTATTGCACAGGCACGGGTACGGAGGGTACGAGGAGACACGAGGGGGGTAGGAGATGGCCCGAGGGGGGCCGGGTAGGGGGACACTCGCCTTCCACAGCGAGCTTTGATATCCAGCGCGCCTCGGCACAAAGAGTTGACGCCCGAGCTTCGTGTATAATGTAATTGCGTGGATAGACACGTAGCTATCTACCTAGACACCCCATTCGCTTATTTGCTCCGCGAGAAAGAAGGAAAGGGGAATATCTCTCGGCGCACTTTTTAACGTGCCGTGCTGAAGCGTGTCTTTCGGCTGCTACCAGGATGAAAGAAAATTCTGCACCGCCGTGAATTGGTATCGCGACGGAGAGGGAGAGAGGGAAATGGGGGGGAGGGGAGGGAGAGAAGGAAAGCGTTTCGCCGGTCCACGTGTCCCTTTGTCAACGGTCGAATAAAACTAGCCGGGTGGAGGAGGTGTCGTTATCGTCCTAGGGCTTTTAATGAAAGTGCTCGCTGCAAAATTCCGCGCGGCAAGCATCGGGAAACGTTTTAAGCGGCCACCAGCCGAGAAAACGCGGGACCATTTTAAAATGATTGTACCCCCTTGCACGGCTGTTTCGTCTTCGAGAAACTACGCGAAATGCGTTTCTCGAAACGCGCTTTCGGAATCGATTCGACGAGTACGGGGTTTAATGTGTGTCTTTATTCCCAGTCTTGTTGGACACGCGTTCTTGAAATCATTCTGCAATCTTCTATTATTGATTGCCAGTTATCGAGGAAACTATGGAGCAGCTGAAGAAATATTTACGATACGTCCAATTATAATTATATGTCCGAGTATTCATACACTTCTTAAAATCGAAATTAGAATATACATATCCTAGAAATTATTCCTTTAACCCGTTACGTAATAAACATTGATTTATTCGAGTATATCGCAGAAGAAATAAATTGCTAAAGGATAAGAAATTGTCATCCAACCAATTTAGGAAACCGTATATTAAGCAAAAGACACCTTACAAAATGATTAATTGAATCCCGAAATTAATAGCAATATACTAAACAAGGATTGCTTAATATCTGAATTAATATGTCAGGAAATATAATTGAGACACTTCTATAAACAATATTATCGAACAGATAGTAACGATTTAATTTCTTATCTCCTTAATTTAATTATCTTCTATAAATAGACATTCGAGGTCGATGCATTTTTCTTTCCAAGCGTCGAATAATTTTATACTCGCCGACATTTAAATTGTCATTTTGAAAGCGTCGAATTAATTTGATGTGCGGTAAGGTAGAAAACTGCGCAACATTTGAATAAAAATATTGTATTTACGCAAACGCAGATTTTTGTAACAATAGATAGCATTTAGAATTTGTTTCAAATAAATGGAAAGTGTAAAGCAAATGAAAAACAGGAAAGCTTTGAGTAGCTTAATACTAAAGAACAGGTTTGCGATCAAGATTGCTAGAATGACATAAAATATAGTTAAATCCGTGTTCGTTAATATGGATTTTTAGATCGGTAATTACCTAACGCATTTTTCGAATGCAATATGTAAAATCACGCACGCGGCTCTATAATTAAAATTATCAGCTCTATGATTGAAACGCGAAGCAACCTGCAATTATCCTTAAAATAACCATTAAGTCGATAGACCTTAATAGTATCTTTTAAAAATGATATAATAACAGGGAAACATTAAAATACACTTGTCTTATCGTTTTTGTTTGGAAGTTACATCAGATTTCACCGGCAGGCGGCAATTATAAACGTATAAATATAGTCGAGGCCCAAACGGGGCGCAACGTGAAAAAATCATGTGCAAATATCTCTACGAGTAATCGATTCTCGTTAATTTCTTGGTCAATTAAAACGACGATGGATTCCTCGATCACTCGTACCGTCGAGGGTAAACGTTAGATTGCCTGTTTGCGGAGATCTGATCGTTTTATCCGACGATGATCTGAATGCTGACATATTAAGTCATTAAATAATCGCGTTAACAAACGCGAAGCCCCTTAATTGAGATTACGATTCCTTCGAGGATTAAAAATATTACATAAAAATTCACGAAATCAATATCTGATTTAGGGTTGCTTCCTTCAACGACGGTGCACTCTGTACAGGCTGCGCTTAAATAAGCGAAGATGCGAGATCAAAGAAATGATAAATGGGTTTCGTTCTCTTCGAAAAATGTCTTACATTACCGCAGGATCTCCTTTCACCTCTGCTATAAAAGGACCATGAGTTCGAGAAGCAACTACTGGCAATCTGAAATTGTTCTCGAGACTTTTAATAATTAATAAACGGCATTCGTAATATTCGAGTTTTAATCTAAAATCAAATCTGTCAACTAATTTCTAACTGGATCTAGTAATAAATATTATTTACAAATATTTATACCTTATTTTATTATTAAAGATATTTTAAGGTATTATTTGATTTTATTAATATTTATTATTACTGTTATTAGTATTATAAAATATCCATACATTTTATCGGATTCCGATAATTTAATTTTAGTAAAGCCAATAATTATACCTAAACATATTAAACCCGAATGATATGTTTTATTTGCTTACAGAATTGATCGCTTTCTTTATATCAATCTGAATTTTAATATTTACATCATTATTAAATTTCAATGAATTTCCATCAAATAAATTTTATTGGTTAAATCAACACACCTATTGAATATTAATTTTACCATTTACTATATTAACATAACTTGGAGGACAATCAATTACACTTCTTTATAAAACAATAAAATTAACTTTTACAATTATTTATTTGTATTACTTCATTTTTAGTCACATACATTTTAGGAATATAATATGAATATACAATATTTATATTTATTTATTTATTATTATAACTAATATATTTATTTATTATTATAACTTTATTTATTTATTCTAGACACATTAGTCTTTATATAAACTTTAATTAGACGTGTGAAAATTTAAATTAATTGTCAGGAATTAAATAATGAAATAACAATACGAGGCCTGCTGTGCGAGTGTTAAGCAAGTTGTTCTGATTTTCTGTGTCTTTTATGGACAATGGTGTAACAGTTGACGTGTTAAACGACGAAGGAACGAATCCTATGAACTGCCTTGGTTATGTGATTCAGCTTGCACGCATCAGCAGGTCGATGAAGATTTCGTGGATTCCTCCGAGTGGTGGCTAGAAGGGAGGCGAATGGAGGCTGAAACGGGGAGAATGCCGGGAATCTAAATCCAATTCTGCCACGCGGATTAATAAAAGGATTCACAGAGTTTAGGTCGCTCTTATTCCTTCGGCATTCTTGGGCCGAGACCCTCCGGGGAGGCAAAGGGCTTTCGCGACTTTGACGAAAAATTGAACATTCTTTTTACATTTTCTTGCTCTTAGCGCAACAGCAACCCTTCCAAGCTAATGTGTTATTGCAGGAGCGCGAGTTATTTAAAAATAAAAGCAAGGCTATGTATCGTGTAATTAAAAGTTCTCCGGGAATTTTTTGTTGTTATCGAGAACACATTTAAATTCCTCGCTGCAGCTATCTTCCAATATCCGCGGCTAATATCGTTTTAATAATGTAACTTCCGGGCTTTGCAACGAAGGACAGTACATGCTCCATCTTCGTCGTATACACCAGAAGTGTCTCGTAATAAATGGTCGGAAGATATATTAATCTCGAATTCCTTTCCATAATTATCAAGATCGATCAATGAGTAAGTATAATGTCGTTTCAAACTTCAATATGTATGCACATGTTCATTTGAAACATATTTTTCACAAATTGCCATCACGCTGGCAAAAGGTCATAAGTAACAACAGATATTATATTCTACAATAAATATTATCAAACATATGAAAAATTTATTATTTTTCTCACTTCGCAAATGCAAACATAATATCTATTATGTTTAATTAATCTACATAATTCTTTATATTATTATAAAGAATTATTATCTAATATATTAAAAGAACAAAATATTATTATCAGATAATTGCCCTTTCTAATGATATCAATTATGTCTAGAATGTTTTTTTAATAATTTTACTATTCCACCTAACATAAAAATGTCCTCTTCGTAACACCTTTTCAATATTATCCTTGATAATTAATTTTAAAATCTTTTTTAAAATTTCGATATATGTAACACAATAATATGTTTTAATTTTATGTGAAAATAAAAAATATAAAAGAAATAAATAAATAACTTTGGTGGCTGAAAATATTCATACGACCGCAAAGGGTTGATGTATTGTGGAATCACTCATTTTTGTCATAAAAGTATAAAATCCACGATCTAGTGCAAAGTATATTCACAAATACTTGCGAAGTATGTAAAAACATCATAGCTCTACGTACTTTTAAATAAAAGTACATATAATGAAAAATATTACTTATCTTTATTCGTACTTTTTGCACGGGACAGGGGGGGGGGGTAACTTACTTACCGGCCGACCCTCGTAAATTAGTGTCCTCTCTGAGTAACGTCACTCTTATCCAGCGGGAATCGCGTTCTTGTGATTGATTTAACCGAATCGAATTGTTCGAGGGTCGAAGAGACACGCGGACAATGAACGACTCGCGATCGCCGGTGCGATTCCCTCGAATCGATTAAACGTTCGGTACGTCGTGAAGGGAATACTTGCCAGCAATTAGCGCTAAATGCCTTCTAGTTAATCCAGCAGTTGCAAGAAATCGACGGTCGGTGCAGCTATGTTGCTCAGAAAACAGCAAAGAACGAACATCTTCCCGTTAATGGTTCTCGTCTTGTCGCTGCTCCTATCGGGGAAAATAAAATTTGTCTGACCAATGTTGACTATTTCTACTAGCGATAATGTTTCTTTGCAATTCCCATTTCGCGACGCGACCGTCTGTTTTAGCTTCAATTAATTTTTAGGCTTCTCCTAACGTCATCTTTTCTAACCAACCATGACGCTATTAAAATTGATCTCTCTGCTTATAGATTTTCGACCTTTTTAATACTTAATTTCGCAGCCATGCTCCCCAGATTTCAAGTCCATATTTACAAATGGGTTTAGTGACTGTTTTATAAAGTTGTAATTTGTTGTTGACACCTAAATGCGAGTAGCTGTCTGTAAGTCAGTACATATGTTACCTAGTGATTTTTATTTATTTAATTCTTCTTTGATATATTTTTTCCAATAATATTTGCCATCAAAATGAAGACGAAGAGATTTAACTGCATCTACTTGTGGTATTCTAGATGTTGCGTTCTAGTTCTGGTAGATGGTTTCTTATAATTGTAAATGTCATGTGTTAATTTTACACACATTCTGTTAGTTTTTATTTGATTTGATTTTTTTCAGGTTTCTATCTTGCGTATTTGTTTATGTGAAAAAATAACCGTCCATACATCTTATAAAATAGATCATTTTAAGAAGTACGATAGAACCCCATTTGTATGGACCTATCGAAGGTCATTCACAAAATTGTTCGCATCAACTGATTCGTACAATAGAGGTCCACCTGTCTCACACCAATGACTATGATTTCTGGTTCATTTAGTTGGAGCTCACGTTCATATAAGAGGATTCAGTTCAGTTAACCAGACAGCTAAAACTTAGTTCGTATGAAAAGAGTTCCACTGTATAGTATCTACCAAAAGTTGTAAGAATATTTAATAACAACCTTGGCGCGAGGTCGATTGTATCTCCATCGATACCCCGAATTTGAATTCGAAACTTCAGGATCACATTTTCGAGATACAGTGTTATCGATTTATGCGGGAAATTTTCATTCTTGAACTGGCAACACGGCTCCCTTAAAACTCTCTAGACACGTATCGGAACTGTGATACCTAGCTTGTAATTCGCCCGGGCAGATTTACTCGGTACCCTTTAGTTCGGTGTTCGTTTACATCTCGTTATACGTGCTCGCGAATATTTATTTACTCGATCCTTGTCTCTTGGCCGGCCTCCGTCTCCTTCTGCGTCTCTGGCTTAGGTATGTACCTGGTTGTTCTCGTCGTTTCTCAGAAGTCTTCATCGGCAGGAGCCACCGTGGCCTCGCGAGGTCGACACGAACCAGGCCTTGCACCACCCTTTCTTCCTACGAACTTGCTCTTCCCACCGTCATTACAGTTATCCACGAAGACCGTAGAACTTCGAATGAAATTTTCACCTTCGCGTTCCGAACACGAAATATATGCGCCGTAAGAAAAATATTACGGTCAGCTGAGCTTTCCCACCGAGCCGAGCTCCCATGACAATAGTTAATCCGTTACCGGCGAGGGGTACTATCTGTTCGGCTAGTCTCACCTGACACGGATACTTGTAACCACTGCGGATCTTCCCGCGATATCAGAATCTTCTTTCGCGAAACCGGATAGAAATTCGTTTCTACTTCTATTAATTTCAATGGGAGATCGTGTAACGTTATACTGAAATCTCTTTTTTGCTTTCGGCGTTGCGAATTTCTGGCATGCTTGTAACAGGACTGCTGATCTTATGAATTTCTTATGGCAATTAGAAGAAGACGTGCATGATTATATTAACCAGTGAAGTGTGTTTGACAACTATATCCGTAATGGAGATGTGGCAGAATTTTGTGTCATGACGATTATATCCGTCATACGTAAAATTTTGTTACAATGTGATATTTAAATTGTAATTCTGGCGAAAACTAAATTATAATCGTAAATTTTAATATGTTAAAAAAGTGTTTAGAGGACAAGACGAAATGAAACAAACAAATGAAAATTATAAATAATTTGAATTGGATTCGTCTTTTTAGATTCGTCATCAATTGATTATCGTGACACACAATGATGGGCGCTTTGCAAAGAGATTAACTGGTCAACATTTAGAGAATAAGATACTGCTGTGTTATTTGAATTTCGTTAAAATCGACAAGAAAATAAATTATGTAGGTACTGTTCTGTGTACTTAATGTAGATAATCTTTATTTCGCGTAATCATTTCTATATTTATGAGAGTTTAGCTTTCGCAAATTGCATTGCATTTTATTTTGCAATAATGCTTGTTTGTATAATCTTCTCATTTTCATAACCAAGTCGTATAGTATACACATATAAAAATGCGACAAAAGTGACAATAATATGCAAATATATAGAGCATTCTTTGACTCTTCCGAAATTTGTGAAAAATGTATTTCTTCTTTTAATAATTTTAATCGCATTAAAAATAGTGGAACACTCTTTTAAAGTATTTTACCTAACTATATATATAAAAATATTGAACTATTTCGAAGACAGTCGCAGGCAAGTGATAAATCATTAGTAAACAAACATTTCTTTTAGCCCAAATCTACACTATCTCATTGTAAACACTCCGGTTTCCCTTTAAAACACGTATAAATCTAACTTCCTCGCTCTTAGTCGATTCTAAAACGTTCGCGAATAGGAGAATATCATTAAAAGTGACACGTTTGTCAAGTAAATGAAATATTTAACGCAGTGATATATAAGAGCATTGACATTTTTGTAAGAGAGTCGCTCGCGAGCGAGAAATCGTATTAATTGGCATAAAATTATTGTGATTAGAGAGATCTATGCATGTTCGATCGTAGCTGATAACCCGGCCGCGCCAAAGGCAACAACCACGTCGTATTGATACGACACCGTAAATCATATTCACTCCGCGGACAGTTTGCACAACAGTCCCGCGTCTTATTTTTTTCTGGTGCGCGCACGCGATCGCGATACGCGCGCGCGATAAGTAAGCAATAAATTCTGCTCGCCTCTGCGAGCCGCGAACGTGCTTTTGTTCGTACGCATTATGCCGTACGTGGAACCGTAATTATCTCATTGTCAATTATTTGCATCAGCGGCGATGTGGGTATGTTCTAACGATCGGCCGGACTGGTTTGTCGTTTTAGTGGCTGATAAGTCTGGCGAAACCCGCGATGCAGATTAATGTTTCCTCTCCGCGTGTCTCGCTCGTCTCTCGGACCGAAATAATTACCGGTTGTCAATTACCGCGATACCGTGTCTCTTGAAACCCCGTCTATCACGGGATAAGGACCGCGATATGAATCGTTGCGATTTAACTGGCCAGAAAAGTGCAGTCCAGTTTACGGATTTGCGCATCCGACGTACAATCTCTTTCTCGATAGCTGCGCAATCGAAAAAGACTCGCGACTGTTCAATCTTCTGGACTTGTACACCTTTTCGTGCGGAAGATTTCACTGCGTTTCAAATTTATCGCGTTGATTGCCCTATCGTTTATATTCATCTGAATTATTTCTGCGGAGATTAATATTTTTTTAGCGATAGATCAAGTGCACCGAAGTTGCTAATTGAAATACTGCGTCTATTCAATCTTTGTGATCGGATTCAGATTCGCTAGAATTTTGATTAGGCTGCACACGTTTTTTAACCATTAAAAATTCTGTACATTAGTTGCAAGATGAAGAAACTAAGTGGAAAAATCTTTTCTTTATTTAGTAATTTTAATGAATTGGAAGTAATGTATTGAGATTCTCAAATTTATTTAGTTGGCCATGTTAGATCGCCTTGCTTTTATTATAATTAGGTGAACTCTGTAATCTAACTCTGATTAATCAAGCGGTGAAGTTATTAGGGAATTTAATATAGAAACACTTTGTGGAGCCAGTTTGAAATTCCAGAGAAATTACTTCGGACTCCGGTCTCCATTTTCGAAAGAGGACAGATTAAATTATGATATTAATCCACTCCATTTCTGTATTGAAAATCTGAAGTAGTATGTGATATTTTTTAAACTTAAAATGACAAGAAATGACTTAAGAAATGACAATACTTATAATTTTTTATTATTATCATCGTTGATGTCACCGGTGACCCCCGTCACCGGTGACTAACACGTCAAATATTGTTATACAGTGTAACTTATCTATTGCAGATAATTTTTCAACATTATATGTATCGCATAATAGAAAATTCATTGTGGCGCCACGGACAATCTCTCTAAAATTGGCGCGGCATTCAACGCGTTAACCATGAAAAATCAACCGCAGAAAGACAGTTGATTCCATTCACTTGGTTTACAAAAAATTTCGAAAATTCACGAGAACTTGCTCCGGCATGTAACAGTTAACCGGTTCACGGAGAAAAGTCAGAGATCGTAGGGAGACGTTGCATTCGGAGATTTACGAGGAGTCCCAAGCTAAATACTAAAACGCGAACATTATTCCCGGCGCAGAAACTTCCTTTCAGCCCGCTCCGGTAGAAAGTAAAACGATTCCGCAACTTCTTGGTGGAGGAAATAGTAGAGGCAGCCGTTACGATAAAAAGCATTCGCGACCCTGCGGATATGTACAACGGAGCCGAGAGAAAGAGAGAGAGAGAGAGAGAGAGAGAGAGAGAGAGAGAGAATGGGAGAGGGAGAGAGAAGAGAGATAACCCTGTAGCCTGGTGCGAGGCAGAGGAGGATAGGACGAGGACCATTTGTATTCATATGAAAATATTATCTCGCCGCGCGTCCTGCCTCTTCAGGATCGCTATTGGGTTTGCATAGATACTTATGCATGAAGGTAACATTGCCCGGCATTGTTATGCAACCCGCTGTAGATCCTCAATATAGATCCTGGCTCGCGGTTCCATTCGGATTTGAAGAGCTTCGTCCTCGCCTTCGGAGGATTCATCGGCCAGAACCAACTTCTAAATCGAAAGCCCCCGCCCCTCGAAAGATTTACATTTTTCTTTTCCTCGTTGATCACACTCTCAGCTCAGGGACTTTGTCCATTTCCTGTTTGCCCGATGTCTATCTTTTTCCGGATTTAACCAACGACTTTTACTATTAGGTTCTTGGTGATATAATAATCCGATTCTTCCGCTTTCTGTTTTACAAACGCCAAGGATGCTGGGAATTGGCTGGTTTACGACCCTGCTGGCAACGACTAGTTTTAACAGGCTATATTCCTGCAGCTACGTTTTAACCAGTTTGCCGTTGCAATCTCTTTCAAAAATAAGTCACTGTAATTATACCGTACGTGTTTGATTTTCTTCAAATTCTTTGCTTAAATACAACACTTTCATAAAATGTACGATTTAATAAAGAATATCGAAGTATGTATCCTTCTATCTTAGCCAGGTTTCACGAGCATACTCGTCATGAAGATATGGAAACATTTATGACGTATACTCGTCAGAAACAGCTAATTGACTAAAAGGTATAAAATGTACAACTTTTTTTGGGAGGGGGGAAGCCATGGACAAATTATAAAAATTCATGTGAACCGCCCGGAATACTCATTCTTGTGATTAAATTACACAATTTTTATTTCTATTTTGCATCAAGATCCACAGTCTAGTGATCATTATTCATTGAAATTACAAAGAGAAGCAATTTAGTTTTACTTAATTCCTGTTTTAGAGTGGCCTTGAAAATTTGAGTACTAAATTTAAAAAACAGTTACAAAATTTTCAAGATGATTGTAAGAACAGAACTGAAATAAAAATAAATCGTTTATTTATTTATTTAAACTTAAATTTTGGCAGAAGAGTTACTTGAATTCAATTCATCTTAGCAGTCTCCTTCCCTAATAAATCTAATTGTTTACCAGAAATATTATTTTACATAGGTAGAACAAGCGATAAATAAGTCTTGAAACACGGTACAGTTAACTATTAAGTCATTACGTATGAAATGCACAGACTTTAAAGTCAAATTATAAAGTAAATTATGCGTTTCATACTTAATGATCTAATAGATAACATTCACTAGACATGTAAGATTCGCTAGAAAAATTATTTGGGGAAGACAAGGCGACAGAATGAAGTCATTATTTTTACACAAGCTCGATATAGTTCTTAATTTGTTTTATGGGAGCTTTATTAACCGAAAGCGCAAAAACCGAGAAATGATTAAATTAGTCAGATTAAATCAAATGCCCGAGAACCTATTAAAAATTGTAAAGGCTTCGTTCCGTCCTAGATACGTCAGCGAGCCTCTTGCACGCGTCACTAAATCTCTGCACCGCGAATGCAATCCGTCGTTGCCCTGGCCTACCACCCAGTTTTCACTGCAGCTTAATTTACGACACCTTCGTGCACCCTCCGATTCCTTTGCACCTCGTCGCACAGTGATCGATTTCGCCGATCTTCGGCGAAACGGTCGACATCGTTTTCGGTCGGATCTAACGTATTCAAATTAACGGAACAACTACAGGTGGCTGTTCTATAGTTTCTAAAAATGTCTAGATCATGGGTGAGAACTTTTTCGAGACCATAAGTGGGAACGAGACACTTCCATTATAAACTAATCGTCTCTTTTGGAATTATTAGTTTCGAAGTAGATTTGAAAGTCTTCTTTTGATGTGTAATCATTAGTCAATTGCAGATTTTATGCATTTATGACAAAAATGAGCAGATCAAGACATTTAAACAAATTAAAAATACTTTATCCATAATCGACCCACTTCTTCTTCAAAGAAATTGATTTTAATTGTACCTCTCTTCCTTTTAATTATTGCAAATCAACTTCATTTTGCATTGAGATCGATGGTCTGGCTACAAAAATAATTACTCATATAAATCTAGCTCTTTTTCGATTCGTACAGAGTCAAATGCATGACTTTTATCGGCATTGCAGTCGCTGTGTTAAACGTCGCCTTTCTATTAACATCTTGACAGACTTGGAGAAGCTGTAGGGTAAAACATGGAAAAAATCCCGCTTTTTCGTATGTACATTCACAGATTTGAAAAATGGATTCCTATTGTTCCTAATACGAGAACAAGTTTGGCTTTCTCAAGAAATTTATATTTTTGCCTTTTAATCATACGTTGGGCATATCAAATTTGCTTCCTCAACGCCTATATTCTTCGGACAGAAACCTGTGCAAAATAAACACTCTGCGTCATAATTTTCTTCATAATCACTTTCATGATTTAGCTTTTTGAGCTTTTCGAAATCATCTTTTTTAGTTTAGCATTTTAATGAGAATTTCCAAAGATCTCAGATCTGGAAATAATATACCAAATATTAAATACTTTTGAGCAGAACTGTTCAATCTTCAAAGACATATAACTAGTAAATCTTAAACTTCATCGAATGCACTATACAATACTATTTCTAAAAATAATTATATACCATAGCCATCTTTAAGAACTTTGTAATACAATCGAACTACTTCAAAAGCACTTCGCAAATCGTATCTTACAAATACAATTGCCCACGACGCTAGACCGACTTGTACACCGACAAGCAGACGAAACAACGAGAGATGCGAATTAACACGCAATAACGGAGCCTCGATTGGACACTGGGGACTAGGAGAAGCCCTCGCGTTAGGCAACTTTGCTCTCTACAAAAACGGTTTGAGTCTCGGTTCTTCGACAGTCGACGACTTAATATTTAACATCGAAGTATCGTTGGAGAGAAACATAGTCAAGCAAACGAGCTGATAACGACATCGATTGGATGAAATAACGTTTATCGGTTCTAGGAGCAGAGGGCGAGTTTGTGAAAGGTAAATGAGCAGGACACGCGCGCTTCCACGGGTAGCCAGGTGAGGAGGGCAGCAGGCGAGGTGGCCCCGTGCACGCGATTAAGGCGACGTCACGTTTGAGTATCAAACTGGAACTACGCGTTCCGACAACTGGAAATTCGATCACACCTTGCCGTGTGTACGGGAAGGAAAGCAAGAGGGAACGGTTCGCTGGACATTCTCCCGGTGAACGGATTCTTCAAAGACGTTCTCGGGGCGCCCGGTCCGTGGCCGGAGCGGGGACCGTGGCGGAGGCCGTGGCGGGGGCCGGGGCCCCGGCGTGTAACATTCTATATTAAGAACTTACGCAAGGTTGCACGGTGATGCGGGGTGATGAGGCGCGATCAACGGTTACGCGCGCGCTAAGACCCCATATTTGCGTTCCCCGCGAATCGCACGTTATTCGCCGCGACAAACTTTTCCGCGTTGCTAAACCGGTTACGCTTCGATCGGAAGTTTCAATGGTCCGAGCATTCCTGCGTCCGCATCACGGACAACTTTCACCGGTTCTCCTCTGAAAAATCTGACTACTGTCCTGTCGCTCAAACCGGTGCGCTGCGTTTCATACGCTGCTAATACTGCCAGCTTAATCATGGGATTCCGAGTGTTTAATCCCTTGCTAGACTATTATCTTCACGATAACAATGATTAGAACTTCCTATTGAAAGATCGATGTTTATACGTTATATTACTCGAGCGCTTAACACTCTGACCGCCACGTCACCGATCATTATTTTCGCCGATTTGAAAATTAAACGTTGAAGATATAGTTGATGTCATACAACTTCACTTCTTAATTTTATTTTCATTGTTAAAACGTTGAAGTACGGCAACGTGTTAACGCTATCACAGCTGTCCTTAAAAAAAATTGTTCACAATTGCTCACTAGAGAAGCACATTTTGACGTTAATAGTATCTTTGTGGATGGATGCGTGTAGTACATACGTCGGTGATTAGTGACTTTTTATATAAAAATGTATATTTTCTATTGCATCGAATAATGGATTTAATATACTTTGTGAATAGGTATTGATCAGTCGTATTTCTGCAAACCGATCTCAAAGATGTATAGATTCTAAATAATTCCTGCAATTCTGCAAGAGAATCTTTACCTCCTGCAGCTTCTATCATGTAAGTATCTCACAAATTTTACTACTTCTATATGAAAAGATTACCAATGGACATGAAATATATACTTCATAAGTTCCACTAACTTATATAGTGCAAGATCTATGTTTTTCTGCAAACCATTCTCAAAGACGTACGGCTTCTTAATCCTCTCAGCAACCACTTGAGAGAATCTCTTTCCTGCAATTTCGATCTTGTTTTATTTTTCCATAATTTCGATTATTTCTCGATAAAAAGAACTGTCCACGTGTCAAATACATACTTCATCGGATCCACTAATTGCCAGAACAAAAGTATCCAGATATATTTCTACAAAAAATACTAAATGGTGCTCACATGTGCGCGCCTTTTGTCTTTCGCAACGTTCACTCCTGTCCTTTGTCGGCACGTCGTTAATCATTCGAAATCATTCTCAGTCGCATCGCGACGGTCCACACCGACCAATCAACCCTGGATAACAGTCGGCCTCGGATCTACGTCTGGCCTGCAACAATAGACGAGCACGTTGTGCGCGCACGCGAGCGTTGCGGGGGTGAATTTTGGTGCGAGTGCTCGCGTGCCCGGGTTCGTAATCTAGCATGCGTGTCTGGGAGAGTTGACAACGTTTATTGGACCCTCGTATGACACTATGCAATCAATAATTACACGGCGCTGAATTAATGTATGGGCATCGACGAAAGCGGTCGCCACTGTTTGCGATACGAGTATGGTGCGGCACGGCGCGGTTCGCAGCAGAAAGGAAATTACGATTTATTGGATAATGTGTTAAAAGTCTGTGGCTCTGACCACTTTCTGCCGTTAAATTAGAAGAAAAGTATAAGTACGACACGAATCTTTGTGCAAATCACAATTTTCACAGACGATTTGGTAATAACCAAAATAAGGAATCAATTCAATTTATCAACTGAAACATTCTTTGAATAATAAATTCAATGTACCAAGTTAAGCGTTGTATACAGAGTAAATTTAACTAGTCAACTAAAACATTCTTTGGGGAATAAATTCAATTTACCAATCGTAACAATCTTTGAGAAATAAATTCAATGTACCCACTAAAATATTCTCTGAGGAATAAATTCAGTTTTGCAATTATAACACATTCTCTAAAGTATGAATAATGTTTATTGCACATGTTTCTCTGTATTTAAAAGATGTGTAATAATGCACAAAAATGCACAGTCTACTTCCAACCGGATTTTGGACAATCTTTTGTATAGCTTGGTGAAAGGAAAAGGTTAAAACCACGGAATTGTTGGTGCACCAGTTGAAACAATTTGATCTAAAGATTTGAATTATGTAGAGCGTATATAATATCGCATCTCCCGCAAAACAGGCATCGGTGAATCGGAGATTATTTTGAGGATTTTTGCAGAGGTTCTCGAAGAAGAATTTTAGAAAATGGTTGAGCAGCGATTCCGAGATGAGTACAGTTGGAAGACAAAAGGCGAAGGCGAACGGGGGAGGTAGGAGGTACGGAGGAGAAAGAATGTAGAGCAAGAATGGAAAAGATGTTATAGTCGGCGAAGAGGAAGCGAGGAGGATTCGGCCGGAGTATGAGATTACATTACACCCGTGTGGTCTGCGGAAGAAATTCAAGACGGCAATTTCGATTAAATTTAATCTTGTGCAGGTTTCGAATCAGGCGCTGCGCGCCGCAATGAAACCGGAGGGGCTGCCGCTCGTCTCCCATGTAAGTCAGTCACGGTGCCTCGTGGGCCCGAGCTGAGGTTACCTACGATCATCTTAAAAGGGCGGCCGTTCTCCGAAATCTACGGTTTCACGTCGAACTTTTCATTGAAATTCTGGCCGGCGCGCTGGCGCGTCATTTCGATCTCTCCTAGGTAATCTTGATTTACGCGGACCTTGTCCGTCTTTGGTTCAATAAGGTTCGCAACATTGTTACACCTCTGCTCTCTCTGAAACACTATATTCCTGTTGCCTGGTATCTTCTTACATTGCTGATAACATCGTAGCTACACGCAAATTCTGACGCGCAAATTCGCTTCCCTTTCAATCAAACTCCTCTTTTCGTTTATGCGGAAAACTGCCGACAAAAGTACACTTTCAACCCCCTAACGTACGAATATGTTTGTACCGTTCCAAAACCTTAACTCTTTGCACTCGAGACTATTTTAATTCCAAAATGAAGACCTTTGTTTCAACCGACAGTATTTCCATTTGATGCGATTGTTTTCATTTTATACATATAAAATTGAACGTTTATGCTTATAGAGGACTTCTGTTACTTGGCAATTTGTCGAATACAGATTTTAATAATGTGGATATTTTTTTGAAAATAGTGTCGCAATTTTTAACGTCGCCTCAGAGTCATCAATCGAGTGCAAAGGGTCAATATTGAGTTTATGTCCAAGTGATGATATTAGCAATAAAATCATTAGCGACTGCTTCTGTCATTATCAGGTATATAATGATTCCTACAATTTAGGCTTATTAGTTAATTCTTAATTGTTATTATATAATTCTAGTTGTTAATGACTCTATTGATGTCCCAACTTGCAGTAGAATAACAGAGGGGTGTTGCGGGGTGGCCAATTGCTGCGCTTTTAGTTTGTTTTCTGGCACAATAAACTTTATATTAATTGAACAAGACATTAAATTTTGTTATTCTTTTATATTTTGTTTATTTTGTAATAGAAATAATTCAATATGTCTTATTCGGTAAATATTAACACTTACCGAAATGAGAATAGGGAGAATTAGGGAAACGAGAATTCTCGTCTTATTCTACGCATAGTAACATATATTTATTAATGCTTTCTGACAGTTGAATGCATATAACCCCTATAAAATAAAATTCATTGCAAAAATACTTATCACATTTTTAATATAGACATGTTAAAGGAACTCTATACCATTAAAATTACCCGTCGTATTGGGAAGGCCCCATCATTAATATGTTAAGTTAATTAAGTAATTGATCACCTCGTAGTAACCGGCTCCACTACCCTATATACATATTTTTACTACACCTGAAAAGTATGTTGCGAACTAATAGCAATCAGTTAGGATTTCATCGCCGTACCTGCAAGCTGACCTCCGCAGCTCGCTTCCGTATAGGCGACGAACCACTCCCACCCCTTTATATCCGGCCATTTCTTTGGTTTCCCTGCTGTCAAAGCTATCTCCCTTCTGTCTCCCGATTAGCGTACCGTGCGAGCAATAAATTGCCCTGAACACGCAGTCAGCCAGTACCAGGACAAGCGGCGGCGCAAGATGCAGCCAGGCATAGGTTGCCATTATGCGTGCGTATGCGTACACACGACGCATGGTACATGCGCATAGAGAGAGAGAGAGAGAGAGAGAGAGAGAGAGAGAGAGAGAGAGACATAGAGAATGATAGCAAGGGAGCAAGAGAAATAGGATGCTGGATTGCTTCAAATGTAAACAACCGCGGACGCTCCCGGTATCGCCGATAATTGGCGTAATCACCTGTAAACAGCTAGTTTATCCTGTCATTATGGATTTAACGCGGTACAGATGACTAATGAATAGCACCGGGAGCCGCTACGGATTCCGTCTGGGGTAGGCTCAACCCCCGAACCAACTCCTCGCCATCATTTTTACCGATCACGATTTACTCGCGGCCAGGTGAGTCTTTTATCTTACCGCCGCGCTGCAGCGCTTCGAATTTATTAGTCTACGGTTCGCCCGTTATCCCCCTCGACACTTCCTTCAACCATTGCTAAGCGTCTCTCTGCCGCGTTAATTAACACTCGGAAAACTGTACGGTGAAGCAAGTTAGGTTGCCATAAACCGTTGCACCGAGTTTGTAGAAATTTGTGAAAAAGAGAGAAATACGCAAGGAAGTTTCAAGTTGCGCAGATATTTACGACTTAGTTTACAAGTTTATTTTAACGTTGTCACATTAACTGCGAGGTCATTAGCGGTCACACGGCTTACAATTGACTATACCATAATTCACATGTGACTTATAGTGGAAAATATAATTAACATTCATATTGTCTGTAAAAAACCTAACTGCAACAAAAAAACTATAGCAAGTCGTAAAATAAAAGAGTCACATCACGTAAATATTCTGCGCGTCCCATTCATAAACTTGGTAACATTAAAATGATTAGTACAACAAAAAAAGAACTATCTATTGCTGTACGTCAACATTTTTGAAGAAATTCCTAATGAAAAGCAAGATATATATATATATATATATATATATATATATATATATATATATATATAAACTCAATCAAAAGTAACAGTACGCCGTGTATCATTACGGAAAAAAGAAAAATAAATTACTTTTAAGCGTAAAAAGCATTAATTGTGTAACATAGTTACGTATCAAGTGGTAGTGGCTTCAAATTGGGTGCAGTTAGATATGACTAACATAGTTAGAAAACAATTATAATTTTATTATAGAATGATCACGATTTTTGAGATAATGTCGCATTCATGGCAGTTCTCCCCTAAATGTTGGCCAATGGCGTACCGTGTCCATTTGCAAATGGTTTCTATAGCGATATCCAGAGTTTAGTTGCGATTTAGTTTCAGGCCATTGTAGAAGAAAAGTGCAGTCGGAGCCGGCCGAGTTCGCGGAAACGTCTCGCGGAAGCGTAGAATGCGGTCGGGATCGCGTTCCCTCACGTCGCCGAGTAAATTATAATACGGCAATTATTATATTTCACGGCGGCGCGCGTTATTAACGCTACCGAGCGCGACTCCACGGTGCAACGGAGGTTCACAGGCGAACGGAAGGCGTGGCATTGCTTCAAATTATACCTGATCCCCTTCTCGCCACGGAAAATAAACGAGGAGAGGCCACCCTCGCATTTTGCGAGACCCTGATACCGTGTACGCCTGCGATCTTCCTCCGAGGATAATGAATTGTCATCGATAGCCGTGCAAGAGCGTGCATTAATCAAACTCATCCCGTACAATTTTCTTCCGTGTTTAATTATCGCGGATGATATTAACGTCGAAGGTAGAAATTTATCGTGCGGTAATCGTTTATCTCTTCGTTTTAATTATATTTACGGTTTCGAGGCGGTTCTCTTGATCCATTTTTCGTTGCGTCGCGTGTAATCGATCTCGAGAACTTGCATCCTACGTGGAGGACCGAAAGATACATTCGAGCCGAAACAGGTGATCCCGAAATTAATTTGAATTCTTTGCACAAGGCCGCTTCTTGGGGAAGGACATAGCATGAAGCTGATAATTGCAGTACTAATAAAGTAACGAATTTTATACCAAACTCTACTAAACGCTTTGCACAACGAATGTTTACAATATCGTTAATAATTCTCAACATGAGAATGAAAAATTTTAATTATTGCAAGAATAATATGGATGTCTCGGAAGCCAATAAGTCCACTTTTCTTTGCAAATGAGTTATACCGTGTAAACACATGTTAATTGATAGATCAATACAATCAGTATCTTCGTAAATAAACAACAGATAGCACCACTTATATTGAAATAAAAAGAATTAAATACGATAATTACATATTAATATTATCTCTTTTCCTTTATTTGATTTTAATAAAACTCATGCTTTGCATTATTAACGACATTGTTAACTCTTTACAGCAAATTTGCAAAATTCTTATTTACCTCAATGTGAAGGTTTATGGAGATATACTGATTGGCCTCTGTACCGTATAGTAAATGATCAAATATCAACAAAAGAAAACTTATTAGATCATAGTTTGATCATAAAGGCTCGTTGATAAAGTGTTAAAGGGCGCGTACAAAATTCTGTTTCAACTAGAGCGAATGATTTTAGGAGTTTCACTAACCAAAAGCTGAGGATATTTTTGTTTTACGGTCGAATTTACGTTTACGGTTTCGCAGCGGTATTTTCGGTTGAGTTCGCGAGAAAAGGAGGCTGCAATGGCGCCGCCGTCTGAGCGAGCAAGCAGCGAAGCAGACGTGACGAACTGTAAAACATCGGGGCCCTTTATTCTCGCGTCGTCGAAGTGCGACACGTGGAATGCGAATATTTTTTCCGCCGAGCCGTTTAAGACAAAAGACCGTTGGCGTTGGCAACGGGCCCCGAGGTTTGCATAATTTATTCTCATAAACTCGGAAGCTTGCGTGGCCTTTAAACGAAATAAAGACATCGGGGGCCGCGCGCGCGTCCGCGTCCGCATCCGCGGTCTCTCTCGGCCCCGTGCATACGTTTATGCGCACGTACGCGCATAAAATCTACACGACCATCGGCCGCGTGCCATTTATTAGCAATTGTAATGAAACTGCCTGTTGCAACGATAATTTAGAGTTTCTCTCGTAACGGAGTCAGGGGGGCCATTAAGAGACCTCGCGGGCGCGCGATCCTCGCGATTCCCGCTTCTTTCGCGAAGTTTTGTTTACAGGCGCCAACGGTGGGCGTCACGGAGAGTCCCGGGACCGTCTAATGGCACTGCAAATAGTTTCTATTGAACCAGTGTGCTCAGCCGTGGCCATCTTGCTTAGAATTTCCTGCGCGGTTTCGTGTATCCCGCGCTCGAAAGCGCAAATTTCCTGCTCGCCTATTTGCCGTCCCATTAAAGCCAATGAAGGCGCGTCCATTTCTTTCGCTATGAAACTGTCTGGTACCGACTCTGTGTACCGTGCCTGCTATGCTCACTGAGCAGTAAAGACTTTTGCGTAAACGTTAAAACGATTCTTTGGCGGCTGTAAACGCGTTCTCCTAACTTTAACCTTTTTGCGCTGGAATTTTATCGATAGGTGCTTCTGACCGGCTCTTTTGAAACAATCATTTACATGATCACCAGTGTGTTGAAGATCTTTGTTAATACTTAATTTCGGACAACCGACTTTGCGACAATTGCGCTCTAAAATATATGAATATGACAGTAATTTTTACGTTGAAATTAAATATAACATGCATTGCACGTATTGGTGGTAACAAGGAGACGGGTAGGTAATCGAAGTAATAACTTCTGGTTCCACTTATGGTAGAAGTAATGAGGAATAATATTTACAATAGCGTCTATGCAACTCTGTGACCGCTGCTAAGGATTAATGATCTTGTTCAGTACTATGAATTTCCACGTGATGCAAAACATATGGTGCAACGAGACACTTTCTGCATGTCTAGTTAGTTTCATTATTTATTTATTTGTTCTTCCTGATTAAGTATGATGCGTGTAATATGTCATCGAGTTGTTGCTGTGATTGAAAATGTTCCCAAAATTACTGATAAACTAATGATATTTAATCGAATTTGTATTATTGTTACTTTTTGCCCCTCGACAAATGGCTGATTGTTTCGTTAAATGTGTTCCTTGTATATAAAAATATAAATATTAGTTTGAATTTTTCAATAAATAATTTAAATATTATTTAATATTTATAATATATTATTATTATAATGTATTATTTTATAATTTAAATATTCAATAAATAATAAATAATTTTCAAGATAACGTATTTGTTTTATCATAGCTTCAACATAGTTTTAAAATATCTTCTGTAGTGAGGTAAGCCAAAAATGCACCACTATTCTCAGTTTTTCATTTCTAACGAGTTTACGACCACATCGAATTGTTTTCAGTGAATCCATCCACAATAATGTGGTATCACTGATTTAGTTTTACTGAATTACTTGACGCCCCAATACCGCCATATGCACGGAAAGGATTAAAAAAAGAACATATAAAAAAACTAAATATTTTGTTCCCACATTTGACATGGAAATCTTCGGTACATAATTTCTCTTTGCATGAAAAATAGTAGACTATTAAGGGTTAACGATCGCAAATCGTTCACAGGCGAAGCGAAATATAAAAGATCAGAGAAATATTGAGAACCTCAAGCTGTATAAACTCTGGAGCGCAAGGGCATTGTTTAAGAATTTGTTCCTTAATCCATCATCGTGACAGATCCATCCCCTTCTCGTGATCACCGGAGTCCAAGTCGCCGGTAAATTATTCATCGGGCCACCTCCTGTATCGCGGATCCACGTATCATTTTCTATGCATACGACGGCGTGCACCCACACGGCCGAGGAGCATCGGTGTGCGCAGAGACGCGAATGCACGCGCACACGCCCGAGGATTCATGCTACCGAGAGATACGCATCGTTCACGATATTGTTGTCTTCCGATTGCATCGGACAATGGGTCCACTTCCGGAAGTGGAGCGGAAATTGTACCTGGCAGCACGAGTGTGACGGAACAGGCGAACAGACGTAGGTCGCGTCTTTGAGGGAAATCTGATTTCGGAATGATGCACCGAGCCCGAAGAACGCCGGAAATTGATTCGGCAATTGCAGTGAACGCTCGTTGACGATTTCTGTTAATTGCATCTAGTTTAGAGAGATTATACCTTGCTGGTGCTTATATATTTTCTTCAAATGCAGCACTTTTCCAACATTTTTCGACTGATAAGTAAGAGCAATATTTTCCACAGTTTTCCAAAAATTAGTCACTTTGTTACTCACACGGAACGAATAACTAAACAATCGCACAACAAGAGAAACTGTTGGGCAATTATTATGCAGGAAGAAGTCGAAATTAAAACACGCGAATTTATTGACTGACCCATTAAATTGACGAAAGAATTAATTAACTGCCGTGTCGGCACCGTTAAAGTGTTAAAGGGCCAAGAAAGTTAGTATTGTTCGCAGATGGGAGCTAGTTGTTTAACGTTCCATAGGATAATATTCGCGGAACGACTGAACAAGGGGCTTCGTGTTGGTACACACGCAATACGCGGTTTGATGTATGCGAATTCGTATCCGGATCACGAGTAAATTAATGTGAGAATTAGTACGGTACGCGCGCGGCCATATACAGGGAGAGATACCGGTGGATCGTTGCATAACGTTAACCCCGGGTCGTCGTAACTTGTAAATGCGAACGTAAATGTAAACAGTAGAACGGACCTGTGAAATGTTGGTCATTCGTAAATATCTGTTAACTAAGAGAAATGGTATCAGTTCTTATCGCGTCTCTTGTTTCTATATCTTATGAATTGTTTATAGAAAATGGTTTCAAACAAGTTGCAGTATTCATTTACGTAATTATTAACATTATTTTTATACGCACACATATTGTTAGAAAGTGATTGAAAATTTTTCCTTTACGACGTTTTAAAAGTTGATTTGGAGAAGTTTTCCCGTTTCTGAGATGGAAAATCACGGGATCTGAATTTATTAACAAACTGATGGGGGCATCCTTGTTGTTGTTAATCTTAGATACTTTCCTTGCATGAGATTCTATGTATTTCTTAAAAAATTTATGGTTCGCTTTCTGCACCTCCTCGGATAATTGCTCAATTGGTACCATTGCGTTTTTTATTTTCGCGGTCAGTAGATTAAAAGTTTATGAACCGTTGCAGGCATATAATACCAATTTAAAAAGATGTTAGTACGACATATGGTAGCTCAAGAAGCAGAATCCAATGTTACAGTGTAAGGGAATACATGTGTACCGTTGATAAAACTTACGATCTGTCTGAATGATGCCGATGTCCATTCGAGTTTCGAACCCACCTGAAATAATTGAAACGAAGAGTATGTTAATGAATGATCTAATCGTAATACATGTATAGTAAATGTAACAGCTTGAAAGCTGTAAAAGCCAGTTTTCATTATTTAAATCGTCCTTTTCTCGAGAGGTATCATCAGAAAAGTGTATCGACGAATATGCAGATTGCACTCGGCCTCAAGCCAAAAATGGACTTCGTTTCGTCATTCTCTAGCTCATTAATCTTTGTATAAAACACATAATTAGTCGATGTGGGTTTATGCAAACTCTTATATGTAGATTGCTTTGCGAAACCGGCGATCAAAGAACAATTTATTCAGCTTCTTTACGTCGAACCAATCCACTCTATCTGCTTCGATTAGGTTGCTATCTATAAAGTTGGCAATTCAATTATCTATCTTAACGATGAAATTCTACATGTACAAAGAAAATATTTAATCTTTTACATTTATGCACTTAATAATTACAACTTTCATAAAGGTGCACGTTTAGAAATAAAGGTTTTATTTATTAAAAGTATTAAAAACATAAATTTTTCTCAAATGTAGCTAATACATCATTTTCTTGGCACTATAAAGATTAATATGGAGATTAATACGTTTATTTTTTAATATAGAGTAATACGAGAAAATCCGGCATTGATTTTGCGACAACGAAGGGTTCGATTATCCTCAAATATTAAATAAATTTTTCTGGATAATCTTTATCGTTACCTTCATCTTTTCAAGTATTAAACAGCATTCAAATTAAATTAACCTTAACAAACTATAAATATTGTTATATCGTAATGTTGGACTGTTATTCCACAGCACTGCAACAACGTGTTAGACTTGTTACAAAGATATCGAACATAATCTACTGAAAATAAATGTTATACAATTTCTTTAAATCGAAATAACATGTTACTCTTTCGTTATCAATATTTAAACATTCCATGCAATGAATACACATTTCCTTTCGCATTTAAGAATTGATTAGCGACAAAGAAGTCTTAATTAACATAACTGTGAGAGAACCCACGGCGGAAAGGGTGAAGATCTATAGAAAGAGCCTAGGAGAG
Organism: Augochlorella aurata; assembly: GCA_028455555.1. NCBI lineage: Eukaryota > Metazoa > Arthropoda > Insecta > Hymenoptera > Halictidae > Augochlorella > Augochlorella aurata. Next base: position 5,384,273 of record CM052160.1, read on the forward strand.
AGTTGGAAAAAATGACAAATAAAATTGTAAATGGCACTAAACGTAATCAGTTACATTTTTCTCAAGAAAATCCATCGTGCGTATTAATGGCAAACGGTAGACGACATTTAGCTGCTGAGCAGTATTTATTTCAAATAGCGTTCACTCTGTTATGATATCGATTCGATATGATATTTTATATTCACAATAAACGTCGAAATGATTGTTTCAATAATTACGTGCTTGATTTCCAACGAATATTTCTGCAATGAGTAGAATTTTCAGAATGCAATATCAGAAAAGTCGGAATTCCTTATAAAGCTGTTCGAACACCGCACGCAAGTCGTTGTCGGGTACTTAGCGCAGGTACTTAGCACTGTGATTTAACATATTTAGTAGTTTACTCGCTTAATATGCAAAGTAACGACGGAATATATGGAACGAGAGCAAAATGAAAGGAAAAACGTACTCGCTTCGCGGAGGTGTGACCATAATACGTTAGCCGCGCACTGGATATGTGGATAGTCGCATCCACGATCGCGACTCACGCATACATATATGGGCATCTATACCGGCGTGTCATGCATAAATGATATATGCATACCATTGCGAATACCTCGACCGCTGCAACGCCCAAACGAAGATCCTCGATTCGATCCTCTCCCTCTATCATTCTTTCTCTCTCTATAGCTCTCTCTCTCTTTCTCTCTCTATAGCTCTCTCTCTCTCT
>CM052160.1:5385081-5512341 GCA_028455555.1 Augochlorella aurata
CTCTCTCTCTCTCTCTCTCTCTCTCTCTCTCTCTCTTTCTGTCGCTCAAGCTCCCTGCCTCTCCCTGCCCCATGTCATTCTTCGCGTACAAGAATACGTACACGCGTATAGTAATTAATAATTTCAAAGTATCGCTCGCCATCCCCCGAGACTCGACCAAAGTATTAATTTCCCCACGTGACAAGAACGTCTAAACTGCTCAAATGAACTCACACATAAATCATCCCTGTAAATTACTCCCCGCTTTATTATCGCGAGGAAACTACTATTCCCTCCGGTGAACAGCAAATTGGACATTCCATTTTATTGCAGCGATGACGAAATAAAATATTCTCTTGAAAATAAATTAACTTGCCCGGAAATATCGTTGCACTCTTTTATGGCGTCGCTGAATTATTTCAGACAGGCTCGTTTCGATTTAACTTTGATTGGTGCACCGTTGTTGAATACCGCGCCATGTGATACAAACAATAATTTGAAAAATCAATCGTTCGTCTTTTGGTCGCTTTGAATCTGGACTGTGCTAATTCAATTATGTTGCGATTCAATTTCGCAATTTCGTTATATTGTATTTCAATTGTATAGTAATTCAACTACGTTTCAATTCATTGGTACTTATTTTAATCACGAATGTAATTGAAATATAATGTAATTGAAATATTAGTTTGTTCTGGATGTTCGTCTCAAATCTTTTATACGAATTCAGTGAAATGAACTCTATGAAATGTGAAACGAAATTTTTGAATTACCAAATATACAATTTGTAGTATGTAATTGAAATACAATTCTTCAAATTAAAGCTCAGAATTTTGAAAACGTTGGACACACTTTCATGTTCGGCTTCCGTATATTTTTACGTTTTAGTGAGACGAATTTTTGGACGATTAGTAAAGGAAAATTACTAAATTAATAATGTTAAGAACAATCGATAGCTTTTTTAGTGCGTAGTGTAGTCTCTACACATGTGCTCTGTAAACTTCTAAATGACAGTGCTAAATTAAAGAAGAGCTATCTAACGTGTGTTGAGCTTTGAATAAGGTTTTAACCTAATCCAACTTCTATATCAATTTTCAGAAATTCGTCAGAAAGGGGGAATACGAATCTTCAAATCTATGATAGATTCAATTCCAAGAGAAATTGTCCAGTATTTTTGGAAATATTTCAATCTGTAACATTTTCAAGGAAATACAATCGGATAATCGTTGATAAGAAATTTTTTGTTTTTCTTAGAATACAAAATATTGTAAAATATTCATTTATTCGAAACAATTCTAGTAATGCCGAACTCTGCTGGAAACATTCGAACACCGGAAAAGTTTGGCAGCTTAACAAGCGAATAAGATTCCGAGAAAAATGGTCAGAGGAGACAAACGAAATTGACAGGATCGACATGCATCTGGCAGTGCGTGCAATTGGCCCGAATAATCTCGGCGGCCATTGTATGTACATAGGCCGTCGTGTAATTAGCATATTGTAACATATAGCCTTGTATGTAAGCTGCAATAGTGCGAGCTGGATGGGAGCAGAGCACGTTTGATGGATAGAGCAGGGCTATACGTAGGTGCACGTAGATACACGCGAGCGTAATTATACGTACGTGGACAAGGGTGGGGGGAGAAGGCAAGTCATGGTCGCACCTGCTCCTCATACTGACAGCGTGCATCCTATTGGAGGACGTGCCGGTCAGCGAACGAACAGACGGACGTATACGTACATCGGTTATTGTCCTGTCTCAAGCCAGGCCAGGACAGGCTTTGCCCTATTGACTTCGTTAACACTCGATACCTATCGAAAGGTGTTTCCTGTACGGAGACTCGATCACTGTCATGGCCCGCATATCCGTATCTCTCAACCTGTCATCGTTAAGTCATCCGAGCGCCGTCGAGATGCGAAGGTTAATAACGCTCAAATTAGAGGGCAACGATAACGACGACATTGTCGACGGCTCCAACGGTAATTTATCGGTGACGCTTGTTGCTGACGCTAATAATACAAATCGCGATAATATATATCGCCTGTGCAAATTCTTTCCGAGATATCGACAGGCTTCGGACAGGTCACTCGAAAAGCTTCCATCGCGCGAAAGCTTGCATTCGTGCATAGGTCTTTGTCATCGAAAATCCATACGTCCTCCTACGCTCCTCAGAAATTCTTCTATAATGGACTTTCGGATGATAATTCATCTACTCTTGATTTACTCTTTATAGCGTTACAACGCGGCGAACATTCTAAATATATTATACATCTACTACACTATATTTTCTAGGCATTGACGATCAGCACGTTTCAATTGTTGTGAAAATTAACAATATGACATACGTATGAAGTGTAAAGATTTAATATCGATACTAAATTTTTTTATTTATATTTAGCAAAATAACGACAAGATTTTTAAAAATCGACCGCCAATCTCGATAACATACAGTATAGTATACGAAATATACTAAAATCTTGGATTTTTGTAATGCTGTATATAACAAAAATTATATACCATTCGAATTTCAAAATAGATCTCATTTATGAATCTTATTCCTTCTAATAATTTTAGTAGGTTTTAAGTAATGCATTGGTACAATTACCTATAAACACTCGAAGGGTTAAATGCCTTTTTATTCAGATCAATAAATTCTTCTTTACTCGAATAAATTAACATTTGGAAATTAATTTAATCCGCATCCGTCTGGACAGAATTTTCATGTATACCGAAGAAGTAATATATTCTACAGATCGTTTTATTAGTTCTAAACAATGTGAATAATCACCGTCAAAATTCGTCTCACCTAATCATAGATTTTTACTCTCAAAGAAGGAATTTACTCAGTTAATTATTAATCATTCCATCGTATTAATTTTTTACCATTGCGTCAACTTGATATCAGAGAACAAAAGAATAGATTGAGTTATAGAAATCTGTGACGAAAAAACCTTCAAACAATATGTATGGATTTGTATTATACTTGCAGCGGTAGCACAAGTTTTGATTAAATATTTTACCAAAAGTCGTAAAATTTTTACTAAAACTCTATTAACGAGTCTACAAAAAATAATGTAAAACACTTGTCAAGTAGACAAACATTTAAAGAAAACACGTTGAATTTAATTGAACAATTATATTTCTTCTACTAATTTGAAAGACAAAATTCGACAACCGTCCGACTTTTGAGAAAACACTTGAACAATACATTTTCAAGACGCTAAATCATGAGAAAATACACAAATGTTTCAGAGTATGCTGAAAGCAAATTTTGCAATTCTTACGATCCCCGAAAAGACGAGAAGTAGCAAAATGGTCAAGAACGCGATCGAATTCTATTGAACTTGGCAGCGACTCGTTCAACGAAAGAAAAAGTTGCATGGATCGAGCGTGCAACAAAGAAATCCAAGATTTACCGTTATGAGGCCGCTCTTTTAACATTTATGTCGTCCATACGCGATACACGTGGCAGTCAACGTGCTAAAGGGTATGCCCGTAAAGTATAGCATTCTTGAGCTTGTAGCCGATAAGAAGTCAGGCATTTGAGAAGCTGTACGGCCATATTGATCAAACGCAACCCGTTTCGTCCGCGGCCATATATGCGGCATCGCATAAATCTGCAACAAAGTTTCACCGTGCGTGGCCTCCGCTAATTCTGAGACGCGGGAAACACCACGCCATCAACGATAAGGCCGATCATTTTCTTTATTTTACTGTGATAGACGCAAATGGCGCCAGAATTGGCTGCTCCTAGAGATACTCTAGAAATTGATCGGACAATGCGACGCCGTGTCGATCCAAAGCTGAAGCGAAGAACGTTTCAAATAAAATACTTTGCATATTACACCAATATACAGAGTGGTACTCGCAACTTGTGCACCCTCCATAACTTCCAAAATATGTGTTGCACGAAAAAATTTAGTATACAAAAGTTTCTGAATAGGAGACCATATTTTTAATATCAAAATATTGCTTCTAAATAGTGTTCCTAGATGAGTAATTAAGATGGAAAAATTACTAATTTTCAGCGAATGTTGATTTAAAAGTCATTGGAATTGTTTTTAAAGGTGATAGTGTCAAAACATAACGACGACCTTCGATATTTGACCAAACGTTATATTATATAAAGACATAATATACTTAGCTATGAGCTAAACAAAATCGTTCTAACCCATTTGTTGATATCAGCAAAAATAACGAAGATATTCAATGTGCAGGATAAAATAAGCACCCTGTATCACACTTGAGAGTCCTTGTCACGCCTCCGATCGAACGTGCCTAACGAGTCTTTCTGCTTTGTCTGCCCCAGAACAGCGAACCTTCTTGCATTTTTTTTACAGCCTCGACACCGAATAAACTTGGCCATGTTGAGCGCAGCTTGCTCGCCGGTTCCTTAACTTTTCATAATCGTCACTTCGGTTACGCTTACGTAGATAGCCGCGCGTAATTATTCAATTTCGTACGCGAACGATTTTCATTTGAATACATAATAGCTGGAAGCGAAACGCGGACATGTTTAACGATTAAGTGAACGGAAATACCGCATAAGCATGATGTTGATATGCGCCGATCGTCGTCAAGACTCGTAAAACCGAATTTATTACCGGCCGCTAATCAGCGCTTCGAGAATCTGATTTACAGTCGATCGAGCCGAAAGCATTTTTCGTCCCCGCGAACACTATGGATTCTATGAAACGATTCCGTTCGACCGGCGACATCGCGCGCACGAAGAGGCCTCGATAAAGCCCGGTGAGGAGACAAATTACACGCGATATTTCAGCAGTAATAGCCTGACATAATACTCGCTAATTACGTACGAAGTAGCAATTTTACCGGGAAGAATTTATTCTACGGCCGTATGGCCATGAGCCGAGTATAAAGTGGCATTGAGTAGCAATCGCGTCGCGACAAAGCTGCGGGCTGGCCGATCCTTTGTGACGAAACTGGTTTCGCCGCGTAAGTAGCATGCTGAAAACGCGACAAAAAGCAGTAACAAATTTACAGCATCGGTCAATGTCAAAATGTTTATACTTCTCGATATTAATACCGGCGCCACTATCGGAAATAGCTGCGTGAAAGATCCGCACGTAATTTGCACCTATTTTTATTTAATGAAATTTTATGTTTTATGCATCACTGCGCGTTCCTAATTATCGTATTAAGTTACGGCAAGATGTTGCAAAACATGGAACGGCTGGATATTCATGCAGCGTGTAGAAGTGTTAATTGCTTGGCATTAGCTTGTTTGATTATTGTTAGCACTTTGTACGCCTTTCGCATATTTGAGTATGAACAGGCTATGGTGGCGGAGCCAGTTTCTGCGAGATGGCCAATTCCTGTGTCCTTGGTTTGTTTTCGAGCATAATTAACTTTATATCTATCAAATAAGACATATTAAATGTTTTTATTATAAAAAATAAACACAATAGAATAATAATAAAAAATCATAAATAATAATAATGATAAATTTTAGTTTCGATTTGAAGATTTTCTCTTTAAAACGTTATACCGGCTCATGAGGTTATGAGAGAAAATTATTTTCGATTTTCGAGCTTCAATAGGTCCTCGCTTCAAAGGAGAAAATGATTTTTTTTTAAATATAAATGTTCAAAACTCGAATTTTTGCCAGAGGTTATTGTTTCTCGGACTATTGTACTCTGGTAGGTTTAGTGTTAAAGAGAAAAGGAAATTCCCCGCTTAAAGATTCGTAGCAAAAAAAGGAAGCCCCTGACGAGGTAATTATCGGGCGTCTAGGGCCACCTTGCACGCGGACGCGCCTCCACGGATGCATTCTTGCACCCTGTTGCACCGCTAACAACGACCGCTACAAATTACAGTTTTCGAGCTGGAACGATCCAGCCGACTTTGCATAAAAAATTATACGCCGTTTCGGAAGTAGGCCGCTTCCGGTCGATCCTCGGCGACGCCGATGTCGAGTCCGTTCAACGTGGACCCGCCTTTACGAGCGGGAACGCGCTTGCTCGCTCGCTCGCTTGCCCGACAATTTTTGTCTCTCGTTAGGAGAGATGGAAGCGAACGATACAGGAACGCGGTCGTTGTAACGAGCTGGTTCGAGAGCACTCGCGCGACCGCTCGACTGGTTTTCCTTCGCTTTCCTTCGCCCGTTGCGCAATACGCCGCCGATACCGTCGGTTTTTCAGTTTACGGTTTCGGGATTACGATCAGGACGTCACGGTGATTAAAGCCAGCGTGTCCGCGAGTGAAATCGACCGGGAAAATTACGGCTAAATGGAACCGCTGAACGCTAGAGAAATTAATAATCGCCCGGGCCGCCGCTGTCCCTGGCTCTACTCGGACTTCTTATGAAATCCCGCGCGCCCGTGGAAAGTGAAATTACGACGGATTTAATAGACTTATTAATGTCCGCTGCAAATCACCATTGTGGAAACACCGATATTTCTAATCAAACCGAATCAGCTCGTTTTGACTCGACTTCGGTTATAATTAAGGACTCCGATCGAAATTTTATGGGATATACGAGCTTGCTTAGGGTTGATTGGGAGGATTTATCTAACGCCGTATACTAGCGTTTCGTTAAAGGATTTTATTATTGCGGCAAAATTTTACTCGTCACAGGTGTATGCGAAATTGGTGGTAGCAAGGAACCCAATGCAATCAATGTGTCCCTAACAGTGAAGGCTGGCACGATCGAACAGACACAAATTTTATAAATGATTCAAAATCAGCCATTTTAGTTTATTTTTTTATTAAATATATTGCACCTTGAAATTTATTTATGTATCCTCGTATTATTTATGATCAATAGATTGTGGGTAGTGAATAGCGAAAACGTCACGAAAGATAACGAGATTACTTATTATTAATATTTAATTAATATTTTGAGCGTATTGAAATGATTAAGAAAATAAATATACTTTTATCTTTACTCTATTTCTCGCAATTATCACAGACAATCTTTATTTAGTATGTCCGGTGGAAAAGATTGAAACAATTCGACATTGGTTAATATTAAAATCGTGAACCGAAGTTTGGAGAAGAATTGCGATAACAAATATGTCTTTTCGTTAGTCACAATCGCGAATCAAAGCAGCAAATCTTGAAAAAAGCATGCACAATTTGATATATTTATTGAAATCGGAGTTGAGCAAAATTTTATTCGAATGACGGATTTCTTCCATTTTAATTTTTACAATTAACTTTTTTTGCGATTGCCATCAATCCATATTAACAACATATATATTCTTATTAAAAAATTACGTTAAAACGCGGTTAACAATTGTTAGCATTATTATTCGATTAACTTTACAATCTCTATTCCAATAAAGATGGCAGAATTGTACGAATAAATAAATAGAATAAATAGAATTCAAACGAATAATTATTTTAGATAAACATTTGACTGAAACGAACTGGCGTATTACGCGAAACACAATAGAACTTTCATATAATAATGATTATAATTTTACAATACTCTGGTATCCAAACGTTCTATTATTTAACCATTGTATTATTTAGATATATTATCATTTGAATGCAATTTTTAAATAGTAGAACGTTTTTAAGATGTTACAAAAATAAGCCTTCAGATAAGATAGTCTTTACCGCATTTCGGTAAAAAGTAACAACAAACAACACGAAATAACAGGTAGCGAAATTTGCTGTGCGTCAGCACTCCAGAGTTCAGTGTAACCAAAAGAATCCGACGATAAAAAAATGATTTTTGCAAAGTCGGTCAAAGAGAACGCCACGTAAAGATAATTAAAAAGAGCAGGCCTGGACGACAAATGTCCCAGTTTCTCGTGTTTCCGTCATTAAACGGAGGCGACAGGGAGTCTACCGTCGACGTAATAAATATAGATGAATAGAGGAGGGAGAGATTATGCGTACATCTGCGAGCACCCATTTCGTCTCGTTGAAGACGCTTTGATCTATTCTCGCTGGCGAAGCACTCGGTCCACCTGCAGAAATTTATGAAACCACAGAACGGCTTCTTCGCCGGGGTTGAACACGTTAGATGATCGCGAATCACCGTCTTCCATATTAAATCAAAGATGAAGGGATTCATAAACCTACGGGTGATTTTACTTTACTAGTTCGGACTTGTACATAGTAGAATATCTACGTGAATAAGTAGACAAGTCGTCTAATATACGTTATCTATTTTCTTCTCACAATAACTGTGCAGTGATACAGTGACGTTTACACAGCCTAGTAAATCTAATTCTTCGGTGCGGAAATCATGAACATTCGACGATTCTTAGAAAACTGATTCTTCTATTATGTCACAGTTGGTACAATAAACAATACAATAAAATATACATTTCCAGTCTCCTTATATCTGACTATCATATTTAAATAATTCGCTAACTGTATCACTAAAGTAATCTTACGTATAGTTTCCTAGTTTTAGTTCATTGTAAAACCTCAATTTCTACAAAAATTTCTACGCGTTTTTATATCTTTTAACTTTTGATACTATTAGGATGTCTTTATGAAACTACCATTACTTCGATTTACTCATTTTTACTTTGACCTAATTCTTCTACTTCTTTTATTTCTGAACGATTAATTGCGACAATTATTTTAATTTGTTAGATTTTATCCCATATATACTATGAAATCATTAAATATCAAGAGGTTTACTCTGTTTTTTTAAATTTGTGTTCGTTTCGTTGGGGGTCTCTTTCGAGACCTCATATCTATTATGCAGACCGTCTAATTTGGCGCACTTCGATCTAATTCGTTTTCTCGCTAAATGATAGATCACGCTTCTTTTAACGCTAAACGAACCATCACCGTCAAATAGCCGGTTTCTAATCTTCTATTTTAAATTTATTATTTATTTATTTATTTATGCTTAAAACTAGATGGTTTATTAGCAAATACAGAATTGTTACATATACGTATGTTTCATATTACTTACTGTTAGTTTCTATATTTTTACGGAACATTGTTTAAGAAAATTATAAATTATTCGTAGTCCCTTTATATCGACATTATGTACCTAAAAAGTAACTAATACAAAAAAAAAGTAGTAACTTATTCTTGAGGAGCCTATTTTAGGTTTATTGAAATAACAAATACTCTTTGTTAAATTTATCTGATAAATACACAAAAATCATCTTCTATATTATTTTCTTGAATTCTTAAGACAATGAGAGCTTTGTAGCTACCGATTGGGTCCTTATCTTGGCTGTTTATATTAAGACCGATAGGGCCTGTGGATGCATGGCGGGGTTCCTTTGACCTGTCACTCTGGATTTTCCAGTCGTACAGTAAATACGTGCCTTATTCGTTCTTCAAATTAAAATGGCAATTATACTGAACAACGTAATTATATTCCACAGAGTTTTATTTAATAGCGCAATATCCAATATGGCTTTATAAAAAATAATTGATCTAACTTCGCATGTCACAACGTTAAAAAATTTAGTTCATCCATTGACCGTACTGCACAATATACGATTTACATATTTACCAAAAAATAAATTATAAAAACAAATTCTATGTCTCAGAAAGATCATGCAATCTTAAATACTAGCAATACGAAACATTAACGATCAGAACATTTCATGACAGTATCTCGAAAGTAAAATCACGTGACATGCGACGTTCTTCTTTGCAACCGCAGATATTATAATCAAAATTGCAACGACTCTAAATAAATGCAATCATATAACGTTTATGAGATGAGACAGATCAGTCGCTTCTATTTTTCGTACATTTAACGTTAATGAAAGAACGCGTACATATAATATCTCGACGTTGTTTCGGGAATCCGGGAACATCCTACAAATCAAGCGGTACGCAGTCGTTTGTTTGAAAAACATTACACGAGCGCAGGGGCCGGTAGAAAAAATCGGAGTATGATTAATTTCAAAGAAAAAGTTCAGCGGAATCGGTCGATATATTCAGACAGCTTTTTCAACTCGGGCGAGCGAGCAACGGCGCCCGGTAAAAATTCAATTAATCGCTGTCCGTCGATACTTCAGCCCGGCGAGATGGACAAGCGCAATTTGTACGTATCAGAAGCAATAAATTACCGAGATACCGATCCGTGACGGCGACCGTAGACTTTGTTCTTGCGCCGTGAATTCATAGGTGAACGAACGGCCGTTGTGTGCGCACGAGCACTCGCGAGGCTCGCGTGGATCGCGCATGGAACGGGTTCTACGAGCGCGAAAATTTGTTGCGATCAAGGCCCGATTAACCCTCGGAAATACCTGCGCGGAAGATAGGGAAAACCTGCCGAATACTTACTGCTCACCTAAATCACATACCCTGGGAATTAATTCGTTATTATTTCTCTGCAGGGCGAGCGAAAGAGTCATTAGTCTGGATTATTAGTGTGCGGAGCAGTGTGCTTAAAGTGCAACGCTAGATCACACGTTCGATTTTGGACGTGGATATTGATCGCGTGTTCCGTTCCATTAGGCTTAATGCACATACTCCTGTCACTAAAATATATACTTTTAAAATGTAAGTTATCTTCTTCTTAGTTTATTAGACAATCTTTGAATAGACTCTTTTAAAAAATTGCAATTAGTTGGAGCGACTGAAAAATATATAAGAATTATGTTTTGAAACTTTTTATTCGATTCAAAAATTGATTTAAGTTAGAAAAAGATTAAAAAATTGTTTTTTTAACCTCTTCGTCCTGTATTTTCACTGGTTATGTTTAAAAGATTGAACTGAGTAAATTAATGAATATATCTAACAATGCTGTTCATTTTTTATATAAATGCTACTGCCATAACGTCTGCCATGACTGCATAATAATCAAAATGTCACGTGACAATATTTATGTTCACATTTCGTTAAAAAATACGTTGTATTTAGTAAAATGTTCTAACCACAAATTCCATTGTCAAAATAAAAGAAAGTGGCGATCCTGTTACAGAAAAATGCAATATGCAACACAAATATGTAGAAATTAATTATTTTGCGTTTCCAAAAAACCGCGAAAGAACTGAATTTTCCACTGTGGGTCCCAGCAACATTGATGCTATATTTTTGTAAAATTATCCTTTTTCTTATCAATGTATTTTTATTTACCTGTGTTAAAAATATGAAACGGTAAACATAATCGAATCAAAGGGATGGCATGAACGAAGCGGGAATAAATGATCTCTTCCGTAACAATTTTCGAGGAGCAAATACACAAGGGTCAAATTGAGCGGGAGTAAGAAAATGGTGGTTTATCGGCTGGCCGGAAGAATGTCCCGAAAATAAGCCGGCGAAATTTCGCTAAGAACCGCGACAGGTGGCGAGCAAAGTAGAAGGGTACCGAGGAGCAAAAAGGGACCACGCAAAACGAAGAGAATAAAGAAGAAATACATAACTTATCTCGGGACAAGAGTCACGTGGACGGGAAATAAATGAAGTCGCGCCGGGACGGCGAAAAAGTATTTTCGTCAGCCGCTGTCGCCGCGCCGCGCCGAGCCGGTGTATTTTAAATATCGCCGGATAATAAATCCAAGAATTACCGGCCGCTTAATCCTTTCGCCGATTCGCCGGAGATCATTTCGCATCCTTTCTCTCCTTTTCCCTCGAGCGCCTAACTTCTCGATGCGAACGTTTCAGTTCTGTCGGAAAATAATCGCGATTTTTACTGCTTTAAACTTCGCTTCCGGTCTTCAGAATGAAGTGGCCAATAAATTCAAGCCATAATTAATTCGGTAACGGAGTGAAAGCTTATAAGTAGAACCTCGATTATCCGAACCTATGATCTAAGGAGATCCCCATGCAACATGATTTATTGTACGTGAAGAACGAATCTAGTGTCGTAACTGTACTAAACATCGAAGTTAACTGCATTAACATAGTCGAAGTTCTATATTTTAATGTAAGTATAACTATGTTTTGGTAAAGGATTGTTTCCAATCTCTAAAAAATTTCTCAGTGTGCGAGAGTTCTTAATGCACATATATTTGTCATTTCGGAATTGAAAATAAACTTATTTTCACTTGATTGTTAGAAAGAAGTTGACGTAATTCCGTTCTCTCGTGGTAGCAGTTGCAGCACGTACATAGAAAATAAAACGCATCTCCGAATTTAAGAAGGCATGCACAGTTTAAAACCTTTGTTTTAGGCATCAAGACTGTTAGACCCTAACCGCGAGTAATATATACTGTTTTATAAAAATGTTTTGTTACCATATTTTGTAATATTACGATCCATTCTCAAGTAAAAGTTTCAACAACTGTGACGGCATAAAACCATGACATGAGATGATCATATGAGATGTTTCTGTTAATTGCATCTATTGTCTACGTCCATTATATTGTGCCTTTCAAGACAATATTAGATTTATTTAAATTACTGTGACAATTAGACTGCGGATATTTGGGCAAAATAAATATTATCTGAGTTAGTTTTAAAAAATATAAATGACATGAAAATATCCAATTCCCTTTTAACAATCGTAATAAGTTTAAAATAACGTAACAATATTCTTAAATTTTTCTAATGTTCTTTTAGTCTTGTATTTGACCTACTTACTTTTGTCAAAAATGCATAAAATTATCTAGTGATAATATATGCTTGAATCAAAAATTTTCTAAAATTTCTCATAGAATTTTTATAACATCAGGAATTGTAAAAGAAAATATCAGAACCAATTATTTTGACTACTTTAGCAGTCCAGGTGGTAATTTAATGAAAATGAAATACTCTGCTATAACCGTTGAAAGATAAAAAGTTCTAAATCTGTTTATTCGACTACAATCTCTGGAACAACAAAAATTCTACACAGGTGATGGTAGATCGATCGCGAACGGGGACGTTTACCTCATTTTTCATTGAAAACGTTCAAGAATAAATTCGACGACAGAGTGGCAATTATTTACGACGACGCGTGGCCCCGTCGACTTAATTAATTTTATGTAAAAATATGTTCGCCGCGTCCGCGTGTCCGATGTTCATCCGTTTTCAACTGATACCGGACCGGCTAGAGAAAAACGTCTTTGATAAACTGTTGCCCGGAGAACGCACCTGCTCGCCTGCGCGATACTTTGCACGTGCCCCGTTTCGATGCGTATACTTTATCCGGCGTTTTGCAGTTTTCGCGTGCGCACCTCCGTGAATTAAACACGATCCGTGGACGTGTTTTATTCGAATAAAACATTGCGACCAGCATTCCGCTCTTCGGAATTAACCCTTCCAATAAAAATTAGCAAAACACACGCTGGAATATTCAACCGACGGAATGTTCGCGTTCGTCTTGCAGGAAGAGCACAATTTCCAAACCAAACAACTCTACGAGCTTCGCGTTATTTATTGGTTCACGGCTCTTTATGAGAAGTAAAAATTGTCAATGTTAATTGTGAGAATCATAAGTTACACGAAAATGTCTTTTCTTTTTTAATCATTTTAATAAGATGTACATAATATAAATATATACAGAACTTCTTCTCATGTCTTCAAAAATGTTTTTGACGTAGTAGAAAAATGATGTATTTTTGTACGAAAAAAGAATAAAATTTGTTGCTTAGTTATTACGATATCAATACTTATTTAATATTAAACAAGCAAAAATTGTTGAAATTACAAAGATTATTTCGGAGAGAATAATTGTATTTGCTTGATTCTAGTACATGTTATCGCAATTATATATTATCGTACATAATTGCAATTAACGATTTAATTAATTTATTAACATATTAAGGAGAAATCCCCCCTCCCGTCCGTGTCCTCCATTAAAAACAAAAATGGAATAAAGTAGTAAACACTTTAACAACAAACTTAAGAGAATAACATAAAAATATTCTTTCAGTTCCATTAAAAAATTAACAATTATTAATTGTCTCTTTCAGTCGACGGGTTAACGCCTTTCATTAACGACTGACGATTATCGTCATCAACCAATTAATTCAATCGTCGACTTTTCGACGTTTTTGTCAACCGTTTCCATCAATCATTTGGACAAATTAAAAATTTTAATCGATTGATGCCCAACACTGCTCTTGAGACACCAACAACGTGAATTTTATTTGCAGAAGATTGTATGCAATTTGAAAAAAGACGAATATTACCTCGCAGAAGAATGAATTTGATTTGGTAAAAAGTGAACATGGCCTGCAGAAAGATGAATTTTATTTGAAAAAATTGCATATCACCTTGCAAAAGGATGAATTTTACTTGAAAAAATTGCATATCACCTTGCAAAAGGATGAATTGGAAGTGCAATACCAGTATCGTAGTGAAACCGGTCACTGAGGATGACCAATTGCTATGTCCTTAGTTTCTTTATATTTATCGAATAAGACATGTTAAATTTTTGTATACAAAAATGAACAAAATAAAAGAATAAAAAACTTAACATGTCTTATTTGATAAGTATGAACTCAGCTATAACCGAATACAAACCAAAGACACAGAATTTGGCCATCCCACAGTAACCGGCTCCTCTACCCTATTTTAATAAATCTTTCTCCATGATGAAAGGTGTTCGTACATCCAATCTCCACTGTCTAATTAACATTGTTTCGATCCTCTAGGCAACTTTCGAGCGTACAGTAGCTTTTTTGGCAATTTCGTGCGGGTAGATCGAATGGAATCGAAACGGTGACGCGTCGCGTCGCGTCGCGCAGGGTCACGGTATCCGACGAGTTCTATAAAACAAAGGAAGATCGTCGGCAGGCAGGATAATCCTAGCAGGCGGATTATTCGGGATTTTTCTTGGCTGTAGGGTAAAAAGAAACGAAGAGGACGCGGCTCAGTAGTTCCTCCACGCAGGCTCCGTCTTCCTGCCAACCCTCCGCTGATATATTGCTCGCTCGACCCTTTTTTACTCATCTCGCTGCTGTTTCTCTACTCCTTGCATTATCCTGAAACCGTGTACAATGCGCGGCCTCCTGAGACGGTGCTCGTTGCATTCACACTTGCGCAAATATTTCTTATCTCCGACGGTGAGTGCATCTATAATTGTGCGTTTCTTGTAGAAAACTCTAATACAGTGACGAAGACCTTTTAAAACACAATTACTTTTCTTCGAACTGGACTAAACGACTCGAACGTTTTTTCTACAGTGTACAAGTTAACTGTACAATCACTAAATTTTATTTTGCTATTACTTGGAATGACAAAAAAATAATAAGATACCATAGCTTCTTTACTTCTTATACGGATTCTGAAAATTTCAACAAAGCCGGTTAACGCAGAGTGACTTCCGTGGAAAAGATTTTTTTAATATCAGAAACTCGAAAAGGGAACATCAGAATTACGACTATTTTCGACTCTACGACTTTACGACTAATTTTCCAAATTCATTTTTGTTGTGGTATATTCGAATTAATTGAATTTTACTAGGATATTCAGAGTGGAAAAGAATTATAATACCATTCACTATGATATTAACTCTCTAGTTTTTTATTTATCTAGTATTGTAGTATTTTATTTTAAGTCATTAATCAAATGCTTAGGGAATTAATGAGGTTGATTTTCGGCACTTAACATATTAATTTTGAAGGTACCATAATTATAAGCAGCTTTCTTACGTTTACTTTCGTAGGAGTGTAAAGGGTTAAAAGCGCGCGAGGAAAGTGTGTCTAAAAATTATGAATCACCCTGTATGAGAAGAAGCAAAGACAGAGATTTCGCGGAACGAAGGTTATATCCCCTCTAGGTTCATAATATCATACACCGACTCCGAAATAATGCCTCCGCAGCACCGTACTCCCGGCCACTCCTCTCGGACCCTCTTTCCCTCGTCCTTCAACAGTTTTCTTTTCCCTCCGCGTGCTTTCCCGCGGCGAGGCGCCCGCTTTTCTGGGCAAGATTTATGAAATGGTTCTTTGTACAGTTCCATTTTAGCGTGCGCCTCGATTTACTCGCCCGGGGTAATGCTGAGCCACCGACGTTGTCTTATTCCGAAAGTTTCCGGGGAACGTATAATGCGGTGACGCACGAAATACGAGCTTGCAGGAGGACAGAGCCAAGTGACGTCCACCGATTTTGATGGAACTTTTCGTGGGAAGTGGTCCTTGGAAAATATGTTCACCGTTATGCTTTTTATCGTCCGTCGTTTATGTCACAGGGAACGAAATAGCTTGGCTGGGGGTGGCTGGCGCGTTTAGTAAAATGTCTTCGAAATGGGTGTTTGATCACTGAAAGAAAAATTTAGTGCAAGTTCTAAGGTACGAGCGACAATCCCTGCAAAGTTCGTTTTTATAATTTTGGTACTTCTTTGGCAAAAAAATCTTCTGACTGATAGCAAAAGTTTCGTTGAATCTTGTGCCGGTCACATATCGGAGACAACAATCTTTAACTCTCTAGTACTTTGCTCTAGACACTGTTGCTCCTTTGGCATTGGTATAATCGGGTATGCAACAAACATTATACTATATTCTACCGTGTTCGAAGATATATCAGTCTTTTATGTTCCCTAAAACAATTATTTCTAAATACAAAGCCTGCATAGATATATGTAGTTTTCGAACCGGGTAGAAATCTACCCCACGCAGTCACTTAAGAAAGTGTAAACAGCGTAGATGCCTAAAGGTGAACTAAGTTTTGAGATTCATTTTTATTTTGACATATCCGAAGGAACTAAATGTTACTAGGATTCACATTGATTAAGAAATTTCTGGAGTTGGTATTCGACACTTAACGTGCTAAAAAGAAAGTATTCTACAACGTTGATCTCCAGATAATTGATGCAACTGACCACAAAATGACATGAATAAATTGAATTCACTCTATCGTGTGACAACAGTGATCGTGTTACAACATTGCTAGAATCAAAAGATATTAATATTTTAGTACGTGACTTGTAAGTTGCCATTGTCATTGTTATTTATAAATATATTTTGCGGATGCATTTGAAACGTTTCTGGCATCAGACACCGTGTATATGGTTGCGAACGCCGCACGCATGTCAGACCAGTCACGTTCCAGGGTTGGTCGAGAGGAAAGGGAGTTTATATAAGACGTTTCCATACGTGGATGCGTAGGAAAGTCGAGAACGCTGATACGCGGCAAAGAATTCCACGAGAGAGCAGGATGCACGCGTTTTCTCAGCGCACCCTCTCGCCACACCCAGAGACCCACCCCCAAAGTCGCAACTATCAGCTCGGAATCTTGATTTCCAAATCCCCACCCTCGACTTTCCCATCCGGCCGGCTTTTCTCTCCCATAATGCCCCGCCTTGCATCGACCAATTCAACGTATAATCGTTTTCCAAAACAATCGTTTTACAATAGTTCAACGAAAAGATTAGTATTATATAGGTTCAGAATATGTTTATCTTTATTTAATTAATTATTTGACGTCGCATCAATTACTGTAGAGTTGTTAGGGTTTTTCTTCATATTTTCCTTTTCTACCAGTTTCCTTTTGCAACTAATTTGTTTTTCTTCATTCCTTCTGCTTTTCTTTGTTTTATCCTTCTCGCTGTTCATTTTACTTTCATTGCATTTTCTCTTTTCACTTATTTTTTCTCTTCCTTTTCGACGTTATGTTTAGATTTACAAAAAGAAAACCACAGAAATTCCACAGGTTCTTTACTAGGAATACTTTGTGGTCTAGAAAAAATGTTTTTTTGTTAATTGTACGTATCCGCTAGAAACAATACATTTACTATGAACTGTAGCCAACTGCAAATAAGAAAATGTGAAGAATAATACAGATGGCCAGGAACGGTGCACTGACCACAACCGGATCATCTGCCCTATTGCAAGGTCCATAGGTCGGAAGTGCTTCTTTGATGAGAGAAGGTAGCGTTGAGTGAGTTTCACATGTCCTAATATGACCCTTGAAACTATAATTTGGTCTCTTATGGATAAAGAGTGAATTATACTGTCCTTATAGAAGTCACCTGTTATCGTTGCTAGTCGTGGCTGGTATATATTTTCCAGGTGTATTCGACTAATTCTTCGAATATGAATCCTTTGTTGCATTTGAGGGCTCCAGAGCGGAGCCATTTAAAATTTATCTTGAATTGTCTCCGTAGCAGAGTCCTCGAGTTTGAAAATAAATTTTAAATGGTTCCGCTGCGGAGTCCTCGAGTGCAATGGTTTAAATAAATCGTTTATCGGACGATTTAGAGCACTTTCGGTCGCCGTAGCCTCGCGCGCGCGCGCAGACAGGAAGATATCGAATCTATCCACCAATTTTCTTGAACAATTCTGCAAACATGCCGAGCGGACCGTTTAACATTCGGAGTATCGAGAAAATTGACAGCTCGCGCGTAGAGCAGCTAAACAAAAATCATTGGTCGACAGAAAAGCGCATGGTTTTTGAGATAGTCGATACGCGCGCTGGCTACGATTATGGTTGTAGTACCGGAAAAATCCAGCGAGCCGGTCGGTAAAATCCGCGAATGTGTGAGATGTATCCGTGAAACAGCCTAGTCGCCAGAAATACTTAATCGTCGATAAACGTCGTCGTAAAGAATCAATAGAAAGGAGTACGGGGCGTTGAGCGTTAATAAAACGCGCGTATGCATGGCGACATTCTCTAAACGGTAATCGTTTTAGCCGAGTCCAATCGTTATTTCCCTGAGATATCTTAAACAACATTAGTAATGTTATTACGCCTTCGGTATTTCGCTTTATAGTTTATCGTTATTTACTTTGCCGCGGTTATTGCTTCGCATCTACGTAGCACTTTTTACACCGCGATGGCAATTTATTAATATTATATTACAGATTATATAACTCGGGGTGCATTGCGTGTTTCTGCAGAAATTTCCACCTCTTGTTTCCTTGCGAGTTGCCTTCGCTATCCTTGCAATTTTATTTGCGACGAAAACGGACGAGATTGCGATCGAACGTTTCTTAGACTCTGACCAACCCTCGAAGTGTATACTAAATTGAACAGGTATAATAAAAAAGAAGTATCTACTTTTTAAATAATTGTTACGGCTAGATTGCGGATCTTTATGCAGTATAAGGAAGTCCCGTAACATTTGCAGGAATTGGAGACGGAACTATACTTCTTCTTTTGGTAGCTTTAACAAATTGGAAATAATTTAACAATATTCTTAATTATGTTTTAAGCATATAAAAGCATAAAATCCGTAGTTTAGTTTATGACCAGTATGTTGGATTCGTATTACATGAATGTCATTCACGTCATATTACTTACGTTATTATATTTATATTATAAGTCATGTAAAAAATTTCTTATAATTGTCACAAATTAAAAAATGTGGCTTACATCTTGACCATGTACAAACTATACAGTGACGGGGTTAATCTACTGAACTCTGTGGTTACAACAAAAATGTACCTTGAAGTCAGCGAACCAAAATCTCTATATAATAATGTAAGTAGTAATTCGACTGCGGACGTTATGCATTTATGGCAGAATTGAGTAGTTACAATCTTAAATATTGCAAAGTTTAAAAACAATTTAAAATGTGAGTGTATTAATTGTAATCTATTAAAAATGATTAAAGAAAGAATGAACGTGCTACTTGGTTTACATTCCCCGAAATTGACGCAATCAATCTTTTATTCCGCAAAAATCCAGAGCCTTCTAGTAATAATTTTTCAATTTCGGGAACATTGTATTTACTCCGATATGTAAACGAAAAATTGACAATCGCGATGCATAACATACTAAAATTAAATTAGACTCGAAAGATACTTGTATATCAATATAAGCCAGTATTCGAATAAATATATTTTTTTACGGCTGATTGTTATATAACATTGTATTTATATGAGTCAATTTAGGAAGAACAGTATTCAAAAATATGGTTAAAATTTTTATATCAACTTTCATATGTTCTCCTTAGTTTTTTATTGGATTGTTTGTGCCACTGCTTCAAGAAAGGGTCACAATTGTCGGTGTTTCATAATAGGTGCATTTACTTTAACATGAGACAATCCGTGTCACAGCTTTCGACTGAATCTCAATGAAATTTCACTACGCGTTTTACGATATTCTCTCGTGGAATGTTTGCCAATACGACACAGGTAACGAGTTGGAGACCTTTCAATCCGCAACCGTTTTTCTTTCATCAACACTCGTCTCATTTCACAGTTTTCCTTAATAGATCTTTCGCGAGGTGACAGACTTCCTGTTGGCTAGAAACTCTGCTTCTCTAGACGACAGAGCGAGGCAAAGGAGGACATGGGCAACCAGAGACGAGTCTGCCAGCACAGAATAAGAGTCGTATTTATCGTTGGCCTGCCGGTAGCTACGGATAATTAAAGCCTCTCCCTGTGCTCTGACCCAGATATTAATTAGACGTGCGTGGATACGTTGCCTGGCCACGTATTACATCTCTTAACATTTTCGCGTCGGTTAATAATTCTTTAATCTTTCAATAACAACGGTACTCGATATTATTCGGCGCTGATATATGTACACTGTTAAATTCTTATACTACAAATACAGTTCGTGTGGCCCGACTAATTTTAGCAACGTGTTCAGTTTCAGGTGCTGTCAGATCTATTATTCCACTGGCAATGTGTTGCAATTTAAAATATTGTCAATATTGTTATTTAAAACTGGTAGTATGATGTTCGGAGATTTGAATACACACTTGGCGACAGAATTTAAGATACTCTATATATTGTTAATATTTGAGAAAAATTTGATATTTTAATAACTATACGTCTCATTAAATTAAAAGTACGTATTACAAGACACATAACACATTGTTCATATTGCAATGTTGTTATATTTGTTGCATACGACAAATGATAATACAAAAAATGAAAAATATAGAAAATAAAAAGTGAGATAAAAATAAAAACTTACGAAATCGTAAGAGAATAAAATTAATATTTTCGTTGACACAATACTAATTTCTATTCTATGAAGTTTTACTATATTGTGTAATATGTTTTTTAACTTTTGTCAATAAGTAGATCTGTGACGCTGTTTTCTCATATTTAATAAGAGAATTTATGTAACTTTTGTCATTATAACATAGCACCAAAATCGTTATCAAGATTCGAAATATGATCTACTAAATATAGATATTATTCGCGTCTTCTAGCAGTTGCGAGAGAAATCGCAGAGCAAGCGATTAAATGAATGAAACACTATAATTGCTGGATCAATGAAAGCGTAAGATTGTAAAACGAAACTGGGTGAAATCCACTGTAGGATCTGGTACGCAACTATTTCCGCGGAGCACACAAGGGTTGATGTAAAATTGAAAAGCCGAGGCAGCGAGTCCAGCGTTTCGCACGCGACTATTAATAAGAAGATAGCTTGTACATCACTGTAACCGCTCACAAAGACGTCGAGTTCTGGCGCAGAGGTTTCCGCGATGAAAACTCGCGCGCATGAACTCAAAGAAGCTGGACGGAATGCATCTTTGGTGCAACATAAACCTGCGGCTCGTGCATCAAGATCTCCAGCGTTACATAAAAGGTTCAAAGCGCGTGAGCAGCGCGAGAGCGCGTCCGACCTAACGGATTTATGCGCGGGAAGCAATCGCCTCGTTTTAAAGTACAATAAATTTATTTAAGCGACGTTAATGAATAGCGGAGTGCTTAATAGCCGGCGGAGATCCGTCCCGGGAACCGCGTTCGGTCATAATGACGTAATCGCTGCGGTGATCGTAACCGAACAACTATGAAAATCGCGAGGGGATCGCCGGCCCGAGATAACTATTGCGTTGGAACGCTGGAAAAATGTCTAATCGCAACGCAGTATCGTTTCCTAGACAAAAATTCTCTGCTCGACGCGGCCCGCTCGGTATCGTGGCTCCAGCGTAATCATATTCTACGCGATAAATGCGAGAGGAGCAATAAACCGCGCGTGTCACCGTAAACCAGTCACGCAATCCCTGCAGGAATCCGGATTGTAACATCCAACAACGCAGAACCTAGACACCGGCGTTCCTGTTTCGCTGGGAACAAGTGTCTCTTGGATAGCACGCCGGATGCATTGCGAAACTTGACGCGAGGGGATGATTCCGTCCCTCAAGATGAATGGCAATGATCGGATACATGGCGTTAGCCCGCTGAACGGAAGAAGCCCATTCGTTCTACGTCTAATCGGAATTACAAGATTCGTAGAGAATCAATGTAAAATCCTCTATCCGAGTTCATTTCGAGGAACGAAGAATCTACTTTCAAAATCATTTTTTGTTAAGAGGTTCTTCTTTTTATTGAGTATTTCAACATTTCCATTGCCACGTCATTCATATTTAGATGACGGAATTGTTTGCTTAGATTTGAAAATTAATTTGCACGTTTGTAATTTTATCTGATAGGCTTAGATAAAAACTTGAAAAAACGAATTTTTTTTTTAAACAGATTTAAACAGAAAGTATTTTAGTCGTTGTTTAAATAGACTAGTCCTTCTATCGTCTAAAAAAGAATTCAAGTAATTTGGTCCAGTTAAAAAAGTTCAAATAATCTTGAAAACTATCAACAAAAAATAAATAAATAAAATAGTTGTACCCCCCCCCCCCCAGAAATCGAGTAATTTATGTATTTAACGTTTTACTGAAAAAGTTTGTTGTTTTCGAGATGTTGAGATTGAAAATGAATTAGAATTAGACCGAATTGTCTTTTGTTGTCGAGGATATTTCGGACAATAAATCGCCAGCGACATCGTAGGTTCGAGGCACGAAGTTTTCGAGCGAGAGCAATTAAACCGTAAGTTTGTGTAGTTGATTGGTTCCGCGTGATCCTGAAGGATTTTTTTGTTTCAGTTGACCCGCTTAAAGGGCTCGTTTAGGACAGGGGACCCCTCGTGTTCTTTCTGCCCCATTCTCAGGCCGACACTCCCTTTATCGATCCCACTCCCAGCCTCTCTCCCTCACTCGTTGATCCTTCCATCCTTGCAGGTTCTCTCTTTTTTCCTTTTCTTCGCTCCCCTCGGCCTCGCCTCTCCACCCTTTTTCTCTCTGGCCATCTCTTTCTCTTCCTGTGTACGGGCCGGGCCCGCTCACCCTGTCATCTTTCCCCGTCTCTCTTCACCACCTAGTTACCCCGGGGAAAACCTAGAACCGGTTCCGGACGGATCCGGCACCCTCCTCCTTCGCAGACGCCACCACCATCGCACACCCACTGCCACTCGCCTCTGCTTCTATAAACCCGACCAACCAGGAAGCACGTATCTGCCCTTTCGAATTATCCGGCTGGCTTGCCGCCCTTTGTTGCACGCGGAATTTCGTTTAATTAAAATGAGACTGTACAGGAGAGAGCTCTCTCCGAGACGCTCGCTCCTCGCCGAAAACGTCTTCGATTGTCAGACCGGAATGCCTCACGGTTCAACGTCCCGAACATTCTCCCTTAACGTCTCGTCCTCTCGGCTACCAACTAAATATTCACACGATACCTCATACGTAACTTCAAAATTCGTCTTCAAAATGGTTAAACATATTAACCCATCAAAGTACTTTGCTCCCAAATTACTGAACCTAGCATTCCAATTTCTTCGGCTATCTGTTAGTCAGATATTTTAATTTCATCTTGCAACCTTTTACACAGGATAAAATCAATTTCTGAATTATTTTTCAAATTTCCATAAAACTCTGTAAGGAATATGTTTACAATAGTAATGGATTAAATGTGCTCGTTAAGAATATTATACCCAAACGATCTAGGTGTTGGAACATCTGAAACATCTCTTTCCATCGCAGCAAATGTAAATGCATCCGCAAAAGGAATATTTTTTTACGTAAATAAATGAATTTGAACGATCGGCAAATGCTTTCCAAAGGAAGGGTAAACCATATTTCTCTTTGCAACAGTAATTGATTTTCCGCTGTTCATTTTTAATTCGCTGAAAGTAATCGCGTGGGCGGTGGGTCGTCGGCGACAGCATAAAATCGGATTAGCGTCGTCGATACACCGTTTGCATGGATTACGACGACGGCCGGCGCGTACAGGAATGGAAAAATAATCGCGCGATCAACGTTGTGCCGTTTTCCCTCCCAGTCCGCCAGCCGTAGTGGGAATTCTGGTGAGACCACGCGGAAATTAGCTTCGATTGTGATCTTGGGAGGTGTAAACCGGCAAAATGGCGGTGCACTAGCAGGGAAATGCATTGTTCGGGGCGGGGCCAGGCCACTGGAAAGGGCAGGCCGGTGTTAATCACGCTATCGTGCCCGGAGATCAACTAATTAACACCGAGTTAATCGTTCGCGGCGCTGGTTAAGCCTGCCCCGACGGTCGACCGTCGCCATTCGCCAGCTTTTTCTTCGCCGACCCGATCATACACGCCAATAGACCGCGCTCGAAACTCGTCAGACGGTGTTCAAACTGTGTGAAACGAGAGTGACAAATTATTCTGATTGTAGTTGCTGTTTCAAAGTACTTTGAAGAATGACGACTGATCGGTAGCCGACTGGATTCGAGAGAAAATTTGTCGTGGATGATGTTAGGGTAAACAAATAGCATATTGAAGCTTCGAAAATACGAGTTAGGCAGTATTCATCAGCTGATTTGATTCACCATCTTCTTTATAGACAATGTTTGGGAGCATAAGTGAAAACACTGTAGGTTCCAATATTCGAAATGTCAGAAAGCGACTTGAAGTAGCAACAGCTGATCGACAGAAATTTGAATCACTAATTCCTTCATGGACGATGTTAGAGGAGATGATTTTCCTAATTAAAAAGGAGGATAAGCAATATTCGACTTGTCAGAAGGCGAGATCAACTTTTTAAGCGTGATATAGCAACAGCTGATCAATAGCAATTTGAACCACTAGTTTCTTCATAGACAGTGTTAGAGGGCATGAATCGGGACACTTTACGCTCAGATATACCCCAATTAAAAATAGGATAGCATACAAACTATCACAAGGTGGGACTAACTTAATCAGACATGGAGTAACAACAGCTGATCAACAGCAATTCGGATTCCTCAAATTTGAATCACTAATTTCTGAATCAGGACACTGTAAAGTCGCCTGAAGGAAAGGTAGAATCGACAGTATTCGGACTGCACAAGAAAAGGCTAGCAAACAATTTCGACTCTCCTCGATCGGTAGTAGATCCTTAGAACCCGATCGAATCACTGATCGGGCCATGAACGGAAACACTGCGAGGAGTTTCGTCGTGGAAAAACGAACGGGCTACATGACGAGAGGATCTTCGTTCGATAACGATCGTTGCACCAAGGAGAGAACTCTGACGGACGTCGTGATGCGTTAGTCACAGATTCGTCGAGAACCGAGGAAAGAGGAAACAGAATCGCCTGGCGTCGTTCACTGTCATGGCTAGCGACACCGTTACGTGGCTATTAAGGCTTGTTCACACTTCACCGTTTGAGCCTGAGGAGAATCGCGGCTGCCTCTGTACAAAAATTGATCCATCAGGCTACACACTGTGCGTCCTTGACGTCGAGAAGGTTCGAGCGTGACAGTATCCTGAAGACATCGACGCCGATAACGACGATGATAGCGACGATGATAGCGACGATGACAAGGACGATGATAATGACAACGAGAACGACAACGGCGGGGAAGAACGCCGTTGAAGAGGAAAGACAGAGGATTGCAAGGCGTCGCGGCGCTGGTCGGCACTAGACTTGGCGTCGGTTCGTTCGTTAGCTGGACCCTCTTGCTCGCCCGTATTAATTTGCTTCCTCCTCCTCTACCCCCGTCGACACCGCCAGCCCCTTCCCCCCTCGCGTTGGTCCCTTCCTCGGGCATCCGCACGAAAAGGGGGGCTCCGGGTCGCCCCTGGTCTTAGCTACCGACTGCTACCACTGCGAGAACCGAGCCACGGCGCATGCGGATGCTGCTAATCACCCTTCGTCCTCTACCCCCTCGGACTAGCCCCCGACCTACCCCCGCGGACCACCCCCCGGACCCGGCTACGGCTGGCTTTCTACGCGACGAAGCTCGATGAAGGTGAGCCACCAGAAAATTAACTGGAACTATCCTCTGTCTCGCTCCTACGTGTCCAAGGATCGTCTCCTTTCCTCCAACGGCCGTGCTCCAGACCTACTTTGGGTTTATTCCTCGCGACCGTGACCTTCCGTTAGAATGGACCAAGGACTCGCCACGGAAGTTCATTCTCGCGGCCATCCACCGACCCTCTTTGTCTAGCGGCATTTCTGCATGTCGCTGTTTTTATTCTTCGTGTTCAAGAGATTGTCGCTTTCTTCGTGCATGCTAACGCGAATGCTAGGCCTTGGGGTCACCGATTTTGTGAAACTTTAGAGACATGTGGATCTCGTTTCTGAGGGATTTATACGATAGGGCAAACTAAGTAACACGTCCTTTTATAACAGTGAATATTTAACGAATAAACTATAATTTCAGTCGTTAAACACACAAATAGCAGTGTGAGAAATCACTGATTCATTTTCAAATATCTTCTTCACTCATCTCTTTCTATTAATCCACTTTCACTCATCTCTTCACTCATCCATCTATTCATTCACATTCAATGATTGATATTATACTGACTATATGCTATTATTCGGGTCATTCAATTTAATATGTTCTCTTCTTCGATAAATATAAAGTTAATTATGCCCAAAAATAAACCAAAACCGATAGAATTGTTACACTTGTTGCACTTAATTTCTATGTTAAAGTCAATATCACATTCTTCTTATAAACAATACATTTTGTCTACAATTAATGTCGATGGCAAATTTTAACAATGCATGCTTGACTTAAAATATTGGATCAATCTCTTCATACAAAAGAGTCTTGATAATTTCAACAGCATTTTAATAGAAAATGTGAAACCGGACATTTTGACCGGCTCGATACGTTTAGTGTTAACCCTCAGTTTTCAAGCAACTGTCACACAAAAATTAGCAATACTATCGAAACCCAAAAGTTTAGAAATATAATTCGAACATCGTAGAACATCGTTTTCTGTATTAGAACTCGATATACCACTTCAAAGTGTATATGGAATTAATTATTATTTTCATTCTTCTCATGGCAATATCACATTTTTGGAAAAATAAATGTGGTACGTTTGACTCAGTGTGACAAAGGAGAGTTAAATAAATACTATATAACTCTGGCTATAGCTCTGCGTCACGCGTGATGCATAGAACTATGAATATATGAACTTTCCTTCCCATTACTCCGATGGGTGACTAAGATCTCCCAGTCAGGTTCTAAACAAGGTCCCAAAGCTAGCCTATTTTCGACTGGATCGTTCGGATCCTCAACTTTCTAAAGGGTAACGCGTTCAAAGGACGCCAAGAAAATATTTCACTTGGAGCGTCGTCTATATAGATGTCGTGTCAGCGATTGGAGGGTCGATGACGTGATGAGACTGCTGAAGAGCCCGGGCAGAGAGCATGGGAGAAAAGGGAGGGGGTTGCAGGAAGCCAGCCAGGGTAGTAAACGAGTTATTGGAAAATCGTATAGGGGGTGCACCGAGGTAGGTGACTCCCGGCGAAGAGAGAAAGAGAGAGAGAAAGAGAGAGCTAGGCGCCGGGCAAGGGAGGAGGTCAGTAATTTTTCGCCTCATTGCCTGTAAAAAGGAGACGCTTTATCGTTTGCCCGGAGGAAGAGAGACCCGACGGACCCCGGCCTGGCTCCAAGTTCGAAGGTGGGCCGGGCCGCATCAACACCGGCACGGCTCGCGCCACCTCGTTGGAAATGTTGATCGGGTAGCGCATTTTTATCGGGCCTATTTGCCGGGGATGAAGTTCAAGTGACATTCTACCCGGCCACTCCATCTACGGTGTCTTTCGCGGCGGATAAAATATGACCCGCTCGCTACGAACTTGCGGAAATCACCGTGAAGCGAGCTCCGAGGGCTAACCGGCGGGTATCTAGGGTTCCTCTATTAACCCTACGATCTTTTCCCTTTTCCGCTAGAAAGAATCCCGCAAAATAAAGAATATACGGGGTGTTTCATAACGTGTGGGAGCTGATTGCTTGAAAACGATGAAAAATGTCATATAAATATGTGTCTTATCTGCCTTCGTTTATGAGATATGATGAATTTTCTGTTGTAATTATCTTTATAGGAGACGTCCAAAATGACCATCTTGTATTTAAATACAAGACTGAACGCGTGTTGCCATCGATCTGGTTACACTATCATTTCTGGCGTTTCTTAAACTTTTTGGAATTGATTACATCTCACAAACGATAGATAGGATGTGTATTTCTGTAACATTTTTTCATTGTTCTTAGGTGTACAAATAGAAAAATAGGAGAATAATTTACGAAACGTCAAAGCCAGCGAAAATTTGTCATGATGTAATATGATATATGCGAAATTATGGGGATTCGAGTAATTTACTAACACTCGGGATTCAAATCAATTTAGATCCAATGTATACATTTATTTGACCCTGTTTCTGGCAATTAATTTAAATTTTTACGTGTTACATTGAGGTTTGTAGAAAGAGTAACAGGACTAAAAGCAATAGCTCGAAAACTATGTTGAAAAAAAATTAATAATTGGAATTATAAATCTTTGAAAAGTCTGTAAAGTACTGCAATTAAACGTTATATGTTTTTTAAATATAAACTAATTTGATAATGACACAATTACTTTCAAACGTGATATAACAGTTTCGAAATATAACACGAAAATAACGTTAGAAGTTAGACGTTGGAATATATATTTGATTTTCCTCATACTTCGTTTAAATACAACACACGTATAAAATATAAAATTTAATAAAGAATATCAAAGTAGATATCCTCCTTAATCTGGTTAAAAGACTTCAAGACCTGCAATCTACTACAAATTTGTCAAGAAAGAACAATGTCCCTAAGCGGCTCGTACTTAGGGAGCCAACAGTTGCTCCAACAATTGAAAAACTTGCCAAATATTCGACAAAATGGTTCGATTTCGCGAAAATTGCTTCGGTTCTCCGAGCGATTCCGACAATTCTGGCTGGACGAAGAAGGTGTATTAAATGTCACCGACTCGGATAGGAAACAGCGGAAAAAGACGGGGGTGAATTCCGATAAGAGACGCCGTAGTCGAGTTCAAAGAGCCTCGAAGATTCGGCCGGCAGTATATTCGCGGGCATAAAACAGCGGAACGCTTAGCATAGTAACATCGGTGAGCGCGGGGCGTCATTACTGTATTGATCGTGGGGGTGGTTCCTCCGAACCCCTCCCAGCCCCAGCATCGGTCCCTCATCCTCCTTTCCCCCGTCTTTCGCCCCGGCGGGAACTCTTTCCGCGAGGATCGGAAAGGATACAGGCTGGACCAGGAGAGAGCAGGCTCAGACGCTCAACTTTTCGGGCCCGAGGAGCAGGAGAGGGTTGAAAGTAGGCCAACGAACTCGCCGAGGCGACGCTCTGTAATGAGTATCTCGGATCAAAGGGCTGACGAGAATGCGCAGCGATCCGATAATTTTGAATCGCACGCCATTACGCCGCTATCGATCGCTATTACCTCGCAATGATTCTGCATGCTGCGCGATGCGATGACGCGGTGACTCCAGTTTTGTTTGCAACTAATCGAATCACGCGGCAGAAAAACTGCTATACCCTGCTCAAAGACGCTTTTCGGAATGGTGGCTGTCATTGGAGGCGTGATTGGCTGGATTTTAGACTTATATTCTAGTGCCTAGTAATTTTTAACCCTTTAACGAACTCACCAAGTTAATAAAGAACAGTTTTAAACCGCGTAAACTTCATTAAATTCGATATTATGTTTCAATGAAAACAAGATTAAAAATTAATTTACAATTCTAGAACAACATATATACAGATAAAAATATTTGTGCGCTAAGAATCTCCATCGAAGAAACTTTACAGGCATATTAAAATATAGTAGAAATTTGATTATTCTATTTAATTAAGGAATCATTAATGTTCGGATAATAGAACAGTTACTTCATTACATTGCTAGATTCAATCTGTACCGACTTGTACAATAAATAATATTGTATCATGATCTTTTCATACTCAGATGAAAAGTTTAAAAATTAATTTATAGTTTCGGAATATAGATGAAAATTATTGAGTGTTAAATGATTAACTAAAAATGAAAAGAAGATTTAAATTTAAATATTAAATTTAAATTCGTATATATTTAGTTTTGAACCTATGTCATTAAAATCACTGTTGACTTTCTTATTAGACCTAGTTTTACGCTATAGATTTTACGTAATTATGACAGGTATAAATAGTTGCGTTTGAAAACAATAGGAAGATTAGAAGAGTGTACAAGTATCGACATATTAGCTTGAATATATTAAAATCACTCATAGGTGAAATCGTATGTATCTTTCTATTAAACCCTTTACTATTGACTAGAATAAATAATTATGGTACAAGAAATATTTATCTTTTTACATTATATTTATGACTTTATGCGATATTTATGTCATGAATATGAGTCGTCGTATGAATCCCATTCAAATCATACTTCTACTTACATTATATGTTGATGATATAAGAATCATGGTAGATACAATTTTTCATAAATGCCACAAATTAAACAATGTTGCTCTCGCCCGTATCACGTATGAACTAAACGATGAAACGGTTAATGTAAATTCTAGCATTCTTGTGGTGTATAATTTCGACAATGTGGGTTTATTCATTCAACGTTGACAAGAAGAACAACTATCATTTATAATCTCTTTCAAATTTGATACTTTAACTCTATTTTTCTGATGATTGTAGCAAAAATTGAGAAGTGATTACATAGAAAACATAGAACATAGGAAATAATTTTTATTAATGGTTATTGAAAGGTGTATCTTAACTCCTTTGACAAAAATAGTGTTGAATAGAAATCATTGAAAATCACAGTCTGATCTTTCGTGCAGCAATCCTGAAGGATCGCATGAGGTTTAAAGCTTTTTGCTTCCACCGAATGTCATCTTCGATCCACATTAACCCACGAAACAAGGATGCAATAACTGTCCGAGCGGTACAGCAGAGTAGAATAATATCTCATAAGTTCCCGTGAGCGTGGTTTGGAAGAAAGGTAAAAAAAGAGGAAGGGTTTGTTTGCACCGCGAGAGGCCGTGATGCTGCTGCTCCGATTCGACCAGGTGATATTGACCTCCGCCGTGACGTCAAACGAAGTTCGAAGATGCTTCTTCCTTTTCTTGCCGTAATCCACTCCTTTATATCCTCGCCGCGATGGCCCAGGACCCGTTGCAGGACCGGTTTGGTAAGAATCAACTGATCACGGAGGCAAGAAACAACTGAATCACTGTGGCTTCGACCCTTCAACTCGAGGATCGAACCACCGCGAGTTGCTTCGTCGAGATGTCGAATATTTAAAGAATCCAAACACCGTGGAACAGTCGCCGACTGCAAAAGTTGCGGCGAGAATTTTACCAAACGATTTCTTAACTCGACGGTCTTTCTAAGTTTTTAACAGGGTACGACGGGCGACGCTCGTCATGTTATTTTTCAGCTATTTGTGACATTTGCTCCGAGACTGATTTTGATCTTCGTGTAACAAACGCATTAAATAAATGGCTGTAAAATGAGCTTGCATAAATAAATATAGTAAAAATATAGAAGTCGTTGATAAACACGACGAAAATTTTTACAATTATGCGGAAATGTCTAGAAGGATGCTGATAGACATCCTTCGTGGCACAAGGTGGCAATACAAAAACTGCAAAACTGTTCATTATTTTTTATATTTTATTATTTACTGTATTTCAATCGTTTTATACAAGTAAATTCAATTTTTTAAAAACACAGAACAATAGGATTTAATTAATTTATTTATTCTCTCATGAACGAAATTTTAAACGAATTTCAGCCGGCTGGAAGGGCACCGAAATTGCAAATTTCAGAATCATGCGAATTGTTTCTTGTATAAAACGATGTAGATACAAATATTACAGGGACTGTGGATAGAACTGTGACTGGAATGTACTTTGAAATGGAAACTTCGTGAGAAAATACCCAGCCAAGTATCGCAAAAGTAGACATAAATATTGCAACGCTTCATTCGTTCCTTTCATTTGAAAAATTTGCGACCGAGTAAATACCTAATTAGTTGTTCTCGTTAAAGGGGTATTCGAATGAAACCTGTTTCAAAAATAGCCGCATTCAAGATGAATTAAAAGGACCTGGTTTCATTTAAACGATTAGAACCGGACGCAATAATACGCATGATTGAGCACAGCTCTTTAACGATATGTTGCATACAATTATTAATAACTTCTACGATTTCTAGTGCGTCTTACAAAAATATGTACTACCTCTTCAAATATTTAATTGTATCGTTTAACTATTCTGCAGTATTAAGAAAAACTGTTCGTATTTGTGGCATATAAATCCGACCTAAAAAATACAATGTCATTCGAAACTGAATTATAATACAATATTTTTAAGCTTATTATATGAAAGAATATAATAATTAACAATATGAGAATAAAAAATAAAGCAAACACTTTATTGCAGAATGCCATAAAAACTCCAATAAGATGGAAAATGAGAAAGTTGTTCATATGGGGTTAGTACACGTTCTCTGTGTCGTCTTGACGACGATTTAGCTATTATCAATTATTAATTACTGTATATATAACAATTGAAAAATTCTTATTTGCTTAGTTCCATACTAATACATTGCTTACAGCGCCTTATTCTTTCGGCGAAGAATTAAATTGATTATAAAATACGCCTTCCTAGCACACGAAACAACTATGTAAATGTGCACCATCGATGATACGTGCCACGGAACGTGTTAAACAGATCCTCGAATAATCCATCGAAAATCCTCGTTCGCACTAGAAACGACTTTAGATGCATCAGTTCCTTTCATCCGAAAAATCCGTGAACAGGTATGCGAGTCACCGTATAGTCACACGGTCGCGCAAGAGAAAGAAATTCCCTGTCAACTGTATTCGAACGGAATTGGCATTCCGGTATAACAAACAAGTTGAACAAACTGTCGCGAATAAAGGGGGAGCGGAGGGCAACCGAATACGTGGCAGCGCGGCAAGAAGAGTTAGCGAACGTTTCAGAATGTGGTACGAGCATCAGGAATGATAACACTGCGCCGGCATAATGCAGCAAAGAAAGAACCGGCCGGAAGAAGCTGAGTTATTCGCCGAATCGATTGGTAGGGGATGAAGAGACAAAAATCTCTCTCCCTCTTCTTCGTGTGTGGCTGTTATGCAGTGCGTCGATAAGTTTACCGGGGCGCAATTAGTATAAGAAGATGCGGTACCTGTGCCGCAAACAGGTTACGAACAGAGAGTGGGTTACGTGAATCATGCTCGTGTCGCGTGCAATTCAGCCGTGCGGCCGCCGCCGCCGCCGCGCCGCGGCGATGCGCGATGCAAGCGCGTGGAGTCGTTTACAAAGTATGAATACGGTGGCAGCGCAGGATCGCTGCCAAAACACTACGGTCAATCGGGAACCACAGCGATCCCTCCGACCATCGAAATCTCTTGTTATTCCGCTGAAAAAAATCGCTCGATTGACCACCATCGTTCGAACCCTCCCTTTTAAATACACAACATGGCTGCCGCGCCGATCTATCCACCGCGACAGCAGATTTTCTGCGGCGCAAACGAGTTCTTCAAATAATTGCGCGGCCATTTGAATCTATTGAATCTCTTGTATCTGTTATATAATTGTTCACATAATTTGGGTTTCTAACCGTATCTGTTAGCTTGTTCTTTCTCTTTCAACATTCATCCGTTCTAACACAAAACTTAAATTCCACATGCAACTCGTATGTGTGTGTGTGTGTTGCTTTAATTACGATTAATTTTAAATAGTATTCAGAATATATTCTTCTTTAGAAAGTTTATAAAATCAGTTTTCCGCAGGAATTTCTCGGCACGAAGTTTGTATGATTATTTATAATCATTAGAATTATCTAATGGAACTTACATGCGAAACGAGTTATTGTATATATTAATTAAGATTATGTTTGGTACTGTAGACTGTTCTATTATCCGAACATTGTCACTTCGCTTAGCCTTGAAATATTATTGCATGTGTTTAACATTTATCCGTCCCGCATTTTTACGATTTATCAGCCCTTTGATATCAAACTGACATTATTCTATTATCCGAATATTCATGTCACTATTCCAATAATTTGTTTATAACAACTATGCTACTTAATACACTACACATTTTATACATTTGTGGCAAAACGAGTAGGAGCAGTTTAAAACAATGGAAAGATTCGAAGAAACTAAGAATGACGAAGTATTAATTTGAACTTATTCAAAATATTAAAGAGTCGGCAAAAATTATGCTCAGCTCCCATGTCTCGCAATTGATGCAGATTATTATTTTACTTAAAAACTCGCAGTCTATCAATTGTACACAGCCGAGAAATAAGCGAAACGAATATTTTTATGAATATTCAATTTATAACAATTCCATCGAACTGATTTACGAAACTACGAAAGTAGCGGTAGTCTACGAAATTCTAGCGAGGTTCAAAGTGACATGGGAACGAAAAAGAGAGGATCGGCAATGATCGTTAGCGTAGTAATTCAACAAGTCGTACCAGAATGGTTTAACGTATGGCATTATTACACAGGAAATTCGCAATTTCCAGGCATGCCGGGCCCACGAACGATACGCGTGGACAAAAGAAAATAAATTGGCATGAAAGCATCTTGCGGGCCGGTTCTCAATATCGCAGAACGAGGCTGCGGCCACCGTTTCACCCTCCCGGAATCGAAAATTCGGGGGACAACGGGAGCAAGACGTTTGTTTTCGTTAAGCGTTCGAGAGCCAGGCACCGATAATGCAATTACGGCGGAACGGTGCGGTGCGTATGACGAATGGTATGCAAATTATCCTCTCCCGTGATTATACGGAAACTGTAATACCGCAATTTTCGTTTCTCGTTCGATTGTAAGAAATTATAGTCGTGTGTAAGCGGACAAACACCGTGACCGGCGAAAGCCGGTTTCATTGGTCCCGTAATTACAGATTTCGTCGTTGCGATGACACACAACATTCGAATATTCATATATGTTTTTTCAAATATATTAAACAAGTGTGCAGACATGCTCATACAATAATATACGCACCTCTGTTATTTTTGTTTTTTTTTTTTGTGCAATCGGTATAGTATAAAGTTGCAGATCTCTATGCAAAATAAAAATTGTCTACATCAATCGCGCGATCTAGGAGCCAAGTATAATTTGATTATTTTCTCTAATAATTTTATTAAATTGAAATTAGTGCAGGAATATTTCCAGGTTCTTCCAATCTTTTCATTATCTCAAATTTTACCCAGACATTGTTACCATAAGTGCGTAAAATTCACATAGGATACATGAAAATGTTTTTCCTGAAATGATTCAATACATTTATTTAATGCACAATAGATTGCAGATTTTCGTGCAAAAAACAATCGTCAAAATTGTAAAAGACATAAGACACATGATAACGTCTTTTCCCTTTTAATAATCCTAGTAAGTTAAAAATCATGTAACGGTATCCTTAAATTTTTCTAATTCCTTTACAGTTTTGATATAAGTATTTGATGTATTTGCATAAAATCCGCAGTTTACTGATAATGGCAAATAAATGACAAAGAAAAAAATTAAGCAAAGCCTTGTAGAATTTTAATTATCTTCAGACATAAAACTTACAAAAATCCGTCAGACACTAAAAACAGTTTTATAAGAATCGATTTCGAAATATACCCATGACCTCGAAGTCTCGTAAAAAATGACTCCACAATAATTTTACCCACCATCGTCGAATATGTCCCGTGAAATAGTGCAATATTAGTCTGTTATTCACAGCGCCGAAAGTAATGAAGACATTTAAGACTTGCCATTGAAATGAGCCACAGTATGCATTAGCTAAATGCTTGATGATTAGACCGCTGTCTGAAGTACGTCACAGGTCTCGCACACCTATGTAGGTGTATCCAAGAGCTATGTCTAGGGTTATTAATCTGTAGCAATGATGTCGCGCATGCTGTTGAATAGAGGATCTTTTCTGTGGAAGCAGCTAGAATCAAATGGCTGGACATTCCTCCGCGTGGTCCTCGTGAACGCACGATTGAGACGTTCGGCGCGACGACGACGAGGACGAAGACGAAGAGACTCGTCGTCGTCCTCGTCGTGTGGCGCATACAAGGAGAGCCCTTGTTACCGAGTCACCAGTCACGAGTTGCGTGCTCCGTAATCATTCTCGGGCCCGGCAAAAAGCCCCGGTCATTTAACGAACCTTAAAAACAAATCTGCGCGCGCGTACCCCTCTCGCCTGCTGCCATTTCTCCTCGACGCGCTGCCACGGACACGTGGAGGAACGTATCGCGATGCTAACGAGTACCATTCTGCTCTGCACGATGCCCTCGAACAAGCGCTGGGGTACACGTAACGACTCGGCTAAACCGCGATTCTAATTTCTGAACAATTCGGTGAGCATTTAGATATAATCTCTATTGCTTGTAATGCATGTAAGTATAGTGGTCCTACATATGGACTGCTCGGAAGCCAATCGGTGTAAGTCCACTTTTCAGTCGATTTCTAAATCAGTATAGTCAATTTCTTCGTAAATAAACGCTACTAGATAGCAGCACTTATATCGACCAAGGAATGACTAAATCAAATAAAAAGAATTACAAAAAATGGAAAATATACATCACATAATTAAATATCAATATTAATTTCTTTCCTTATTCAATCATTATGAAAATTGTGCTTTGCATTATTTGACAAGTACGTATTTATGTCAATTTTAAGGTTAATGAACTTACTCGTAACTTTTCCAAAAGTTGTTTAATGATTAACATGTTGTAGCCCATGCTCTCGCAATATTTATTACGCTATAATTTCGATATAAAATTCGTTGTGCATAAGCATCAATATTCATACATATGTAATATTCGCTGAGTACATGTTAGTAAGAATACTTTTCTACCCCAAACTTCAACCACCTCTTAAAACCAAACAATATTGCGTCTTGTGGCTCACTAATTTTCAATTATTTTCAGAAGTATGTCAGTAAAATTGATTCTTCACATATACCGCCTCAAAAATAATAACTGCGTTCTCTTAAAAATAAAGAATTACTGGTAAAATTTTAACAGTAAACCTCCCGGGCGGTTAAAGCGACCGACATGTGTTGCTTCTGACTTTTCGCTATTTTTATAACATTTTTATATATTCAACAATTTCAAAATGAAACATGTGAATACGTCTAATTACACTAAGAACGATTTTTGCTAACCTCAACGAGAATTTCTAGAGCGAAATAAATGGGATCAAAAAGACGGAGACCGAAACAGAGTGGAAACTGGTGGATTAAAGGGAATGGAACGAGTCCACGTCGGCAAATGATATTTCTGGTCGTTGCGCAGCCCGGGCCGGTTCTACAAGGGTTACAAAATGTGTACTCGTGTTGTTGTTACGTCGCGGAGAGATGTGCA
Organism: Augochlorella aurata; assembly: GCA_028455555.1. Classification (NCBI taxonomy): domain Eukaryota; kingdom Metazoa; phylum Arthropoda; class Insecta; order Hymenoptera; family Halictidae; genus Augochlorella; species Augochlorella aurata. The sequence goes on from CM052160.1 coordinate 5,422,248, forward strand.
GAGTGAAGGGTACCATAAAGATACCTAAGATTTCCATGAAACAGAGTTCCTCGTTATCTCCGACAAGGCCGCCGCGGGGCATCTCTCGATCTCCCGTGATAAATTGCGCACGAACGCACGTGCGTGCACGATGAAGCGCATTCCAAGTGCGTCGCCGCACACCCACACGATTGAGTCGCGTCGAAAAAATCGCGGCTGTATCGTTGATGGGACCGGATACGCTACTCTCCTCGAGTTTCACTTAGCCGATACTAATATACACTTAATTGCATTGTAATTAAACAAAGCGATCGACTCGGAGCTAGCTTTGGAAGCTTCGAATACGAAGGCAGTAGGGCCTTGCGTGACCCATGCAAGGCTATCCCTACTATTTAAGGCTCTGGACATTATTCGACTGTCAATTCCCGGGAAACCAAGCATAGAAAGCCATACAAAGAGGAAAAAATAATCTGTAATTACGAAGGTGTTACTACCGACCCCATGCTCTTTTTGTAAATAATATAAACATTACTTATTACAAATCAAAATGACCATGGGTGATACTAGATAACTGGATAACATTTTTACATACAAATTTTGGTCGCAGATGAAATAGCTTTTGCGTCATTATGGTTCAAAGTCAACCCCTTGCACTATAATAACGAGTCAGACTCGTGACGATTATTTCGTATATAATTTAATAAATACGGCTGTCAATAATTTCTATTAAATCGAAAGAAAATTTGAATCTTCCGTCATCAAAATTTGGGAACGGAAGATACAATCGGGAAACAAAAGTCCTCTCGTTTCATCGAAGAAATTATTAAGGACGAAGCGCTAATCAACGTAGTTCTGAAAGAAATCATAGTGCAAGGGGTTAAATTGCTACTTTCGACCCTAATCTCTCCTGCATTTACCTTGAATAAAAATTCAACGAAACAAGTGAGTACCTACGCGTTTCTAAGTGCATCCAGTTCGTGGCGGTCCTTGAAAAATGTATTTTAATTACACGTGCAATCGACTCGAACGCGACTTCCTCTCAATCAGAACGAGTTCATCAATTTTTTCCGCGCGAGCGGGGCCGTTCCGCTGCAACTCACTTTCATCGAGGATGCAACAACACGTCGTGTCGGAATCAAATTGCGAACGCACGCCCACGAGACCGTTCCGCGGCGCGCTTTGCCGTCACGTGTATATAAAAGGCTGAAAGCTCGTTGTCCCGAGTTGACAAGCACGCTCGTAGGCAGCCCCGGACCCGGATTGAAAATCGTAGGTAGCGCGACGCGGCGCTCGATACACGCCGAAAGATACCAAAATAAAACGGAGCCCGAGCTCTTCGAGGGTTCTCCTCTCGATGGGACGCGCGTGGGTGTCGTCATTCAATTCAATTCGAATAAAACACATTGTGCCGGAGCTTTTTGTTTCGACGTGGAAAAATCGGCGAGATTATAGGGCGGGCGCGGTTCATTTGTTGATCGGGAACGATTGTTAACGTGTCCACTGCTGTGTTACAACGCAGAAATAGTACTACGGAGCGTCAGGGTAAATTTAGTTCAACTGTTCGCTGTACTGTGCATCTTATGCGATTCGTAGTGCGATAATGAATTGCGGTTGGAAACTGGCGCAGTCTACGCCTATGATACTAGCTTTAAACAAAGAAATGGTAACAATACATGCATATAAATGTCTTGAGTAAATGGAATAATATACATTGTTAGATTCCATAATGAGAAATATATAACTGAGTATACTTAGGATAGTTTATGATTATATACAGGGTGGTTTTGGTAACATTTGCCAGCCTTTGTCTTGTAAATAGTAAACATCAGAAAATAATGGAAAAGTAAAATATTACACTGTTTTTTGCGAGAAATGTAATAATGCTGTCCTTAATTTCTTTATCTGCATTACTATTTTAGAAATAATGCTGGCCTTCAATTATATAAATGACATGCGATGCATTTTTTATATCTCATGAAAGCACGTGTCTAAATGAAGTCATTCGTATACGATACAACGACCTACAAGATTTCATAAGGTCAAATTATATTGAACATTCACTGTGGCCTCGACTCGAGTACATATTCAATATGATTTCCTTGTGCAAGTACAAGTAAATTTTAAACAGTTATTTCAGCTTCTCTACATACGCTGTTATATAATATCTACAGAGCGTTCCAAAAATGTCTAACAGTCCGGAAATGAGAGGTTCCTGAGGTCATTTGAAGCAACTTTTTCTTTAGCGAAAATGCAATCCCTAGCTTTGTTCACGAGTTATTAACGGAAGACAGTGACCAATGAGGGGCAAGCTCGGCTGGCGCAAGGCGACCGAGCCAATCAGCGCCAGCCGAACTCATCTCTCATTGGTCAGTGTTTTTCGTTAATAACTCGTTAACGGCGTTTCAGAGAAAATTTTTGTAAAGGAAAAAGTAACTTCAAACGACCTCAGGAACCTCTCATTTTCCGATTGCGAGTGACTTTTCGGACACCCTATATAGACGCAAAAGTTTCATGGTTTAAAGATAAATTATGTAGTGCATTCGCTTTTTTTATAAGTGGAGGCGTTCCGGAGATTTGAAGGTCGATTTTCTTTTTTTAAACGGAATACTATATTTTTTATGGAAAAATATGGAAAAATATCAAATTCTGAGTAAAAAGGTATTGAGCTTTATTAGCCCTAAACTTAATAGTAATATCACTTTATTTCTTGAAACTTTCCTTCCCGCAATATCAAGATGGAGATTCACCTTATCACAGATTTCGGCAGGACAGCGATATTTACTTGACGAAAATAGAAAATAAATTTTCAAGAAATATAGTGAAATTACTCGTTAGGTATTATGATTAGGTCTTATGGAGCTCAATACTTGATTACTCCGAATTCTAAGACAAAGTCGTCCTTCAAATCTCCGAGACGCCTCCACCTATAAAAAAGAATAAATGCACTACATAATGTACCCTTCAAACCATGCAACTTTTGTATATAAAATTGTTTTGTACAACGCGTATTTTGGAAGTTATAGGAGGTGCACAAGCTGCGTGGACCACCCTCTATACTGAATAATAAAGCATCGTCCGCAAATCACATGCGAAGCATGCGCCTGGTCGCACACGTCTGACGCCAATAGAAAATATCTGCGTACAGACGTTGCATCTGATCGCAAGCGGCGAACGCATGCGTTCAGCCGTTCGCGTCTGACTCTTATAAGAAATCCTATCTTAATGCACGTAACTTTTGTCGCGTGGATCATAATCGAATTTCGTCGAGATCCACCTAAATCGTCGAGAGAGAGAGAGAGAGAGAGAGAGAGAGAGAGAGAGAGAGAGAGAAAGAGGGCAGGCAAGGCGGCCTGGAAGCGAGCTCTTCAGACGGACAGGGATCATCAGTATTCTTATTCCCGGGCCCGGCGATCGTGCTTGCCGGATTTATGTCAGCGGGAGTCGCATAACTGAAAGCGGCGCCGCTATAAATGCAAACGTCGTATCGCCGGCAGCATCGATGCCGTTCATGCGGCAGCGGAGAGAGAGACTCGGATGCCTGCGCGACTCCTTACCTCCGAGAACTCCTCCGAGAGAAACAAAGTGGCACCGAGGAGTAGCAAAGTAACAGAGAGTAGTGCCGTCGCGTATTTAATCTACGTGCGCCGCATTTTGCCAGGGACCGTAGGCAGGCAGAGCCGAGAGGGACTATCATAGTAGGCGTAGCACACCGGCTCGCCGATGCCATATGTGTCTGTCTGTCGCCGGTTTCGCAACGTCCTCGTCGCCGGGTCGCTAACTTCGAGGATCTCGCGGCCGATCGTATCAATCATGCAACCGTGCTCATTGTGCAACTAGCCGTGCAACGGATCTACTCACTACTCACTTCTCCAGCGAGGAGCTCGTTTCGGCGCGTTCGAATCCCCGGCATCGTTCGCCGTTTCCTTTTTCTTCTTCCGCGGGCTCACGCTGGTGTCTTCATTATTCATACGATCCCCCTAATGGCGATTTAATTTCGACCAGTTACCGCGACCCCATCCATCTTTTTATCCTCCTCGTGTAGCTTTTAATGCACTTTCGTCCATTTTCTTACGCCCGTTTCCTTTCCACGCTTTTTCCGGAGCTTGTTGTTGCAGGGAGAACAGTTAGCGTGGTTTAATGTGAAGTGATTCGAGGATTGAAATCGCGTGGAAATTAAGTGATCCTGTTGAGGGAGTGGTCTAATGAATATGTTTAGAAAATTGCTGCGTTCGAGGGGAATTATAACCTTATACGCACTATGAGCGCATGTACACTCCCGTTTATAAGTATGTGAACAGTTCCTTCATTAAGATAGTTATGTAAAAACTGCTGTTGCTGTAAAAACTGTTGCGAAATCATTAATGAATATTATTATAATTTTTGTGTATACTTTGTACTATATTAGGGAATACATTTCACTAATAACGCAGCGATACGTACTACAGCTCTGCATATTCATAAATATAAGCAAGATCAGGACGAAAGTAATATTTTGAATAATATTTAGAAAATCTGTTGCATCTGTCATTGTAAATTTTTTATGTATTATGCAAAATTGTTGTTCCAACATATACATTGTTATTTTAATTGTATAGATGTGCAATTAACATTATACTAACCCTATGATTTTTTGATACTTATTTTATGCGCAGGTAATGGCTTTTTTGATAATTTTCAACTTGATCTTTTAAAATGTTTTTACACTCTTAAACATTTAGTTAATGAAAATTTGTAATCTTAATCCACAACCATAATCGGCGTAACGTCAATGGTCAAGATTCGAAGTAATATTTTAATCAGTTCCCCGTCAGTAAGAAAATTAATCATCTACACTGACATTTGTGAAAACACACAAGAACAAAATGTCGCAAAGAACCGAGAAGAAAGAGTATAGAAAATCATCAAGACAAAGAACAGAAGTAATCAAGAAAATCACGAAGTAACCTTTACTGTTACTGTATAATTATTTCAATTATTTCACTTTCTACCGCAGTTAAAATTAATAAATATTTTAATTATGTATATCAACCCCGTGCAATATTGTCCCCTATGCACTTTGCGAAACATTATCCGTTGTAAATCGAAATCACCGTGGTTAAATAATGTTGATGTTAATGACATAAACCTTTTCATTGTAAATGTAACAGTTCATGCGAAATCGTATTCCAAAATCAGCTTGTTACTTTCTACCCTGATCTGCCCTATCTGCAAAATGCCAGCTCACTAAATTCCTTTAAATTAATTCCGAAACATTACATTCAAAATCCGCATTTACATTAGAACACCCCTTCAAACGTTGAATTGACTCCAAAATAGAAATTGAATGTAGTAACATATCAAAACTGTAGTATCAAAATTGTACCATCAAAGTTGTACTATAGTATTAAAATTGTACCATAAAAGCTGTACCATCAAAGCTGTACCATCAACGCTGTACCATCAAAACTGTACGATTAAAATTATGGTATCAAAATTTCGAGTGGCTAAATCCCGATCACTCGATCCGTGTCATATCGGAACCATTGACTGACCATCTTCATCCCCAAGTGTTGGAGCTCGGTTTGGTTAGCTATTCATTATATCGTGTTCGATTTGAGCAGAGTCTCCTTACCGCTGGTTCGCAGGTCGCTCAGGCTAGGTTGATCCTGGTGTGTTCGGTTAGTAACTCAATCCTCACCGAGTAAGGCTTTTCCGGTGTTGACTGGCAGCGCGTCGGTTTATTTGCTTAGGAGCTCGTTAGAGCTAATCCACGTCTATTTACGCCGATCGATAAGCGATCGAACGATAACTACCGGTGTCGCCGATATACCCTGAACACCTTCTCCGGGACGAGAACAGAAAATCGTTTCTCCGCGAGAGACGACTGAATGGGAACAGTATTTTCGCAACGCGGACGGGATTCCGGGATGTCACTGTCCCAGCGTCGACCCTCGTAACAACGCTCTCGAGCTTCGAGCGAGCCAACTCTTCTTCGAAACCGCTTCCAGCCGACTCTTAGCCCCTTGAAATCTTGCAACGCGTTCCTACTCGCAATTATTTCACTCCGAGCGGACAAGGTACGATCGGAACGTCCGCAAATCTACGCTAAAAACCGTCCTCTCGAGATCCCAACGATCACCATCGCGGACAAACGTCACAATGCATTTTCTCTTGATAACGTCCGGTGGATTCGAGATACTTTGATTTCTTGAAATCTTGAAGGACACTCATAATTACTTCGCGTTGGACTATATCGACAAGATACAATTGAAGAGATCGTGAAACTTCGATGCAGGAATATTCGGAATATTTCAATGTTTCCTGAAGCAGCCAACAGTTATAGAAGAGGCGAGATTTTTTACAACCTTCCTTTAATTACGCAATTATTTTACTGTTGACTTAATCAAGATACGACTAAAAGCATTTTCTGCTGATCGCAAAAATCCATCGATTCGAAGCTGCTTTGTTTCCTCGAAACAAATCGCAATTACTTCACTTCGCACCATTGTCACTAAAGCGAATCCAACACGAGACAGAAAATGTACAGGCAACGCGAAAAATAGGCAGATTTATTTCGCCACGAATAACACATAACTCACGAAGTACTATTCATAGAATCCGAGTAGATGGAGTTTTCTCAGCCAGCAAGTTCGACGAGACGATCGAGAAAATTGTTGTCCAGAATTCACAGAAACGGATTCGCGGCTCGAAAGCAGGAGATTCGGGACGCTCCCGCAGGAAACTGATCGAGCCCTTGATCTTGGAGCCCGCGTTCCACCTGGGCAACCTGCGAAGGGGTTGCAGAGGGCCCGCCCTTGGGGTTTTAGCGGGCCCTCCGCAGTAGAACCTGCGCCGGCCCCCCTCTCGAAAAATCGAAACGCAGTCGATGCCATTCAGCCTGTCCCAGTGCTCTCGATCGTGGTGATCTATTGATCCCCACTCGACCTCGCAGAGCCAAGGGCACGCGCGATCCAATATTTCATTGACGAATTGAAAGAGTCGAGTCGAGCCGGCTCGTTCTCTGTTTACTCGCCGGTTCGATTGTCGCCGCGACCCCTATTGTCGGGGCCGAGCAGAATGGAGACGGAGAGGGGGCTTGAAAAGTTAACGCGCGTCCCCGAAAATCAAAGTCTGCGGCCTGCCGAGCGATACGCAGGTACTAAACCGATTTGCGGAAGTGCCGTTTTTCCCCCTTTTCTCTGTTCTCCTCGGGCTGCTCCTCCGCTTTTGAACGCGACGCGCCTCTTTGTACGCCCCCTTCCGCAAAGTGTATTCAAGAACGGATTTGTAGGCTTGGTCGCGATCAACGGGGCGCGATCTAATGGTCCATGATCGATTACCGGGCATCGATTGCGGTAATGGATATAATGACAACGCAATATTACCGTGTAACAATAGTAATCGGCGATCACGCCGAGATGTCTTCAAAGGTCCCTTCTGCTGGGCCGAGATCGATATACGCGTTCTCCGCCGATGTAATCGCGAGCTTTCTGTCTAGTTTCAGCCACAGGAAACGGGAGATTATTCTCGGTATAATAGTCGGTTTGTCTCGGTTTGAAACACACCGGTTGTGGTTCCGTGTGCGATGTGGTTCGAAAGAGGGCTGACGGCCGCGCGCCGAGAAAAATTGAAAAATCCTTCGAACCGACCCGATGCAGTCGCGTTTATCGCCGCACGGCGACCTGCGCCGCGTTTATCCACGCGCCGCGATATATTCTCATAAACTGAACGTAGCGGTCCACCGCGTGACGATGATTAATACTGCAAACAAACCAGAGAACGTTTGCAATCCTTGCATAGTTACCGCTACCTTCGTTTGCTTAACAATCACCCGTTAACACGGTTTTTGTCTAACAAATCATGATCGTCGCTCTCCTCTTCAATTTTCAATTTTAGGAAAAGAAGATTTTGATAGTTTCTCTCGCACTAATTCGGTCGAATCGTTGTTTCATTGATTTCTGCACTAGACATTTGTAATCTATACGGTCATGTTCGTTCTTTAGTTCCGCTCGTCGGTCAAATTGCGGTAAATACCCAGTGAAAAGTGTCATTCTCCGTGTGCATAATTAGACGGCGGATTTTATGCATTCGTGAGAAAAATGGATAATTCAGGGCACGTTTGGAAATGAAAAACAAATACATATTCAAAATTAAAAATCCATACATCTTGTTGCAGAGAGAAACAGTTCCCAGCTCGAAAATGTCCTCACCCTATGGTCCACCGATACGTTCCCACCTAGTGAGCCTGAGAAAAATCAGTAGGGCTTATCGACGCGTGACGCAGCCTCTTTCGGCATGCAAATGAAGAGGAAAAGGTCCGCAACAGATCCCGGGTGTTCCTAACGAACAAGGTGCCGACGAGGAACACATTGGGGTGGGGGAAAAAAAGAAGTTATTGCGTAACCCGTGGCTGGGGACAGCGGCGCGGCGGTGCGGTGCGGCTCAGGCGACCGTTTTCTTTTTTCAACGACACCGCGGTGCATAAAAAAGCCGGCGCTAATTATGCGAGAACATATACCTGGTCCGTGAGACATTAATGCTAAAGTTGCGGCATTATGCGCGTGACAGCCCCGGTACACGTTAGGGACAATGTTCCAGGGAGGTGGGTTAGCGGTTATGTGTATACGCGGTACCTGAAGTGCGGGAATGTCACAGACAATGCGGAGCGTTAGAATACGCAGAAAATTCTGTTTCCGGCTGTCAGGCATCAACGTCGTTATGGTTCGTTAGTTCCTGCATTTATATTAATCACGAGCCGCCGCCCGCCCGGCGGGGATGCACACGTCCGACCGGCCATGTTTCTACCCAGCGTGACCCCTCTCCCTTCCTCTTCGTCCCTCTGTCTCTATGCACCCGCTTGCTTATCTCTAAACATCTAAACAGTGATTCGTTGAGAGATTTATCATCTTCCACTGTCGTGGAAACCACCGGGCGCAGTACCGTTAATGGGTTTCTCAATAGCCGTGTAGTCATAAACTGCCCAGCAGATACCGTCGTACATGGGCCGAACTTTAGACCCTTCAGCTTCCATTTATTGTCAATAAATTTGTCCCTCGAATATACTTTTTAAACAACTTTTTGGCTCCAGTGATTTTACACGCGAGCCATTATCCGAGATTACCGACGTTGTCTTTCCGTTTTAATAGGATTCAGTTATTCTCGAGTGAAATCCTAATTTAACCCGACGACGACCACCAACGTATCTTAAATGGATCCTATGTTTTTTACGCAAAATGCAAGATGTTATGTGAAATTAATCCGAAGATTGCTGAACGCTGTAGTATTCAACAGCAGGAAAGCCATTACAGAGTAACATTAGTAGGAGCAATCTTTTACAAACAGAATAGAAGGATTCAAGATACTGTTGCGAAAGGTGTGATGTTGGATTGTGAGTAGATAATTGCTCCGAAATCTATCACACAGGGTGTCATTTTTAAGATAAGTTATTTGCCTCGAGCAGCAGAGTATAGTTGAGAGGTTAATCGTCCCAATGAGATACTTTATTGAAGCGGATTTTTGACGTTTCGTTTTGAGTCGCTTTAGTTTCCATTTGCTATGGCCAGTCTTTTCCCTCGAATCATCTTGCTATTTGAAAATTGTTCTCAGATGAAATCCTAATTCAGTCGCTCCTAGATATACGCTTTTATTGAAGTACGTTCTTAACATTTGATTTTCATTTATTAGACTTTTTCACAAACTAATTTTACATTGATTTTAAATCATTTTTAGATGCAATCCTAATTCAGTCACTCTTATATATACGATTTTATTGAACCTAAATTCTTGACATATTGCTTTGGATTATTTAACTTTCATTTATTATCATTAGACTTTTCTCACAAAACATTTTAAATAATTCTCAGGTAGAATCCTAATTTAGTCAATCCTGTACGTGCATACTTAGTGATGTATTTTCTTGAAATACGTCCACCAGTTTCACAATATTCAATTAGAAGAGCATTCATTTAATGTTGTAATCTTCAATTTGTATTAATTACTACTAGACTTTTTCACGATCTAGTTCACTATCGCTCTTAAATAATTCTAAATTAAAAAAATCTTATTTTAGTCAATCTTTTTGAAGATGCACTTTAATGCCACAATACTTAATGACAAGAACATCTATTTAATGTTAGAATCTTCAACTACTACTAGACTTTTCAACAAATTAATTTACAGTTGATCTGAAATCATTCTCACGAAAAAAATACTACTTCAGTCAATCTTTTTTTTTCATTTGCACCTCAGTGAAACTTGACAAATTAATCGAATGATATTAAACAATTTTCGGATAGAAAAATCGTAATTTATTCAATTCCATGTACGAGTTTTATTAAAGTACATTCCAGCTTTAGGTTCCATTGCTAATCACCATGCATTCACGTCAAATTAATCTTCCTCTTAATCGTAAATAATTAAGTCTTTGTCCATAAAATCATCAATCTGCTACGTAATTTAGTAATAAGATCAGATACGTTTTGGGTGATCTCTTGATTAGTTTCGTTGTGCTCGTTCATTGAAACCATTCCTTCTTTTCGTGACTCCTAATGAAGACGCAAGGGGTTGGAGGATGCGCGTCAATGTCATGACGCGGCGTGAAACGAGCCTAATTACGCATCGGAGCATCGTACTGTTGTAATTGGAACGCGCAACAGCGCCGTGACAATGCAACTGCATTATCATCGCAAAATCAGTCTGATCGTGACGCCAGACGACGCGTCTCCTCTCTTTGGCCCTTTGGTAAGCAACCGGCACGCAATGATGTCCAAGCGTGCAAGTCACTGGCGTCGCGGGCCACGATTATCCTTCTCCGAATCGGACGAAGGTGACCAAATCGCGGAATTGAATCGGTCGTTGCATTATCATCCTTCCTGTTTATTAGCGCATATCTGTTACGCTAGCTCGCTCAGAAAATCCAAAATGGCATTCATCCATTACCATAATGCGGTTTAAACAATACTTTAATATCTGAATGACGTCAATGCTCCTCAGTTTATAATAAATTTATAAACTACCAGCTGTACAGAAAACACATTTAAGGTGCAATGTAGGTAAGATGTCAGATTTTTAGGCAATTAAACTGTGGGAGTTTATGGAAACAATCATTTGCGTACTTTACTTTGTGAATACTGGGAAACAGAAAAGCTTTCTCTCGATGATGAAAAGATTTGTTATGGTAAAGATAAGGTAAAGATACCACTCATTTTGGTTAATTGCACGTAAGGATTAATATACATTTCTTCTTACATTTAGGAAGTGATTCACATGATTCACACGATAACGTTTCCAATGTATCACTTACAAATCTGTGAAGAAAGTTAACAGAGCTTCATTTTAAGAGCTATTGTAACCGAGATAATACAGTAAAGCATTATCCACTATACAAGTTTCATTGAAATGAGTCGTAGCATATATTATGATAATTGAACGCCTCGTTGCTCATCTTTACCAAAAAGACAACAGGGGCTAGTGGAACGATTCGGAAATGGAATAAAAGAGCTGCTACAAGCAAACAAGCGCGCGTATTATTTCTGCAGATCTGAAGTGGATCAGGGATCATGTGCAAAAAGGATACGATGCTGGATCTGTTCCGGCACTTATCTTCCACGCATTTCCGTTGATGTCGCGCAAGTAGCCATTCTCTCTCGCTCTCTTTCTCTCTCTCTCTCTCTCTCTCTCTCTCTCTCTCTCTCTCTCTCTCTCTTTCTCTGCGCGGACAATGAGCGGCACTTCAGATTTATTCCTGGTCGTGAGTTTGTGCGTGAACCCGCGCTTCGGCTCACTGTGATGCAAATCTCTGCGCGCGGTCTCGATTTAAATCTGAAAAGTCGTCCTTCCGTGGCCCCGCTCGAACCGTGAACGAGAGTTAGCATGAGAAAGGGAAACATGCTTCTCTCCGCGCGGGGCGAAGCGTCTTTTACCGAAAGGTGCTCGTGAATCGACGCGGGCCCAAGATTAACAGGAACTGCACAAGGTTCTTAGTTCCCATAGGCCTCTCGTAATCGAGCCCTGTGAAAATGGGGGGCAACGTCAAGAATCTACTTCAATAGGGGATCGCGTACAGCATCGATTAAGCTAGGACTCCGCCTGAGAATTATTTCGAATCGAGGATCGAAAGAGTTGTTGTGGAACTTTTCTGTAAACGCGTTCCCACATCGCCAGTTCCGGTGAGAACAGATAAAGACACTTTCCTGCGAACGAAAGATTTATTTTCAATAGACATTTTTGTGGAACAGTAACTGGTATTTGTTAAGTTCTGTGAAAATAGTTAATTAACCGTTTAATTGGACGTAAACTAGAATTTACCACATATTTAAATGTTTAAAAACTATATAAATTTCTTCCGTTAAAAAAAAATTATCTCTACATTTATATATTCTCTTGCCTTCTTTCTCGATCTAGAATTGTGTCGTTAAAGTTACAATGAATTATTAGAAAATTAACAATATTAAAAAGAAATTTAAGTAGTTTGTAAATTTTGTTTGCGATAATTTCAATTGCGTTAAGAACTTTGTTCGTAATTTCAACTTAAATTGGATATTTTAAAATTCTTATTTCATATTAGCATTGCTTTATTAATCTGTTCTATTAAAAATGAAATAGCGACCATATTTTCCTAAATACAGTACGTAAAAACAGAAATATTTCGGTTCGATTTTGCGATAACTCCTCGCATAAACTTGCATTAAATGAAACTGACTGCGCACGCACGTTTCTTAGAAAAGAGCTCGTAAGGCAAGGGGTTGAACATATTATGGGAGAAGTAATTTCCTTATGCACTGATAACTCAGTGACCAGTTTATATTTTCCAACATCATATTTTCTAATGAAAAATACTAAACGAATTAATAATTTATATTTTATATCTTCTACGAATTTTATTTTAGTTTTTGCTTGGCTCTCTATAAAGTATATCGTATTTTGTTACATATTATTCATTAATAAATATTTTACACTTGTTTTAATTATAATTTTTTATTCAGTATTTATTTATTCATCGATGCTATGAAAAAGCTTTTAATTAATATAACAAATACTGTACATTATTCAATGAATAATAGCAATATTAAATAATTATTACAACTAAATTGATGTTTCGAATATATATAGTGTAAAGCTTGTTTATAGAGCTTCATTCAAAGTATTTTAAAATAACTTCTTAATTCAAAATTTAAAAAGCACTTTTAAAAGTAATGTCTAAAGTTAATAATTTCACGTTCTTAGGTCGAATGGAAGTTTAGAACCGGAAGGAGGACTGTTCATTTCGATCCCAAGTTTAGATTGTTTCTGGCGGTACAGTGTTCGAGGTTCAATGACGCGTTCGTGCCCGTTCAAAGGATGTCCCTGAACGAATTTCCACAATTCGACGTCACCTGCACGCCTGTGCCTATACAGAGACAAATTATTGCGGGAGCAGGTGTCTCCGCCTCTCGCTGGAAATGCACGGAAATTAATACGTTTGCCGCACGCAAACAAAACTGATTGCATTGTAAGTAACGTTACGCTCGAACGACGTAATTAAGAACGCCACGAGAAATTTCCTGGCCAAGACAACCTATCGTGAACAGCATCCACCACGATCTATTCAACAACAGTAAATTTAAATTTCCAATAATTAAGTACTCGACGTGTATGATAGTATAAGAAGAGTCCAATCTTTAAGTAATCTTATGCCAAATTCTATTTAATCGATTAGTTATTGCGATGTCACTGAAAAATGAGTACCTAAAATGTATCGCAAAAAGTTAGTGATTGCAAGTGTAATTATTTATATTTTTTATTTGTCCGCTTTGTTAAGTCTCGATCTTCAAATATTCAAAGCATCTTAAAATTTACGAATATATTTCAGTTTTTACTAAAATTGCAATTTAAACAGGATATTTTTACGCATAACGAGTACAACAAATTCTCTCCAATTGTCCTCGAGCTCATAAACAAAAATGGACAATTCAGAAAGAGAAAATACGATTACTCGAGGCCCGCGGCTCAATTGTATAGTTATCGAAAATCGCTTACTATAATGCGATCGTAAATAGTACGATCTTTAAAATTCGATAATCGATGTTCGAAGACACCTTGTGGAAAGTGTAGACACGTGGCACCATTATGATCGAAATGGATGAGACTCGTTAAAAAATGCTAATCGCGCGTCATCGTCGGACGCTAAGCCGCGTATCGTTCCGTTAATGAAATATCTATGCCGAGACTGTTATCGCGAGTTCATAAATTCTCGCGGTATCGCGGACAGCGCGCCGTTTAAATGGAAAGTCAGACAGATGCGCGCAATCGGAAGTATTCTGAAAAAAATACACCGACAGAAACGCAATTATAGAACGTAAGCTCGTATGTACATACGTAATGCGCGCATAGATACCGGCGCGTTCGCCCGCGTATCATAAGTTAGCATTATTCTAATTGCTCTTCGTTGCTGTTTAATTCTATACGGTCGTCCGGGAGACGTTTGCGGAAGAAAATTAATTAAGCCCGATCGCGATACGATCGGGATAATTAAGCGTTCGCTATGAATTCGTTTCGAAGGCTTGCTCGTTATTGGGTGGGATATATTTATGGATTACACGGTGATATATCATTCGAAACTCTCCTCCTTAGGCTAACCGAATTTCTTTCTCTCCCCGTACCGGATACAAAGTAATAAAATTAAGAAAACGGAGGATGAACGTCTTCCTCGTTATTAATTAATTAATAGCTGGAACTCTCGAACTATTGCTCGGTTCTTAAGTTCGCGCGGATTTAATTTCGATTTTAATTTTCCATATTATAATAATACTGTTATATCTCGTACGTCATCCGATAGCTTTTGTCTTCTGTTCTGCGATCATTTACTTCTTAGTTCCATATTGGTAATAAAATGATTCACTTATTGGAAACCACGAAGTATCAAATTAACGAGAATGTCGTCTTCGAGATGAACATCTTCGACATGCACATTCTACGATTAAATCGTAAATGTTTATTCTTGTTAACTTGACACTCGGTTCTTTAAAAATCATTCGCTTTATTACGAATTTAATCGTACAGCATAACATGTTGGCGATGTTCATTCGTATTCGCTTGACAGGCTATAATTCTTAAAAATTTCATCGCTTTATTATTCATATATAACTGTTGGCCAATTATTATGCGGGAAAATCGAAATTACAGCCGCAGACTTACGGACACGCCTATTATTATCTGATCAAATGGATTGAATGACGATCCCGTTTCAGCGACCTCGAATCGCATTTGCTACAAGAAACCATCGGCCTCAAATTATAGCATCCGTATTCGATGTGCTTCGCTATCAAGGGCCAATTGGGGTTTAGAATCTCGAACACACCAGTGATAAGGCAATCAATTAAACCTGGATACACACGAGCCACTACACTCTAGTTCGTCTAGGAAGCACTTGGACCGATTGAAATCCCCATTCTAAAGCAACGTCGCCGCATTCGCGTTGCTGGTCCGAAACACAAATGTTGATCAAATGACGACTCAATCAGGATATTGCACCGCTTGTTAATGTCGAATCTAGTCGGTTTAGTTACTTGCCAATAGTATCTTGTCAATTGATTTTTAGTGATGCTTCAAAGTCACCATACGAGTGCAAAAGGTTACTATCTGAAATTTATAGCCTGAGTACAACGCCTATATTTATTTATTTCTCTTAATTTGATAAACTGCGGATTTTATGCATAATTGGAATATATCAATAATATCAATAATAGTATGGAACATATCAAAATCAAAAATTATGAAAGGGAGAATGAAATGTCTATGTAACTCCAATCTCTCGCAAATTAATGCAATAAACTTTTATTTTGCATAAAGATTTACAGTCTATTATAAAAACTCTTTCATAGAATTTTTTGAAAAAATTTCTAAAAGGCATATATTGTAATAAAAATGACGAAAAATCTAAACAAATTCATTCTTACAACGCACCACACGTTAGTTAGTTGTATTAGTGTTAAAGTTCCAAACCGTTACGACGGTCTGAGCCTAATTATAGCAATCCAGACATGTGAGAGGATGCCAGCTTTGTCCTGGAATTGAAAAGTGAGTATGGCAGACCATTGTCACAACTATACAATCGATGGTGTTTATAACGATACTCAGTTTTATTCGTCAATTTTTGCAAACATATTTTTGAAAATACTTCATGCCGACTTATTAAACGTTCTAATGTTCCTATATCGTAACAGCCATTTATTTAATTGAATTGCTGAAAATTGACTAATTAGTTGACGATTTAAATATATCGGGAAAGAATGAAAGGATAACAACAAGCCGAAGATCATCCTCAGGTGCTTCGAAATAAAATTATTTAATAATACCTGTTCAGATGTAACGACTCGACTATAATTTATAGACCAGTATTGGTCCATCATGAGGTGACATTATGAGGTGACCAATAAGACAACGCCATGAGGCGTGATCGACACCATGTTATATCTTCTCGAGTCGTGGATGCGATCGCTGCGCGCAGATTAGGTTCATTGCCAGACCACGCCGTACAATCACGTACTAATAGTTTCCAGTTTTGTATAAGAACGGCTAATTCGGTCAAAGACACTATAGTTTATAACTTACAAGACGTGTTTCATTAGCATACCTTTGCACATCTGTGTGTGAGTCTGTGTTTTCATATTAACACAATAAAGTTATTCCTTCTCGTGAAAGTGGAAATAGACCTCATATTATCAGTATTCATTCAAATTAACCTATATCCAATACAAGGTGTTAGGATTTGCCACTTCCAGAGTCTCTTCGGAGCTAGATTCTTAGGGGATGCAGTACCTAGACAAAGCGTGGACGTTGATGGCCCTCCGGGGTATAGTCCTCGGAATCAAGAACAACGTAGCCACGCCTACTCGCAGCACCCTGCAACGTGCAATTATTTCAAATCAACAATCTGTGTCGTGGCCAGACAACCGTCGCTCCATCAATCCTTGCGGTTCGAATTTTTGCTGGAGGAAAAGAGGGAAGACGAGCGAGCGAGAGAAACAGGGCGAGAGAAAGAGAGAGTGAGGGAAAAAGAGAGAAAGAGAAAGAGAGAGAGAGAGGGATCAAAAGACGGACAACCACTCGGAAAAGAAGAAGCATCGTTGTGAGGAGTGCCAGACTAAATTACCCGGACGTGCCCGCGCAGATAAGGCTCCCTGTGTACGCGCATAATGCGCTACGTAACGTGCAGTCCACAGGCGACCACCGACGTCCTCCCTCTTCCTCCTCCACGTCCCTCTGCTGCCGCATCCTCCTCCCGCCCCCCTGCCATCGCTATCGCGCCTGGAGGAAGAGGTAGGAACCTATGTACCTACGTATGCAGTCTGTGTGCTCAGAGGCTGGGCACATATTGACCGATACGTACCGCCGGTAGCAAAATAAACAGTTCTCTCTCCATCTGCTCTTCCTCCCCCACCCCTCTCTCTCTCTCGCTCTCTCTCTCTCTCTCTCTCTCTCTCTCTCTCTCTCTCTGTTCTGCATTCGAGTTCTCCTCTTCATCCCTCTCTGTTCCGTATTCGAGTTCTCCTCTTCATCCCTCTCTATCCCGTTTGACTCTGAATCGTGCGTCCGTATTGGCGCGTACCTTCTTTTCGCTCTTCTCCACTGTCCTTTGGTTTTTCGCTATTTTCGTTCGTCTAGCCTCCTCCTCTGCTTCGACCCCATCCTCTCTATTCCACATCCCCGTAGCGTCCCTTCAACCCTGGACACCCAATTCACGAGCCACTGCCTTGCAATTGAACCTTTGAACGACGCTCCAATAAGTTTCCGAGCGCCACGAGAAATTTTCCTTTTTGGACTCTTGACCGTCAGTTAGGCACGACGAGTTAGGTAAAAGTACCTATTATGAAACGCTTTTCAAAGGATATAAGATTATCGTCGATGTTTCTAGATGACGTAATGAGCTTTCACATATTTGTTTAATATGAATGTAAAATAATATGTGTGAACTAGTAAAACACGAGCATGTACCTAACATGGAAAACCGTTTTCTTGCCACGTCCTTGTGTTCCATAATCAATGCCTCATTCCAAAAATAGGAACATTGGATATGAAACACGAATGGCAACTGCGACAACACAATTGAAAAATCAAAATGTACTCGTCTGTAAACTGACTAGAAAGTTTGTCCGGTTGTTTGATAAGTTTTTAATATGCTACTATTTGGTGTAGTCTGCACAGTTCGTTGCGCAAAGTCCAACGTAAAATTAAAAAATATAAAAGTTACTATCGCTAACAGTCGTGCGGACTTACAAACGAATTACCCCGAGAATTATAATTGCAAACAACCTTAATTACAGTCGAGCACGTGGTACCTGCAATTGAGATACGGTTACAAAGTAGCGTATAATTGAATCAGAATTACGTATTAAGTAGTAAGCAAACGTACAGAAAACGCGAAAATTTTGAGGAGGAAAAAATTAGTATGCATCTGCGATGGATATCGGAATAACTCATACATTTATAATATATTCATTGTTGCTATCCACATATTAGATTTTATTCCGATTCAGTGCTTGTGATTACAGTACTACCACCTCAATTAATCAACGTACAGTTGAGTTTTCGCCTAATTTCGTTGGTCAAAATTATTTTTCTAACTTGACCGTACAACATACCTATTATTTTATTTATAGCATTTTAACTTAGACAACATATTTATAAACTATCGCAGAGTATTACAAATTTTTGAAAATGGTAAAAACTTTGAAAACAGTTAAAAAACGATTTTATAATTTAGTCTCATTTATTAAGTCCTAGCATTACATAATAGTATAATATATTATTTAATATGATTTCTTGGCTGCCAATTCTTTTTGCATTGTTAACAGAAAAACCTTCACCGTTTCCAATGACGCAAAAATAACACTGGGACTCACTCGAAACTTACTTTCCTCACTTCTTTCAATTCCAAGTAGACCATCAATAAAGTAGTGAAAATTTGCTGAAACCTATCATGAATATCTGTACATATTAAAATTTAATACTACAAAAGTTTTTCACTATAAAATACCGCCACAAGAGTATGGAAATAAAAAAAAGTAATAGTGGTACATTGTAGTTCATATATACCAATGTCTCAAACAACCAAAATTTTTCATCTCACGCAAGATTTGATAAATCATGTTTTGACCATACTTTTGGATCTAATATTCCCCTGTGCGACGCGTCGCGGCGTAACGAAACTGTGCCAGGAACGCAGTCGCGTCGGAATGAAAAATCCTGTGGCAGGATATTAGCAAAGGGTTGCGTACGGTATCGATGCAGAATTCTCAAGAAAACTGCGTTTTCGAAACCGATGGAAACGTGATCCCGAAGGGCTAGGAAGCAGAACAGGATACTAGTATTACCGACACGGTAATTCTAAACTAAACTAAAACGTGGATTCCCTGCAGCACTAGATCCCACCGACAGAGAAAGAGAGAGAGAGAGAGAGAGAGAGAGAGGGAAGGAGAGAGAGAGAGAAAGAGAAAGAGAGAGAGAGAGAGGGAAGGAGAGAGAGAAAGAGAAAGAAATAGAGGAAGAGATAGAGAAAGAGAAAGAGTGAGAGAGAGAGAGAGAGAGAGAGAGAGAGAGAGAGAAGGGGGCAAGAGAAGGGAAAACGAAAACGGCGCGGCGGGAGGATCACATAAATTGACAATGGCGGAATCCGTGAGAATCGGATTTTTGCCGGACGAATCGACAGTGGCAATTCACTCCGAAGAGCGATCGTTAGCCGGAAGCGACCTTAAGGCCCAGTATTTCAGTATCTGGTTAAGTGGCGGCTCGGCGTACAGCGGCCTCCGGTTACGAGAGGTGATTTTATTCGCGTGTCGTGCGAGTTTACGTTGAAGCTTGCACTTAAACCCGAAAGGGATAAATTTCGCAGATTGGAATCGGCCATTTTCGAGCAGCCCGCGCGTTCGGTGTCGGTGAACCGGAGAGACGCGTGTCCCTTTCGATCGTTGATCGCCTGCAACCAACAATTTCGCCATGAGGCTGCCTCGAACCTCTGCCCGAAACAAACGTCGCTAAATAAGTCCGGTAATTAGACTGCTAGACTGCAAGCGTTCCGTCGTGTACAACGTACTTCGATCGAACAGCTCCGATAACGTATTACATTGGAACATACCGAAATACCTTTAGAAAAAAACTCGTTATCGTCGACTATCAAACATTTAATTTTACGTAATTCTACGTTAATTTCAATGCTAGCCCTACTTTGAAATAGTAATGTGATTATAGTAGATACAATTCTCTCCAGCTAAACTGGCAATGAGATTTTTGTAAAATAAAAGAATTAGTTTAAGAATTTTATTCAGTATTATTGGATAATTATCTGATCGAATAAAAATGTATTCGTGGAAGATTTTATTAGAATAAGAATTTCGCTTAATTATATGAGTCTGCGTGATTTTTTGACAGCGAACGCGTTTAAATGCGGAACAAAATTCAGCAGAGCGGATGGATAATAATGGCCGCTACAAATCACGCGGGGTTGAAAAAGAAAGGACAGAAAAGTATGATGTTGTTCAGTATTGCACTCGACGTAAAGTGGCTCGTACGTGGTCGTCGCGTAGAGACGAGAGGAAGCGCATGATAAGCATATGCGCGTTAATGGTTCCGTGGCCGCAGTTTGCATTACGAAGACAATGATAACGACACGCTTGGTCGCACGAAATGCACACAGACGGGACTCACGTATGAAACTAATATTTGCCGGTATAATTTGTCCACGCCATACGAATTTTCTTTGCGAACTTCCGATGAATAGACCACGGATTTTATACATTTTTGAGGAACACGACTGGGTCTGAAATAAAATTGTAAGAACACGAGAAAAAGTTAGAATAAGAGTTAAATAGAAATTGAATTTCATCGTCTAGGAAAAACTGATCCCTTTTACATATGAAACAAATACAGGTCATTTGGTCCAATTTGGAAAAAGTTATTCCACTTTGAACGGTGTGGGAACGATTTCGTGAGCCGCTGCATGTGTGCAATTGATTAAAATTATTCAAAGAGGAATGTGCAGTAGCTTGCACAGTTTTTATGTTCAATAAAAAACCGCACTTTAGTTATGAAATTCGTAAGGAAACACTATCTTATTAAAATATAAATATATAATTTAATGATTTAAATATATAACCATTGCATAAATAATTCAACATTTGCAAAGGATAATTTTCTTATGAAGTTACTTTTACTTTATTCTGTGTAAACAGTAACTTTTGCTAGAATTTAGTGTAAATGTTTGTTTATTACAGCGATAGAGTTCTCCCAATTGCTATTATTGTTTCGTTATTGTTTCTCCGATTGTTATTAATACAGATTACTATACAAATAATATACGGTATATTATACAACGTGTTAACATATGGATAATACATAAATTAAATTTATACTTTTAATTGTATATATTTTCATGAAAATTAGTGATGATATATTTCAACAATATTTTTTATTCAGACATCAGGAAAATTAGATCACAGAGAATCGATAAGAGGTAATGCCTATTCAATCATTTTCTACCTTAATCGTACAGTAAATACAGCAAATGGCTTCCTAGTTATGGACAAATATTGCAACGCAAATATCGCACACTCGGACCGTTAATTTTATTAACCAACTGGTCATGCTGCACATGCGCCAGTTCCTTTGTTTAATTACAATACATATGTAGACAGCGTAATTATTGGTTACAATAGCCAGGGTCGGGGTTGTTCGGCATCTCTTTTTTTACTTTAGTTGTCAGCAACATTTGGTAGCCGTGCACATGAGAACAGTCCCGTGTGTTCAACGCGTATCGTAATACGCCTGCTATTGTGGCTATTACGGCGCCATTAATGCCACTTCAGAATCCAATTTGCAACGCCCTTTCCCTTACGTCCCCGCCTCGCCCTTTTCCTTCTGCTTTTCAATTTATAACGATCTGTGGTACTCTTTTAATAACAAATTTTTCGTTCGACGCTAAAACTACCTAGAACAAAAATCAACTAACATACATTGTTTTGTAATCATTAGATTGCACTTTTTATACATTTATGCGGATTTTTATGCAAAGTAAAAATAATCTGCATTAATTGCAACATACACAATGTACATAGAAATTTCTTTCCTTCTTTAATTACTTTATCAAAGTGAACATTATGCAACTGTACTTTGAAATTCTATAAATGTTGAAATTGTGTTTGATCCACTCATTTTTGTCATAAATGCATAAAATTCGCAGTCTGTTTATCATAAAACTGAGTAGTTGAACTACAAAATGAAAGCATAAAAAATGTTTCGCGACAGTGTTTCGAATTTATAAAAGTGACCAAGTGAAAAAATGATTATTTACTTTATATATAAACATCTATAGAGATTCGCAGTCCAGTAATAATGATAAAATCACATTTAGTGCTCATATGATTTATATCATTGTACGCTTCCATTGAAATGTTTCTACAAAAATTTCGTATGGAAACATTTTTATAATTCTCAATTGTTGTTAGAGAAGGCAATTTTAATACTGACAACAGGAAGAACTAGCAACGAGTTTCTTCAACACTCTAAATCTTTCTCGATGGTATTAATTCCTAGCAAGAAAGATAAAATTATTATTTATTGTATGCCTACATTTATGCTTAAATATTGATAACAAAAGTACAGAATTTTGTTTTTACTCAATAGAACGAGACAACGAGTTATTACCAGAGATTTCCATCACGAGTACAGCAAAAGGATTAACGAAACGAAGCGTCCCCATTTCATTAACATTTTAACGAAGGCTAAATTATAAAATCGGCTAACAGATTCGCAGAGAATTCTTTGAACCTGCGCTCGAACCGCGCGGTGGAACAGCTTAGAATCATTCCGATGGAAAAGAAGATCCCTGTCGAGATATCCTTAGAGCCAGCAAGGACTTTGAGATTTTTAAATATTAATTTTTTTGGAAGGATCCAAATTTGGGAGATCCGAATGGCTATTTCTGTTTTATTCTGTCTTGGAATACACTAACGAACGGAATGAAATTTGTGCATTTTTTGCGAAAAAAATTGATTTCATCGGGAGGCAGGATAAAAGGACATTCCAGGACATACGGCAAGGATGAACTCGAGTACGGTGTTTTGCCGCAGAGGGAACCACTTGCCGAGCTGCCAGCGCCGAGCTCAGCGCCAAATAACTGGCAAGGGAAACAGTGAAAGCTTGAATTCCTGCCATTTTCAACCTCTGACGATAAGGCAGTGGTTTTATTGATAAGCTCAATTTTCGCAGATTGCAAATAAATTGTAGAGAAAAAATATGGTGTCAGTAGCAGACGTGGAAATTGAATTTTTCATTCGAGAAGTCGTTGAGACGACGTACCGAGTCACTCTAAAGAGTTCGTCTTATTTATGGAATTTTTAATTTTTACATAAAAAATTCTGCAAATATTCTAATCGTCAATTTTACAGACGAAAAATTTGTTGACATTATAGTACATTTGTTAAAGGCTACGATGGATAAAGAATGATTTGTGTCTGTTTTAGTGCTAGCGGATATTGTTTATTTATAATAAAAGTAATTGAAAATTGTTCTGATACTGAGCAGTGACCAGCTATAAATTATTTATTCCAGGGAAAATAGATTGTTGGTTGAGTTATTTGGGAGGTATCAATGATTTTACGCTTGCCGTCGGAAGAAAGAACAAGATGGCCTAATGTTAGCAAAGACTCGCATTTCCTTTCGGTATTACGTTCTTCGTAAAGTCTGTTCAAAGGTCAATTAAGCTAAGTATATTAGATATACAATTACTGTTTTATAGTCCAATTTATATTGGTAACTTTTCTTAGATCCAGAATATAGTAAAACTTCATAAGCAAGCAATAAAATTACTTTCATTTTTGTCTTAGTCTAAAAAATGTAGAAAGTATATTTCACGAATAATTCTTGTTTTCTGATATTTTAATTGAAAATGTATAGCCTAATAAAGAAATGAATTTATGCCTTCAATGTTCTAATATCTTCTTCAGTAATAAATTCTCCGTATTTTTACGTTCTTTCGCATCCAACCATGTAATTGAAAACCAAGGAAATGTATAAAATGCATTCTCTATAGGTAATAAAACGTAAAATATAGCTTTAAAATTATTATTTATTCGCCTAGGCAGCAAGTATTTACGAAAATTCCTATTTCAATGAGTTACGTGCACAAATTATTACTTAACGAAATGAGACTGCAAGTTTCATTACACCACCAATGAAATAAAAGCACTATTAATTTTCAATTTACTCTATGCGGTGTTATAAGTAATAATCATCAATATCTTAATCTCCAAGATATTTGTCAATAATTGTGACTTCTTGTGTTACTAGAGATCAATTTTTCTGTTACACCAATTATATATTTCTTATTCATTTCATTTCTTAGTTATTATAATGTTTCTCTTTCTACTTCTAAATTCTCGTTCCAAGAGTTATGTCAATTCTGACATAAAAATGTAGAATTACGATTTATACGGCTAGATTTAACCTATAAGAACAATACATACTAAACGATAGCGAAAACTGAGTTTCCTGATAATATTTTCTCATAAGCAAGCGATATAAAATTTAAAACTAATATAGTAGAATAAATAGCAATGTTTTTACAAAACACATATGATATTGGGCCATGAAAGAGTTGCTTAAACTTCTACACTGTAATGCATTGGAAAGAATTTTGAGACAATGGAACCTCTAATACCAACCAAGTTGCTCCAATAATTTTATTTTAATCATCGCGTCGGACAGAGTGGTGCCTTATTACTACTATGCAGTTCATAACGTTTAATTTATTTACAGATGTATTAGCAATATTTCCAGACGTGCTTTTGAAAATATTTCCGGCAGATATACTATTCTAATATTTTCTGTTATTGTTTTCTAATATTTTACTATTCTACTATTGTTTTCTAATATTTTTAGTAAATAACGTTGATTTAAAAACATGTTTTTTTTTAAATATTTTTCGTAAATAACGTACGCTTGAGAAAATGTTTTCTTAATATTTATACTGAATAACAGTTTTATTCCCTACTTTAAATTGTCTAGTTATCAGATTTTACAAAATTTGTATAATTTCTGTCCGAAATACTACATCACACAGGCTTGGTATTTTTCGCATAGATACACGCAATTCTTTTGTTTAGCACTAAAAGGGCTAATTTAGTTATAAAAGGAATAATTAAAACTTACTAAAAGTAGTACACTTGTTAAAATTTACGTAGCCACTATTCGTAGTTTCACAGGTAATGTTTATTGTTTTCTTATTGTCATAAAAGTGTTACATAAGAAATCAAAATCAATTGTTTTTACTTTGTCTATCAATCATGAAGAGATACAAGTTCGACTGAGTACAAGCAACTCTATTACTCTATCTCAAGCAACACTATTATTACAATTATGAATAAGAATTATGAATAAGAATTATTAACAAGAATTATGAATGAGAATTATAAATGAGAATTATAAATAAGAATCATGAATAAGAATTACGATTAAAAATTATGAATAAAAGTTGTGAATAAAAACTATGAATAATAGTTGTGACTAAGAATTACGAATAAGAATAAATAAGTAAATAACGGCCTCGCAGACCGGCAATAGTACTTAAATCTTAGATCATGATTTAAATAGTCTGGGTCAAACCAGACTCGAACCTCTCCGTCATAAAGTTAATAAACATCGACTTCATTGGCGAAGTAAATCGAACGAGCGTAATTAAATAAATTAGGTACGAAGCAGAAGAAGGTATGCATTCCGTATAACCTGTAAAAATGTATCATCCATCCTGCTTCTATCTCTCGGGACACAGCGCAGCGTTCACGGATCGGCCATTTTGTTGGGCAAATGTCACAGCGCTTGGAGTCCGCTCCGGTGCCGAATACGCTCGAGCGTTTCCATCGAGCGGAGCGAAAGTTACGGGCGTAATTGCGCGTTTAAGGTTTTACGAGCGAGCACATTACGCCAGGTGATTCGCCGGGGCTGGAAACCGCACACGGGAGCGAAGAGAAGCGGGCCGCAGGAGTTAGCGGCGATAAAAATCACTGCAATTTATATCCAAGCTCGAAAGAAGTAACGACGACGCCGAAGAGATACCGGAGACTGGGATTTTTGATAATCGTCCCCCGGAGAGTGTCCCGGTCGCGGCCTCGCGAATTTCACGCGTAAGGAAATAATTCTAGTCTCGAAACGCTCGGGCAACGCGTGCCAGACAGCTCAACGGAACGCGAAATTATCCGGAATTAAATTAGGATCGTAAACGGCGGCAACAAAGCTGCGGCTCTGGTCCGGTTTTACGGCGCGTAAAGCATTCCGCGCGAGCGAGAAACCTAACGAAACGGAACCGGCGATGGCTGACAGCCCGGGAACGCTATGGGAAGATCGTAATTAGAAGCCGCACCGTTGCAGCCGAGAACGCGTCAATTTTCATTCGACCGTGTGCGATTTCTACGCGGATCGAAAAATTATTCGCGAGCAAGAGAGTTATTTGTAGACTGCGGAAGCTTACGCGAATGCGTATTTTTCTAGGAAATAATTACGAGAATGGAACCTGGACAAAATTTGTTTTGTGATTAGAGGATTCTAAAAATACCCTCGATTATATTTTTATGAGGTTTTCATTTAACACGGTCTAGAATAATATATTCAATTTCATTTTTTCACTATTTCATTCAATTTAGCACGGTTCAGGAAGTTATTTGATTGAAATTTTAAGGACAATTATTTCCACTAACTGTACTTTATAGATATATTTCGGGCAGTACACATGTACAAACAATGCTTTTGCCAGCAAACATTAGAGCGTCAGTCCAGAAGTTTGCTCTTAGCTTTTTCCACAATACATATGTTATCAAAAGATATCACAATTTCGAGAGTATAATGTGACTTTATATTCATAAATATAATATAATAATAAACAGCTTAACTTTTCAAGGACAACGATAAAAAGCTACATTCTTTGGCGAATGTTTCAAAATTTATTTGATTCGATCAGATTATTACGTCCAATATGCCAATTTGCATACTTTTAGCTCTGCCTCTATTACGAACAAGCGTAACTTTTTTCTGTATTTGGTAGTAGATTGTAAAAAAGTACATATTTTAGTTTCAAAACTTTCAATGAAGGTGTTTTTAATCGAAAATTATGACTAAAAAAAGATGGATTATTATTATTACAAGATTATTATTATTAAAGTATGTCAACGTCAAACCGAATTTTGATCCTCCTCGAAGCAGCCGAGCGTCCGGTGACTTATGAACGATACTGTACCCTTTGACCACAGTGTCCGACAACTTCCGCGGCTGGAAGGCATGCTGGAACCGCAGAAGGTTAACTACCAGGAAAGTATTCCTCCTCGCCGGAAGATGAAGCCAAGCAACGCGGACTATGCCGGGAAACCGCGTGCCTGTTTACACGCACGGGCGTAAACCTCGCGCCGCGGTGATTTATCTCGCAGCTCTTTGGATTTACAGCCGATACCTCTTATAATCGATCCCTGGCACGCAATCGACCTTTGCTATTCGGTCAGCCGGTTCGCGTACCGTCCGTTCGGCCGGGTTCCCGATTCGATGCTCGTTTGTCACTACCTACGCGCCGCTAGATAGTTAACGTTGACACAACCGATGTGGGAAGGAAACCCGATTCGCCGACCAAAAATCGCCGCCTTTGAAAAAATACAGTTCCAAATTTTTCCGCGGCCTCCTGTCAGTGGAATTTATCTCTGTAATTTCATCGACATTCGGTGCAACACCACCTTTTTCTTGTACCAGTCATGAACGATTGGAACGTTTGACGACAGGGTGCGGGGGAAGTTCTGTCCTAATATGTATCTATATATTGATATATAGCTGCTTGGGAAATAAGATCACTTCAATTTGACCCTTTGCACTCGAGGACTCCGGAGCGAAGCCATTTAAAATTCATCTACAAACTTGAGGGCTCCGCTATGGAGACCATGAAGATAAATTTTAGATGGCTCCGCTTCGGAGCCCTCGAGTGCAAGGGGTTAATATGTTAAAAAATTTAACATTTTAACGAACATATTAATCACAGAATTGAACCACAAAATTTACATTCGTTGTTCATAATTTACTCAATATGCTTTAATATATTTCCGAAATATATAATCAATAATAATAATTTTAACTCGTTTTTCGTTTTACCACCCCCTCTACCTTCCTTTTTCCATATCTGGTGTCACAATGTTGACGTTCTTCATTCCTCCCTTGTAAATTTAAATAATTGTAACCCGCTCTTTATCGTTTTTCAGTTTCATCCTGATAGAACGTACATGATCAGTAATAATACATATATAAAAATATAAAGAATTCGAAAGAATTGATCTGGACACTGAACGTTTGCAGAAAAAAGGAGCGTTTTAATTAACTTTAATTTTCTGGATTTTTAATGTGAATTTTTCTATGCACAGTGCATATTACGTACATTAAGATTTTCACAATTGGTGCATGTACTTTTATCGAAAAATAACACTAAATATCTGTTATCCTAATCATTTTCCGACATACATAGGTCACTACTTCTTTATAAAAAATGTCGTGCTGCATTAACTAAAATATACAAAAATAGATCATTAAAAAATCTCCGAAAATTCTCTTGCTGCAAAAAGTTTTCTTGCAAGAAAATCTCCCTGAACCGAACAACTTTTTAAAATATAATTTTTCAATATCTCCAAAAATAACGGAGGTATTTATGTGGCCTTTAGTTGAAGCACCCTCTATATGAAATATGTATACATATGTGCTCTTGCTTTTACAATAAAATGTGTAAAACTCATAAATTATTTTTATATTATTTATTCGTTCATATAATTAAGTCGACGCTTGCATTCGCGTCGCACAACTGCTTTCCAGGCTTCAAAAATCGAGTTACAGAGGATTAAAGTCGGTCACGCTCACTATCCAATATAGTAGAAGAAACTCTGTACAGTCTCGAAGGGTTTGACGGACGGTGGTGTGACTTTCGGTTTCGTGCCGACCGGAGAACGTTGTGCACTCGTGAACGCTCTTATGCACACGCCGCTTAGCGTATAGTCTACAGTCATAATACGTCAGTTTACCGCAGCGTAAACGCATTACACTTTCCAGCTAGAAACTGATTACCAAGTCAAATCGCGGGAATCATTGTTGGTGAACGGGCCCCGCGATTGCAATATAAGTGCACGTAAATGTTTCCAACAGTGCGTCGAATGTTTTCCAGGAACCAGTAAATATGTGCACGTGGCCATAAACATCGTGAAAGGTCACATATAATACTCATCTATTAAATCTATCAGAGTCTCGCCGATTTTTTTCCGGTTTAGGGTTTCAGCACCGAGCAGCTATTATTTCTCCGTGACAATATCTCAGAGGCCCCGTGCAGAAATCGAAAACAGTAGCAGCCTGTACGCAACCGTGCAACAGGAAAATTGCGTGGAGCTCGGATCTTATAGATTTCCCAACGATCGACGTCGATAAATCCCGGAGACCGCCGTCTACCTGCCTACTCTTCCTCCTTATTCTCCTTTCCCGTTGGCCTAATCAAGCCATCATCGTTGCAAGCTACCCCGCTGGAAAGTATTCAATACAGACTCGTGTTTACGTTCACGCAACTCGGATGCCTATTAACTTGAGCCACGCAACATCTTTTTTTCGTCACGCTGGTTTTTGCCGCGCCACGCTAATGGCGTGTCTCGGAGAGCAGCGTCGTTAGCTTGTACCACCATAAAGTACACACTGGAATCCTAGTTTACATCATTCCTCTGTTACGGCGACCAGCCGACCGCTGGAATTCACGCGTGCACGTCGAGTCGTGTGTCACGGGGCGCCCGTTGTGCTACAACAACGCCAATGACATCTTCTTTCGAACAAACGAACGGGAAGTTGTCGGCCTAGCCAGTTTCACCGACATCGTTTTCGTGAGGAATTCGCCAAACGTGAGCGAACGTTCCTCGTTCCTCGACGGTAACATCGCGCATCCGCCGATTCCTGTAACGAGAAATCGCAAACCAACCCTTTGGTAGAATTGATTCGAAACTATAATTCTAATGTGACCAATTCAAATAATGGGACGGCCGATCCTAAATCGATTATTGATTTTTTAAAATCGATTTTTGGATATTCGATTTTGAAACGAGTCGATTTTTTTAGTTACGAATCGATCTTTAATTCAAAGTCGCCATAGTGGCATTAACTATTTACAACCTCCACTCTTCCCAAATTCATTGCCTCTACATTTATTATTAATAAATACGAATTAACGTGTCTCTTCAATTATTGTTAACGGCGAACTCAGCAAATTTTTTATTTTTCCGTGTAAATAAATACTAAACCATTGAGCTTTCTTTACCCTTTCAACTCATGTATTTTATGAAGAAATAAAAAAAATATGTTAATTTGCATTGAATTTTTGCATTTTTCATATTTTTAAAGTAATATATACAATTTTCTGTCCTTGCATAAATATACGGGCTGTTTAATGGCGTCATTTCCGGTATATAATGAATACAATGACGATTTAACTATGAACGGAACGAACTATTAAGCAATACTGCGAGTTCACCCAGTTTCAGTGAGAGAAAATTCGCCGTGCATGTCGCGGTGGGAAAGGCGGGATCAGGTGAAAAAGGCTGGGATCAGATGTGAATGCCAATTAGATACACCCTTGCACGCGTTTATAAAATGTCAGATATCATCGGCGACATTCTAATCATTGTTAATGGTAGGACGGATCGCGCGACGCGGCGTCCCGGCCGTTCCATAAACAACCGCGTAACAAATTACAACTCGCGTAAGAATCCAACGTTATTCATTGCCACGAAGAGGCGGATAAGAAGGCGATATAGGAGAAGCACGGCAGAGGGAGAGAAACAGTAAAACAGAGTGAGAGAGAAAGAGAGAGAGAGAGAAGTTGCATCGGTCGCTATCACGATCACTGATTACAAATTCCCCGTCATAATTCTCCGGCGGCCGGCGAAAAGAAAATTACAAACGGAAGTCAGGCGACTGAAGGGACACCTCTCTGCGTCCGAAAGGCGAGCCGTGAACGGATGCGGACGGGGATCTATCCTGTCCCCGTTGTCAGGACGATTAATATTTTTAACGGCGACAAGGATACGAGCAGATAGAAACGGACTGATAGGATCGGGACTGCGGACACAGCTGGCGAGCTCCCGAGATAGATCACATAGTTTGTCGCCGTTGTCGCGTTTCAGTGCCGGCCGTTCTAGGACACCACTTTCTAACCATAAACCAAACTGGAATCGATTCTCCAAACGATATCCACTTACACCGATTTTTATCGTATTCTCCTGTTATCAATGTAGCATAAAGGTAACTGACCTATTCTTATCTATCCTTTCGTCTGACGATATTTTAAGAGCAGTTTACGGTTTTCACAGTTACAGATTCTTTCAACGTCTGGTTTTACGTTGGATTTATGGTAGTGGAAACCTAATAACACCTCCTTCGACGACAACAAATATTTAATGGACTAATTATAACAGCACTCGTTGAACGCGAGAGTAGCAATCTCTTAACCCCTTGCCGTGCAATTTCCTTTGCAATTACAATGATTGGAACATTTCTGATCGTAATAATTTCTTAGAAGAAAAAGAAGCTTTATATTTATTGTGTTTTTACATCTAGTCGAACGTTTAAATATTGGCGACTGGAATTTGATCCCGCATTAGTTGCTAGAAATCTCCACCATGAGTCTGGCTCGTTAAAGTAAATATTTTTAAAAATTTAGTAGGTGAAATATTTCTTTAATTCAAATTTTTTTTTATTCTGCGTTTAAAGTCGCATCAACCATCAAGTGGGTTATTAGCGACTGTAGACAGAGTTAAAGTTTGTGATACAGATTGGACTGTTTCAGGAAATGCAGTAACTTCTCGATTGTTTCTTTGTTCTTCAGTGTGTCTTCTAAAGGAGGTCTGATATTGTAGTATTGTCTTTCCCAGCGGTGAATTTTGCAGTGTAGGATGATGTGCTCAACTGTCAGAGAAGTGTTACATGTTCCACAGGTTGGTGGTTCTTCTTTGTTGAGGAGGTATTGGTGGGTAAGTTTCGTATGACCTAGTATTATCCTTGAAACCGCGACCTGATCGTGTCTTGGGAGGTGTGGGATATTCTCTTTTTGAAGAAGTTATCTTTTAGTGTTCTTAGTTGTAGGGAGGATGAACTTTTCCATACATTGTTCTATTCGTCTTGAATCGTCGTTTTTAGTATATGGATTAGAGTTTCTGGTGGTAGGTTGTTGTTAGATGGGTTGGAGGATGATGAGTTAGCTGCCTCTTTGGCCGCTTTGTCAGCTGTTTCGTTTCCGTCAATTCCAACGTGGGAAGGGACCCAGATTATTGTTACCGTGTTGTTTCTTAGGGTTGCTTCTGTGTATGCTTTTTGGCATTCTTGTGTGATGGAGTCGTTGGACCAGCGATTTTTAATGGCTGTGATGGCGTTCAAAGAATCGCAGAAAATGGCGAAGTTCTTGTTTTGATGGGAGGAAATGTTTTCCATGGCATGTTTTATTGCGTTGATTTCACAGAAGAGAGCTGGTGCTTTTGGATGCAGTTTGGTTTTTTGGATCGTTTGACCACTAACAACTGCATATCCAGAGCCAGTTGAGGTATTGGAGCCGTCAGTATATATTTGGGTGTGGGTTAGTAGTTTGTTTCTTAGTTCTTGGAATAAGCTCTTTAGCTCTATATTATTGTTCTTTTGGTTATGCGCAAGTAGTGTGGTATTGGACTCGATTTGCGGGGCGAACTATTGTAAAACGGAACGGGGGTTCTACTTTTTCTCGACTGTGTACGGGGAGTGCGGTCCTGTTTGAAGACATTATGATATACAGGGTTTTGCGGAGAGGAGGCGGTTTTAATTGCGTATTTGACACTAAGATACTTTCTTCTGGTCTGTAGCGGTGGTTCGGAAACTTCGCTGAGAATGCCGTTTATTGGACTGGTACGGAAGGCGCCTACGGTTAATCTAAGGGCGGTATTGTGTATCGTGTTTAGTTTCTTGAGTATGCTGGGGTTGGCAGAGTTATAAACGATTGATCCGTAATCTAATTTTGATCTTATTACTGTTTTGTATGACAGTAGTAGTGTGTTTAAATCTGCACCCCAATTGTTTGCAGCGATTGTTTTGAGGATATTAAGTCTCTGGTTGCAGTCTCTTCTTAGTTTGTCGAGGTGGGTTTTCCACGTCAGTTTGCGGTCGAAGATTAGTCCAAGTAACTTCGTAGAGGATGTTTCTTTTAAGGTCGTGTTATTAAGGGTTAATCTTATGTCTGGGTGTTGTCGGTTTCTGGTGAAGGTAATTATTTCCGATTTAGTGCTGGAGAATTTGAAGCCAGAGGTGAGCGAACATTTCTGTAGTTTGTCGAGAGTTTCTTGTAATAATGTCTGTATGGTGTGGGGGTTTGTTCCTCTGCAGATTAGGGTCAAGTCGTCGGCATATAAGAATCCTTTGACTGGGTTTGATACGCTATCTAGGATATCGTTAATGGTTATCAGGAATAGGGATACGCTGAGTACAGAGCCCTGTGGAACGCCATTTTCAAGGATTTTTGTAGTAGAGAGGGTATTATTGGCTCCGACTTGAATTAATCTTGCTAAGAAAGTGTTGTAATTCGAACATTTGGATTGGCATATTTATGGCTGATAATAAAGTTGGATCAAGTTCTGTGCTTGTGGGTGTTGTCGGACTGGATTCTGTTCGTTGTTTATAATTTAGAAATTGCTCAGTGTAATTACTATTGCTAGAGTTTTTTTGGAATGCTGTTGCTAAGATTTCGGCTATTGTATTGGGATCAGTGGCGAGTGAGCCATCCTCTTTCGTTACGGAGGGTATCGTGGATTGTGAATATGATCCCTTAAATGCTCTGATTTTCTTCCAAATTTGTGAAAGTGGAGTGGATAAGTTCAGTGACGATACGTATGTTATCCACGACTTTCTCTTGCTATTTTTTATGACTTTACGGGCTACGGCTCTTAATTTTTTGAATTCAATAAGGTTTTCCGTGGTTTTGTGTCTTTTGTATTTGTTGAAGGCATATTTATACTCTTTTATAACTTGTGAGCAGTGATCATTCCACCATGGGGTGTATTCGAATTTAGGTTTGGTAGTGCCTTTTGTCTTCGGAATGGCTGAGTTCGCTGCGTTTATGATGCATTCTACGAAGAGTTCAAGTGCTGCGTTGAGAGTGATCGGGTTTGTTGGGTTAGGTTCAGTGATTTGAAGATTTGATTTGGATAATAACTCACGGAATAAAGCCCAGTTGGCTTTTTGGAATATCCATGTTGGGTGTTCCGGTGGTTCACATTTGCGGTTAAGTTTGTACGATAACTTAATTGGGTAGTGATCGCTATCATAGAGATCGTTGAGTGTGTTCCATGTGATGTTTTGAGTGATTGATGGACTGCATAATGACAAATCTATTGCACTGAAGCTTCCGGTTGCTGTACAGAAATGAGTGGGATCGCAGTTATTTAATAAGTTTAAGTTAGTTAGGTTTATTATTTTTTCAATGGTATTTCCTCGTTTATCGGTTTTTTCAGAGCCCCAGATATGATTGTGGCTATTAAAGTCACCGACTAAAAATTCTATTCTAAGAGGAACAGCGAAGTCGATAATTCAGTATAATAACGCAGGTTTATACAAGACACAATTATCCGAGGAATAGCCGTGACCCGGAAGCGAGGTTTCTGCGAAAACACTGCGGCAGATTGTCCGCAGAAAAACCGGCAATGTATGGCCGGTGATTAAAGGGCGGTGGAAGGGAACGGATAGAAGAATAATCGAAGGAGGTGTGTACGCGCGCGCCATAATCCGCGTGCGGTTAGGGGGCTGGGGATCGCAGAAATTTCGCATTCCGCGGATACGTTCCAGCGAACAATTTACTCGGCTCCTTATATTTTATTTAGAGTTTACCTGATCCGTCGGTGCCTCCTCCTTAACGCAATTCCAGGCATACTCTCCCCGGTCCGGCGGATAGCCCCCGTGTATCTAATGAACGATAATTGCGCGTACGTATAATACGCGCCAGTACACGCCTCATGAAAGACCTTAACACCGAATAAAGCGCGGTCGTGCTTGTGATCCTCTTATTCTTAATCCTGTTTTTCATAGGCTTAATCCTGGTTTAATGAGTCCTCCGACTGGCGGTCTCGCTGCCATTAGCTGCGGTAAATTGAATCCAAACCACGAATACCATCGCGTAACTAGGAAAAGAGGTTTCAGATTTTTGTCGCCGTATTTCAGCCTTAAGAATTTTTCTTCTGCCCAGGTTTTATTTAAAGTCGTTTCAACTGCGTGTGGCCTAACAAGGCCACAACAGATGATCAACTGACAAGGTCGGTGAAACCCTTTGCAACCACCTGCGGGCTCCTATTTTGTTAAAATGCGAGCTCAAGGTTTGTTAAAGGCGTTTTCGGCGGCAAGAATAAAATAATCTTAACCTTGTAGTGATGTAGGTCAAATTGACTCCATGGAGTGAGTGTATCAATTACTGCTTCACCCTGGTTACTGTGCCGTTAGAATCGTTTAACTTATATCTAGAAACAACATTATTAAATTAATGATATTGAATTCTTCAAATAAAATTTGATCTGTAATTTACATAGGTGAATCAAAACTTTGACTTCTTAGCACCTATAAAATGAGAACGCTAATTTTTTAAATTTCTGATAATGATTTGATGTGTTTTTCCTTGTTCTTGTCAAAACACAACAACAAGATGTATTAATGATGCTTAAGGTATTATGCAATAAGGTACTGCATTCATAAAACATAAAATTACAGAAAAGCGATAATATAATCGACTTTTTAGATATATTTTTTTATTGAAAGTAATTCAATAACGAAACAAATTTTCAGTTTTGTTCCCATAACGGTGCGCTCTAACTAGATTAAGTTTTTATGTCTTTTTCGATGCATGCGTTGATAACTCAGCCCTCACATGGCTAACCACGCGTTGCATCTAACCCTACTTTCTTCTTGTATGCAATGCGTATATGCTGCACGTGATTTTCTTGCCCTTTTTTTAAGTAACATAATAAGTGTTGAAACATATGTAATAAATTATGCAAATTATTTTAGTACGGAATTTTGATGCCGTTTTAATTGACAGTTTTCCAATACTTCAACTAAACGATTTCAGACACATCTAAAAATCAAGTAGAATATTCAACAATTACTACTATATGTATATATCCAATCACGACAGAACCAAACAAACGGCAAATATAATACAATCAGAATTCAGAGTACATGACAAATACCTGAAATCGAAGTATCAAAAAGCAAAAAATTATTTGTTGCCATGTATGCTCTTCTTTACACCAAATAACTTTTGTTCGAAACATTTTTTTGTACAACATGTAGTTTATAAAAGAAATCGAAATGAAAGAGTTAAATGACACCCTGTATTATACTATTATTTTAAATGACTCGATATATTCATTTTCAAATAACAGCATTAAATATAATCGTTCGAAATTAATTATTTTAAATAGGTATTTCTTATTTAAATTCCATTAGCATAGATGCCATCCAAAAGAATATGTATTTTCGATATATGTGATAATATATATCACAATGTATAGTTGTCCAAAGTAACTTTTACATTATTACTGATATCTGAACGTGAACATAAAAGAATAACATATTTGTATATTTTTATTTTCTATTATATCTAACATAGAAATATACAAATATGGTCTTTTGTTAAGCCTTTGTTTAAATATCACTAAAAATGTAAAAGTTACTTCGCGTATATAATTATTAACACCACTGTATTGTTTCTTTCTCT
The DNA here is from genome assembly GCA_028455555.1 of Augochlorella aurata. Lineage (NCBI taxonomy): Eukaryota > Metazoa > Arthropoda > Insecta > Hymenoptera > Halictidae > Augochlorella > Augochlorella aurata. The sequence goes on from CM052160.1 coordinate 5,459,002, forward strand.
TCCGATACTACAATACAATGTACCAAATGTCCATATGGGTAAAATTGTAAAAACAAATTAAAGAAAATTCATTCCGTTTTATAGTGTAACGTTTACTCTGTGATCTAATATCTTATTAAAATCTGTGTTCGGAGTTAATAGATCGGTTTCTAAGAAACTAATCCTCTTTCATCCTACGAAGGACGACCAGTTAGCTACCACCGGGACGAAAAAACAAACTGTCTTCGACTATCCTAAGAGGACAGCGTAATTTATCTATGGGACCCGACGCGTTGCTTCCTCGCGAGTCTTTAAACGCTCATTAATAGCACGCGGAACTTCAGAAATTTATGCCCGCGGTGGAAGCCGGGGCCGAGCCGTTAATCAGGTCTTCCATGAGTAGCGTAACTTTACGTAATTACCGGGACAATAGTCGGCAGTGTATTTCTTTGTAACTGTTCCGAGCCGACGCCAGCACTCGCGCAATTAAACTCGTTGTCTTGCCCGTCCGTTTCCATATTTTCTTTCCCATTGCGTGCTTCTAAGAAAAGGGCGTCGCGTACGGTCTATCCTGGGAGCGAGTTGCAACGGAACCACGCGAATCTCCGCTCGCGTGGATAGTTTCTTGCGTTGCGGGTTTAATGAGCTATCACCGTGGCTCGCGGCCCTCGCAGCTCTCGCGGAATAAATTAGTCCCAGGAACAGCCTCCGACTTTCTCAGATTACCCTAGCGTCGTTCCGACAGGGACTACCTGTTCGATCGGTAACAGAAGCCGAATTCTTTTTATGTACCTTCGTAATGAATTCCGGCATTGGTATTATTTTAAACAGTGAATCGGCATTTCAAACAATGATTCGGCTAGTTTGTCATTTTTGGTTTAGAGCTAAGTAGCTAAGTAGCTAAGTAGCTTTGATTTAGAGCTTAGAGTTTGTGTGAGGTTAATGTCACTGTTTGATCAGGAACAGAAAACGATTTATTTCTATACGTTTCCATAGTAAACTTTAATTATTTTATGTAATCAATCAATTCGATTAGTTTATTATTTTTGCTTCAGGAATAACATAAGAGAGTGTGTATTTTGTGTGAGATTGAGACCATTGTTTAATCGATAAGAGAAACTCTTCGTACAAGTCCGTAGCTTAGCAATGGGAAACATTTTAAATAATTTATCATTTGAGGTAGTTTATTATTTATATTTTAGGACTAACATATTATTATTATTTATATTTTTATTTCAATTCCGTTATACATATATATCTCATCTCACCCATTCTTTTCTTTCGTTGTCTCTTTCTCACTTTCTCAAGTGAAAAACTAAAATTTATTGCTTATAAATTATAGACCATTCTTCGGAGATTAAAATGTTTAAAATACAATTTTTCACTGAAATAGAGAGAGGAAGTCCGACCTCGCGTACAATCATGGGAAATGCTATCGAAAGAGTCCATATTTAATAATAAATAATACTGAAAAATATTCATTAATTACATTCCGAAATAATATAATAAAAAATTAAAAATCGCAATTTATTCTTGTTTTATATCATCCGGTGGTTCAGTAGCAACTTTATGGAAAACAAAAAGGTAGAATAGCGCTGAGCGTTCAGCACGTTTTAATGAAACAATAGACGGCCGCAGGGGCCGCATAAAAATCGAAATCGAGATCTACATTTATATGATAATTTTCTATTCAGTTCGGGCAACCAGCTTTTTGTACTCGGAACAATTCGAAGTAAACTCTACCCTCCCACGCGGCACTTATCAATCCAAGAGCATCTCGACATAGTGGCAGAAGCGTGAAACAGTTTGCAAACGGTAGGCGATAGTATGTGCTGGGAAAACGAGGCATAATAGGAGAAATGCGGCGGAGCGGCGTAGACCCGTAGCTTTATTTCCTGTTGGCTATCGGTTTCTTCATCTCTTTATTGCCGGAAATCTTGGTAGATTCGAGGCCGGTTTCTACTCTGTCCGAGGCGTAATGCGAACGCCAAAAAACGTTCTACACAGGCTGCGTGCCCTGTGTCGATCGTAAAGCCTTGCCGCATTAGGCGAACTGTAGTTGCTTTCCAGAATGTTCAGAAAAAAAGAGTAACGCTCGGAAGATAAATTTTAATTGTGAACTTAATGGCCCGTAACGCGCAGCGATGCAGTCCGGTTCGGCGTTTTTAATGCTGATGAACTAAATTGCAGAACGTTATGCAAATCCCCGTTTTTTTCTCGGAAGATTTTACGGGCGCGTAAATCGAGAATAATTTGATTCATTTTTCTCGGGAAGTTAAGGACCTGGTAATTACTAATCCGGCAATGATCCGAGTTAGTCTAGCACGCTGTTCAAACGAGGCTTTATTTGTTGTTGTTGCGTAACCATTAATTACTAGAAACAGGAAATAATTGCCGAGAAATCGGCTGTAAATATTGCCCCGGCTTAATAGAAGAACAAATTAATTACTCTTGGATAGGAGTGAACGGTAATTAGCAGGCAATGTCGTTCCAAAGAATAAGTAGATGGTAGTAGGGAAATAAAATGGCGTAATTTGTGTTAGATGGAACGCCGTAAAAGTAAACGGAGATTACTTTGCCGAAAAAACAACGAATGCATCGGTAGCGGCAATTAAACGAGCAACACCGTGTGCGTAAATATATGCACGGCTAAAACGATTTAGCATGTCGCGTGAATCGCAACAGGTTTCCGAGACAAAAAATCGCCGGGTTTGGTGCACGTTACGCAGGGCAATTAAAACGCAACGTTTTACACCGACAGGTCACTCTGACGGTAAGCTAGTGGGAGAAGATATAAATTCGCCCTGCACATAAACCACTATAACAAATTCGAGCCGCTTAACACTTTTTCGCAAATAACCTTTCGCCCTTCAGGAAAATACAGGACTCTTTTTATGTACATTCTCTCCAATTGTTGCTCAGCTTTTAAACAAAAAAGGATAATTTGGAGAGATGAGATACGGTCATTCGAGCCTCCTGACTCGTTTTCATAGTTGCCGATTGTCAACAACTATAAAAACGAGCTTGGAGGCTCGAATAATCGTTTCGCCTATTCCCAAATTGTTTATTTTTGTTTACAAGATGAGAGACAATTGGGGAGAATTTACTGTATATTCGGCAACAATCACGCCAAATTTTAACATTTCAATAGAACATTTAAAAGCCGATATTCATATAACATTTGTCTCTTTTTCTGGTTTTAGAACATGCTGGTGAAGTTTTTCGAAACAGAAGTGGACATACTGTATGTATATGTCTCCAATTTAGTTGTAAAAATTGTGGTACAGGGAAAACGCAATATATCAGTGCAATCTTAGGTTGTACACTTAGATTGCACTTAAACGCTCTAACAAGTTTACAATGCTCTTGATGAATGGCTGTGTGACTATACTGTATAAGAGGAGTGTAAGATGTTGATCAGAATGATACGTCATTGCTCTTCGGTAATTGAAGAATCGTTTTGCATTCAAGTTTCTGCGATTCAGGCGAGATGTCGTGGCCGATAACGATGTAGAAAGCGATAAAATCTCAGACGGAAATCCGTGCGTGAAGATTGTTGCATATTCAGTTGAGCGTTTAAAGTATCTACTGTTCTTGAAATTTTCATTCGCTTAAATATCCTACCAATTTCCTTAAAAGTTCTGTTCCTACAATATTAACCCTTGTCCTGCGTCAACCGGGTCATTTTGACCCAATGTATCGAAATAGTCACTTCATTATTGAATTTTCGACAGTCATAAGATTAAACTATTTTAATGCATCAGATTAAAATTGAAAAGTTAAATTGTATAGTATCAATTAAGCAGTGAAAATGTTAAGACTGTACAAGATGTGTCTTGAAAAACATGTTTTGAAAATTGGTAAATTGCCCTATGAGAGTTAATAAAGAACAAAACTCTTAAAATTATGTGTTGTCTCCTTCTCCCTTTCCCTACTCTTCATTAATTTCTTCTTTGATCCCTTTTTCGCAGCCATTTTCTAGAACTTATTTTATCGCCTAGATCCCTCGTTTTATTTACTCACATTTTCATCTCCAGTTCCAGCTCTAATTCCTTGTTTATCTTAGTCCTCTACCTACATGTTTTCCTAATTCATTGTTTATCACAGTTCTTTCCCTGGTTTTATCCCTAACTCCCTATTTTCTCTGCTTCCTAGCATAAATTCTTTCCCAATGACTGCTTCAGTTAAATCTCTACTACCCTCTGTCTTCAGAGGAATTCTCCACCATAGTTTCCTGTGCTCTCTATTTCTCAATTTTCCTAATAGAAAGCGAAGTCCATAGAATGATTCGAAGACCAAATCCGCGATGAGACTCTGAAAGCATTCTTCTTCCTTTGATGCTTTCCCTTTTCCAAAAAGAAAGAACACTATCCCGAATCTATTCTCATCGCACTTTTACTACTCTCGGTTTGCGACCACGCTGAAAGAACGAAGCTCGCTGGCAGCAGCATCGTTAGAACCGTCATAAAGCAATCGCCGCAAAAAATGCGAGGATAATTCGACGCGTCGCGTCGGGAGGCAGTATCTCTCCGGTTTAATTGAAATCGCTGTTGGCAATTGCGAGTCTATCTTCTCGGTTGTCGCCATTTCTCACCTGAAATTATCCCGGCGGATCTAACCGCTTTCCTCAATCGTCCATTGATAGCCCAGAACAGTGGATAAGTCAGCCACTTTAAGACCCGACACCCACCGCCGTGGAAAACGAGGAATGCGACAGCGGACGCCGGGCTACGAGGCGATTAATTCGAGTGTTTACTTCCGCTTTCAACACTCCGTCTTCTCGCCTCGTTCGATAAACTCCGCAGAATATTTTCCCTGGGAAAACGGCGCTCGGTGACGGGAGGAATCGCCCATTCAACGTTCGCGCGATCGTTCCGAGCGCCACAGCTGTGCTATTCAGCCATTTGCATGTCTCTTTGCACGCGTCCCCGGAATGGCGACCGCGGCGAAACTCGTTGTTTTTGTTGCCGGTGCTTTGTCCGACGCTTCTCGACCATGAAGCACAGAGGGCCCGAATGGCCATCGAACCTTGTAGACGCCGTCACCTCTCACGGACGCCGAAGACCTACCGATCAGTCCCGCAAGCATCGACGTCCGCGTTTCTATCGCCAAATAGCAATCGGTTCACTCTTTCATCAGCGATTCACTGTTTACCTCGAGGAAGGGTATAAGTTGCGTTTGCAACTTTCTGATCTATATTTTATATTTTATTATATGTAATATAACAACTAATTAATTGTCAATGAGTGCCCACAGTAGAACAAACGTGATATCCACACGTCGAGCGTCAATACTGAATCATAGGACCCTGTCTCATAAGTTTCAAACACCTAAGCGTTAATTTTTATCAATTTAAGGTCGACTGCTTTTTTAATATATTATCCTTTATTCATCTAAACCTATTATTTACACAATATTAATAAATAGTTACATCATATCATATGTTCATTGTATTAAGTTTACATTAGTCACGTGTGCAGCACTATTCCAAAATCATTTAACTGACTGTTACTTTAATCTACAGAGACGAAAGAGTTGGGCAAAGTGTAATCTGGTTAATGACTATAACTGGTTATAAATTATTATAAACTACTCATAATAACTAACGTTATAAATTATTATAATAAGCTATTATATACGTTATAATTTTAGCGTACACTAGTTAGAAATATTCTGTCAGTTAGTTGTTACTTTCTGCCCAATTACTTTCAGATCAGTTATTATAAATTAGTAACGAGTTATAATCGTTAGCCATTAATCAGATTACTTTCCCCCCAACTCTGACAAAGACTAGGGAATCGTACTATACTGTGTTAACTTCAACTAAAGTAGAACATAGACGAGGCTCCCATTCAATTATTTCACCAGCTTCCCTCCCGCTTTGTTTCCTCTATCTTGTATTAGGTGAAAACTGCGAGATGGACAATAATCCACGTGATTACGATCTTTCATTTTCCCTCTTTCCCTCCGAAGGTCTGTCCTCTTTTCACGCACCCCCGGTGCACGCTCTTTGCATTCGCTGCGCAGGGTAGAGCGCTAGACGATCCTTTGGGCTCGGAGGAATATGAATGTTCGGCTTTCGATTCATCCTCGCAGCGTCTCGCCAACAGGGGATGCGTATCGATGGGTCCCCTACTTAGCCGACACGGCGTAATTGTAATCACGCTAATGCGCCGCTTCGTTGCAGCTCGTTGTAGCTCGTTGCAGCTCGTTGCTGCGCGTTCCCCCGGGGGCGACGTCGGTTGCAGCTGTGCCACGCCGGTTCAATGCCGACGAGACACCTTTGGGATCGTTTGCCGCTGCGTTGACGCGATGCACCAGCCAGTAAAACCGATGCGAATGCGATCGCAACGGGATGCAGCGACAGTTTCCACGGCAAATCACATTCGCGGATGTTGCTTCCGCGCCGCTGTGCACGTCGAACAGTTAATTATTTGCGCGTTTCTTGAACTCTTCGAGACAGACTTTTATGCCGATTTTAGAGTGGCACGAGCAGCTATTCCCTCTCTTCTCGCGTCTCTCCCTCGCTCTTCCTCTCACCCTGTTCTTCTCCGTTCCACTGGCTCGTTCGGAAACGCTTCTTTCGCTGGTTATTTGGCCGCCATTGTTCCAACGTAATTACGGAACTAAAAGGTGTTTCGCGGTTAAATTGAGTTGGAGAACGCCGGAAGAAAGAGAGGGAGCGCAGCGAGCCAGCTCCCGGGGACCCTGAGAGCCTTTTTCTCCTTGCTCGAAATAGTCGGCCACCCTTCGGCGCCCGTAGAAAACAGACGCATTCTGACCCGACCTCATTAGAAAATTGTTCGGCATAACAGGTGGTAATTTTAAAAATTACAAAGAGCTGGTAGGGTAGATATTCCATTTATTGTCAGTATCTTTAAAACTGCCGCCTTAATTATTTTACTAACAGCGAAATAATGCGTGGAAAATTGTAAAGAAAGCAAATTTTAATGCTAAACTTGGATTCCGTTTTAGGTATAATAGGTATAACAGGGATAGCCTTGTTGCAATTGTTGAGTTATGGAGTGTTTTGCTCAAAAGTTAGGTGGGTTAATAGGAATTTCTATAGTATCTGTTTATTTTCCCAAACTTCTAAGAACATTAATTGCGAAGCCCTCCGACGCGTTCGTGCGGTTATTTATTCTATCCTTGAAAAAGATAGAGTGTCGTGGCAGAAGAAGTATGGTAACGATCAAGTCGCTACAACAGGCCCGCATATCCGATTTCTGTCTAATGGATTCTCGCGAGCGATGCGCGGTGCCCGTATAGAAAGGTCCCGCGTGTCATAAATGCGGAGAGATCCGCGGCCCGCTTCTAAATAACCAATGCTCCGAATTCGTGAGTCGAGAAACTGCTTGCAAACGGTTTAATGCAATCCACTCGACTATTATCCGCGGCCGGGCTCCAGCAGAGAGCTCGGCATGACCTAAAGACAAAGAAGACGTTCCGTCGACGATATTTTACGAAACCACTCCAATATTCTGGGATTCGCGTGTGCGCCGTCCCGGCTCCGGTGACTGGCGAAAAGTCACGCTCGAAAAGGTGGTCGCGGTTCGTTTAAACCGTCTCTCCTCTGACGGCTGCCAGCTCGGGAGGGGAGATCCTTGGATGGCTTCGGATAATGGCGCGACATATTACGCCATTTTGTAAAAGGGGAGCCTTGAAGAGCGCGAACTCACAATGCATAACAGTGGGCCGCGTCCTCTCTTTTTCTTTCCCTCTACCCCCTCTCACCCCCCTCTCTCTCAGTCTCTCTCTCTTCCTCTTCTTTTCAACCCGTTCCATCGTCCCGTTCCTCGTCGTGTGGGTGCGCCAGGTAATGTCGTAAATGGGTTGAGTCGGGCTTAAGGTGCCGTAGCCGGGATAACCATCGATGCATTAGAGAAGATGACTTCATTCGCGCCCGGTTGCGGCTTTCGTTCAGCTCGTCCCGCGGTAAGTGGCTTGAAGAATGATAATGGCAATGAGAACGGCGACGATGATCATTACGATGATACCGCGGCGAGCGTGGCCGCTATTATTTCAACGTCCAACCAGCCGCGTCTCGTTACGAGCGCGGGACGCCTCATCATTGTTTCGGACCTGGACCATCCGTCCTTGTCTGCTTCCCGCAAAATGGATTCCCTGCGCTGCGAGCCTCAAATCGCGCCGGTATTTACGACATCGTCGGCTGAAATTCGGTCCAATCGAATCCCTGAACGATGAGCTTCCTGAACACGGTGGAAGAAGAATGTCTAGCCCCGAGGCTCGGCTCACATTAGCAGAACGCCAGCATGGGAGCACAGATTTCGGAACGACGTTAATTCTGTTACGCTTGCAAAGCTACTAAACTCTAAATAGGCTTTTCGGAATGCGCTCTGGTTCGTGAGAAATTGCAATCGAAATTTTCCACGCATTGGCACGCAAGCATTCGTAAAGATAGACCGATCTTTCAAATCATCGATCAGCATATTGACATTTGGTTCTCGTGGAACGACTCGACGCATTCACAAATGAAATTGACGCTTTGTGTATTGACGTATTTCATAACGAGTGGACGTCGAGGGCCTCAGGTGTGAAGACATCAGGCCCATCGAGCGCAGCAGGGAACGTCGCATATCGGCGCGAGAGAGCAAACGGAACGGCGGACCGTAGAACGGATCAGTATCGGCGTGCATTTTTATCGACGGTTGTCGGTGATACATGGGTATTTTTATTCCTTCCGGCTGGTTATGGCGCTGGCGTATAATAGTGGCTTCAACTGCGTTCACAAAGTGCCGTAATTTATTGCGCCATTATGCCCAGCTAAGGAGCTGCTTGTTGCGACTGAAGACGACGACGACGATGGGTCGCGGCGAGTCGCGTGCATGGAGACGTGATTTAAGCTAAAGAGGATGACTACTGTGTCGCTATTACGGGGCCCCGCTGTTGCAGGCCTGGCCAAACCAGGCATTTCCATCGGCGTTACACGGGTTACGAATGCCTCGTTTACTTTTACTGCGCCCTTGCCGCGAACCTTGCGAAATCACCGATGAGGGATTTGCTGGGCCGATCCGGCTAGCCCCCGGGACATCTTTCGGTATCTCCACCGCGGATATCGAGGAATCTTGAACGCGGAATAATATTTCATCGACATGTTCCACGGTTGATTCGCCACGAAAGACACCTGGAGCCTGCGCTCGTTATTTGCTCAGCCGATCGTTAGAGGCACACGCTCGCCCGTCGAGTTAATAAGCGACGCTAAAGCGCGCCAGTTTACGGGAATACGCATGTGAAACGCGCGGAGGAAACGCGTTTATTCGACTCCCACGCTCCTGCCTTTTACCTGGATAAGAGAAGGAGAGCGTGTGTATCGAGAGCGAGCCTAACGACAGCGTCGGTCGATCGTGGACGATTCGTCGTGCACCGGTGACCCGCAGCTATGATAATATCGTCGCGGGATCTACCGTCGCTGGATCTGTCGTAAATCTATCATCAGCCGTGATAGCATCGAGAAAATGCGTGCAGGTGCGTGAATTGCTCCGCTGTTGCGAGATTTCCCTGACATACTGGTTCACACCAGTTTTCAGAGTCTACAATGCGACCACCTTCGCGTTTATGGAACACTTGCGTCACCCGAGAAGCTTTTATATCTTGTTTCACGATAATATTTAATCGAGAGTGTCAAAATATTGTCTCTTTAGCGCAATCCTGCGTATTTGACAACGACAACTAACTAACGCGATAATCTGGCACTTTGCGTTAACTTATTCTGCTACGATTGTTCCTGTGACGTAACAGTATTGGAATTATCCTTTTATAACGGTTTACTTTGAGTTGATATCACGTAATAAAGAGCTTAATCTCGCGTGATCGGATGAAACAAACGATTCTGCACCTGTTAAGTGTCTCATAGATCGCACGCCCGTGATTACGGGTTAACATTAAATAATATCAAGATTTTATGAGCGGACGCGTGTGTCTCATGGACATGCGAGGATGAACACATTGTGTCCTTGAAACATAGCCTACCAAGAGAATATGACCAAAGTTATGTCCAAATGTATTCATGAATTCGCAAAATGATGTGCCGAGTAAATACTTCATACTTTCGAATATATTCATGCATTCATCTCTTAACCGTATGTTTAGCATAGCTACCTACACGCTTGACGATATAAGATAAAAATTGTCGTGCTTCTCCGACTTTATTCATAGCTCTCCCTCTTTCGCCTTTTGTTACAACATTCTTTCACGACACTTCTGTTTTCGTTTCAACGCGGAACATTAAATTGTTTCGCGAACGGATAAGCACGAGGTCATCTTACGAATGAATATGCGAGCCGTACTCGCACGTCTTCGGGAAAATGATAAATGTTGAAAGGCGGGTAATTATGATTTTTGATACTCTCGCAGCGAGGGAGACCCGCCGAAGACAATCTTCGGGAATCAGCTCAGATTACGTAGATGGCGGGACAACGAGGGATAGGAGACTTCACGGCGGTACGTTATTTCCGGCAATATATCAAGAGCGACGATCTTACGGTTAAACATACGTAAACTACGAAAGTATTAATCATAGCTCGCGATCTGATATTCGCCTGTGCGCCACGAAGTGTTGACGGGTAATCCTTATACAGCGCCTCCGCGCTGGCTTCTTCTACGAGGCTGGCGCAGATGTTCCCGCCAGTGGAACTGTAACCGCTTCTGATGAATTGCTAAATATCAGCTTGAATTATTTCATAAATATTTCGACGTCTTTCTCGTCCTACCGGGATTGATGCTGCACTTTTTCCTGCACCGCGGCCGCTCATTTTAATTGCATTAGAGCAGAAATGATTTTCGAGGTCGGTACTCTTTAAGCGGACGCGCGCAACGTCGTAAACCCCGGCTCGCACAGGTGATTAACGATTTTTTTTTTGCTCGACGGCCGCGCGCGTTTCCATGCGGGGTGAGATTCGCAGTCGCGAAAAAAGAAGCTGCGAAGATTGCGAACTTATGATAGTCGCAGGTGAACGGGCGTAAAAACTACTGCGCGCAATATACTTTTGAAGAGTCGGTCGGAGGGATAATGAGAATCGCAATCAAGGGAGGCTGTATGCAGGCGATGATCACGATCGCCCAGGGCCACAGTTTCGATTGCAAACAATTTATCTTTCGTGCTGTCCGCCGGCAAACTATAATCAAGGAAACATCACTGGAAAGGACAGGGTCCGGGGCAGTTACGCCGAGGAAAAGTATCCTGGATAAAGCTAAAGGGAATGCTCGGTCACCGGAAATGACGGATGTCGTCACGCCCTTCCCATCGGAGTCCTCTCCGGCTCGCTTAAAAGTCGTAAGCGGTGCTTCTCTCTGTCTTTATCTCCTTCTCTCTCTCTCTCTCTCTCTCTCTCTCTCTCTCTCTCTCTCCCTCTCTCTCTCTCCCTCTATTTCACTCTGTTTCACCCTGTTTCTCTCTGTTACACTCGGCCGGTTGATCCACGCAATAAACCACCGACCAAGAAAAAGCGAGTCGATTAAGAGTAATTACGCAATTAGCCTTTCGCGCGGCCGCCGGATAAAATATGAAAACTAATTGTCAGTACGCCGCTGCGAGACCATCGCTCACCCGGCTGAATTACGATGTAAAACTGGCTGCCGTGGGTGGCATAATTCAGTTCAATTACATGTGCCGCGAAAACTGGGATACGGTAATTTCGCCACATGCTAATGAAATTAACAATTTAATCGACGCCGGCCGGAGGAAACGCTCGGGAACGCAGCCCGAGAATTTTTGAATAAATAAGAATACTGCACGGTTAATTCACCGCGAGCCATGCTAATTCGCCGATGTTTCAATGCTTTCGCTTCAGAGGAGATTACGATCGTCGGTTATTTCAGATTCATGTATCTCAGATTCGTTGTGATTATTGTTATTAATATTTATTTTCAGGGCACTGTCTAGCAATAGAGAACAATATTATGGCATAATTTATTTACAGTTCTCCTTTTTTTTATTTCTGAGGGGTGTATTTATAATGCGCGAACGGTTTTGATAATCAGTAGGACAGTATGAATATTCATCGTGCATTGTAATTGGTGGTTTGCGGATATTACGCATTTATGCTGGAAATACCAAACAATGAAGACATTAGAAGAATTTAAGAACCATCTTGCATACTCTATAATTTACTAAAATTATTCATTCCGGATTCTTATAGCTGATTAAAGGCGATTTTTATTTTGCATAAAAATCCACGGTCTAGTAATTATATTGTATTCACGCTCGAAACTATGAAACAAAAGAAGATTAAACGTCAGGTTAGCAACAGGATTCTGTCATCCGAATCCGATCCATAGTTCGTACCATTTCTGTATATTATATTATTATAAGCTTGCAGAGTTTACGCAATTACGACGAAGATGAGTACATCCAATGCTAAGAGTTTGGCATAGTGTTACGTTATCTTTATCTTACTAAAACAATTAAAAGAAGGAATGCAGTTTTAGTTAACTCTTGTTTTATAGAATTAACGAGAAAGACCTTTATTTTGCGTAAAAACTCGCAGTTTACTCGTCATTGAACTAAGAGGGTAATTTTCTTGTACTATAAATGTCGAAAAAAACTTTTAACGTCACCTCTATCATTCCCCTAATATATCTCCGTCGGCGTATCACCTGTTTTTATCTTTAAATAACCATGAAAAAATGCGTGGTAAACAGTTTATAAACGATACAAATTGATAAAAATCATGGGTTGCATATGAAATTGTGTCTACAAGATAACTTCCTGTCCAAAAAACCTGATTACGAGCAGAACTCCCTCAGTTCTCCATTACTTTCGACTTTCAAATTGACAGAAATAAATTCGCACGTCATTATAATATGGCACGTAATGTGTTGTATAATATTAACCGATTTGCGAAGAATGAGTCGGAGACCAGCGGCGACCGAGACCAATAATAAGGTGTTCATGCGGAGCAACATGAAATGAAAGAAACGTCGAAACGATCTCGTTAAGATTGGGCCCAGCTGCCAGCTGCACGGCGTATTGACACAGAAAATTTACGGTGTGTCGCGAGGACCACTCATTATTGGGCCACCTGAGCCACGTTACTTATTCCCCGCGTGCCATTTTTTCGGTCGGTCGAAATTTTTTTCGAAAAGCGTGACTGCCGCGCCGTGGCCAAGCAGGGACGAGCAAACATCATTATTCGCCTTCCTGTTTCTTCCTCGGCCGTTCGTGTGTCAACGGGCATATACAGGGTGTCCCGAAGACTTTACACGGAAAACTGTATCGAAAATCCAAATAGCATTTCTCGAAAGGAAGCTTCGTTTTTAAGGGATGGACTTTGAAAATCTTCCCGCGCGAGAAGTGGAAAGGACCAACCATGGTCAGACAAGATTGAGAAAATATCGTTTTTTGGTGCAGTTTCAGATATGGTATACTTCATTCATTATTATATGAACTATAATGTGTAACAACTGCAAAATTTTTGTTTAATTTTATAATTACGAATATAGCAATGTATTTGATCTGAGGCGGCTATATCATATGTACTATTGCGAAGATGATCGAAGAATTGATTCCGTAATGTTTGAATGATGAAAGAAAAATGTTGCATACCCTGTCAATGATGAATGAAGAATTATTGTATACTCAACATGTCAAGGTTGGAAAAAGAATGGCTGAAAGTACTTAATAGGAAATATTTCGAGCACCTTCAATATTAAACATAGGTTAATCAATATCTCGGTAAGTATTAGATTTTGAACCCTATTGTCTTATAGTTTTTCGCTTACTTTGCATACTCTTTACAATAATAGAGTCTAATTTTATGCTTTATGATTACAAAATTCAAAGTGACCTTCGAATCTCGATAAAAAAACAATGCAGAAGAAAAACTAATAATATCAGAAAAACTAATAATACAGACAAAATACTTTTGTCTGTGACATTTTTCAATAAAAGAAACGGTTTTCGACCAATTTATATGGTACATCTGGGCCACCCTGTATAAGCTACCAAAATGTACAAATCAATTCAATTTTTACTCTAGTCTCAGATAAAAAACTGAAAGACCGTCAGTTTTTAGCGTTTTTTTTTTCGTCACTCCAACCAGTTGTAATTTTTACAAAAATTTAGTTACTCATTTTCTATTAAACTAATCCTTCTAACACTTTAAGAGAGGTAAGATCGATTGGTTAACTACAATTTTAAAAAAGTTATCCTGCTTCAAGTCTTTTGCGTACGATCGAAATGTCCACAATATTTGCAGCTTATTTCAAATAGTTTATATAACAATTTTGCGATATTTCATCAAGAATTACTTAACATTACTGAAGGAAGAATCAAAGTGGGCACCTGGTTGAAAGTAGTTGGGGGCTATTTTCATTATTGGTTAGAATTTGTTTCTACATGATGTAATCGTCCATTGTACCTGGAGATAGGTAACATTTTCTTTTTCATTTGAGGCTTCTTTGTTGAGAAAATCGATAGAAGTAATATATCACTCATAAATAGTAGTAATATAAATATGAACGTAACATACTGTGTCACTGTGTTACTAAATGAAAATAAGACATGTAAAGTTACTAACTTACGTTATTAATATAAAATTTCTGGAAAATGTTAAATATTCAAAGTCATTGTTCGCGACAACGAAGCTTCGACTGAAAAAATTGTACTCTTTATCAACCATTTGTTTTTTAATGTAAAATCATCCGCTTCTCGATTTTACCATCTGGGACATCTTGTATATGTAATGTGATAGAAGTATAGACATCGTGAATGGCTAACAAACAGAATACAATAAAATAGTAAAGTAATTATAATGTACTTGTCAAATAATTATTATACAAAGTACCCTAAAATATGCTGGCTACACGCTTTCGCCCAAACAGCCCGGACCGTATCGAGTTACAAGGTGCAAAACGAATCTGCACTGTTTCAAAAAGATCAGAGTTTCCTGGTCGTCAAGTATCCCAAGATGCGCAGCGTCCGAACAGCATCTTTCCGCGTGGAATCGGCCTGGTGTCCGAAATTCCGGAACACCCTGTGCATTTCGTGTACGCGTGCACGCAGAGGAGTCTTAATCTTCGCGCAGGGATCTGGCGAGCTCGCTAAACGCGGTCAGCTCTCGATCGCAATTTTCGATCGTGTCGCCTATATGTTGGCACGTGTCCTGTCACCGCGTCGCTCGTTTAAGTCGCGTCGCGTCGCGTCGTGTCGCTCGGCGTCGTCGCGTGCATCTGCGCGTCCTACGGCCTGCCCGATCGAAATTTTAATAAAACTTTCTTGTCGATCGCGCGGCCGATCTCGCGTCGTCGGCTCCGGACGCAGGTCGCGTGACCCTTGATCGACAGGGTCGAATTGAAGACCGTAGCTGCTTTGTCCTCCAGCGAATCAGGACGCCCATCGTCTTTCTTCGATCGCCTGATATCCTATCGGTCGACGATCCAACGTTTTATGGGACGTTCACGGCAGATGATACTTTACAACCGATATCGGCAGGAAATCGACGCTAATAGAGATACGAAGATACAACGGGGCAATTCGTTTTCCCGGAGCAAGACACCGACGTAGACATTGCTTTCCTACGGATCCGTCGAATAGGCAGCACTGTACGAGTCTCGTAATTATTTCAATTAAAACGGCGACCTCGTTGCCTAAACGACTTTGCGAAACGGCTCTTCCACTCGCACGTCGATCGACGTTCGAAACGTCGATCTAGAGAGCGTCTTTTCGCGACAGAATCTAAGAAGACGTACAGTGGTATGAATGATTTTAAACTCAAAGTAACTTTTACACTTTGAGTAATATTTGAAATCATATTTGTATATTTCTATTTGCTATTCTTTCTGATACGTAAATGTACGAATATAGTTTCTTTCGTGGTTGTTGTTTAAATATCTTTAAAATTGTAACAGTTACTTTGAGTTTATAATTATTCACACCTGTGTAAGTAGTCTCTTTTAGCTGAGTTATTTTGTGTATTTAAAAGAAAACTTAACAAACTATCATATTTGTAAATTTTCATATTGGAAGTAATAAAATATAGAGATATAGAAATATAATATTTCGTTAATATGTTATTAGTACGTGTTAGAATTTACTCTCTACAATTTACTCTTTGCTATACACGAAATATACGCAAAATTCAAATAGTTCGTTCGCTATCAGTGATGTTTTTTACCGATAACCAATGTTTATGATAAATAATTCTGCGTTAAAATGATGATTGCTCGAGGTTTCATTTATTTATAAATTCTCAATAGCATTGTTTAATTTTGCAGTATTTCCAAAAAAAAATGTCCTACATCAATTATAAGAAACGTAATACGTAATAACGTATTGCTTCTTTTAATAGTTCTGAAAAGTTAGAAACAACGTAACAATATCGTTAAATCCCTCCGGTGCCTTTACGGCTCTGTATTTCACTGATCAAGTTCTGCCATAAGTGCATAAAATCTGCAGTCTAGTTATCACTTTAACCTAACAGAAATTTGTTCAATACATTAAACTGGAAAAATTGACTTTTCTACAAAAAAAAGCGGGGTTCAAGACAACCGTGCTATAAATTATGCTAGGAACATCGAGATCTTTCATAGCAGCGGTTCCGTCGCGAAGGATAGATCATCGCCATTACGCTCCAACTCTGGTAAAAAAACAAGCATCGGCAACGCGGTCTCATTAGAATTCGAGACGGCGGCGTGCTATCTTAATGTTCGACGTTAGTTATTGTATTACTCGAAAAGATTGAGTGGAACAATAAATCATCGCAAAATTCCAGTCATTTCCAAACGGAATAGAGATAACGAATCGAATGAAATATTATTACAAATATAATCTTGGATCTCGCGCGCGCGCGCACGCTCGCGTTCGCGCTAAGTAATACGAGCACACGAGGATCCCCGTTACAGAGCGTACGTGTAGCAGTGGGTACAGTCTGTTGCGGCGAAGAGATTCGAATCTGAACGAAACCGAGGGAGCACCTGCGCTTTAAAGCCGATCGCGACACCGCTATCTGCGGGATCGATAGTTCACGAAATCGTCAGGTGACGGTAACCCGCGCATCGTGGCCCGTTTAGCTAGCATAGAAGCGGTTAATAATAGCGTGATATAGGGGCGGTGCGTGGGCAATTGGTGTATCTTCCCCTAGGATCTCGGTTCACAGCCGGCTATCAAATATTTATAGAAACCTGTCGGTTTTATACGAGGACAGACTTTTTTATCTCGCAAAACCGGGGAACGGGGCGAAGAGATAGAGAAAGAGAGAGAGAGAGAGAGAGAGAGAGAGAGAGAGAGAGAGAGAGAGAAAGCTAAGAGGAATAAGAGAGAAAGAGTAAAAGCCAAGAAGAAAGAGAGAGAGAAAACCTAAGAAGAAAAAAAGAGAGAAAGCTAAGAAGAAAGAGAGAAATAGAGGCAGAAGACACGGAAGGTCGTTCCTTGGGAATCGAACCGATACCGATCGTCGTCCGACCTAATTAAAGCAACAAATTCTGGAATATAGCCGACGGTAGGCGCGTTGGCGCCCGTTGTTTAAGCGTTCCGTTTCGTTCCGTTCAGTTTCGTTCGGTTTCGTATCGTTCGGTGATCGGTCTTCTTGACGAATCGGTACAGGTGCGGACTATGGATGTCCTGGAGCACCCGGTCCCAGCCAACAGGCCGCAATATGACCACGCGAATAACTTACTATCTCTCGCAGTCCTTTGTAATTATTGGGCGAACGCCAACGACCCAATTAATTCCATGTCGTGACGGTTCTTTGTGTCGCCATCTATTCCAACACATCGTGGACAGATCACGTGAGCTCTTCTCATGGTTTTTGCTCTGTCGATTGGGATCGAGGACGAGAATTATGGTTTACAGAGAATAACTGATTTAATATCTGGAAAATTGAATAGAAATGTTTAAATAATAGTACAAACGCCGTTGAGTCAAATTCAATTTGTGAATAACGAATACAGTAAGTTCTCCACAGTTGTCCCTCAACTTGTAGCAAAAATAGACAATTTGGGAATAGGGACATGAGTATTCAAGTCTTGCGCCACGTTTTTATAGTTGCCAATTATCGACAACTATAAAATCGTTACGTAGGTTACTTTTTGGTCAGCTCTGATTTCAACAAAGTCATGATCTAAGAGACAGGACACCCTAAAAGCAATTTCAATATTTCTGAAACATTTTAAATACATTACAATATCGTAAGCAGAACAATGATAGAATTAACAATATATTACAGGAACTTCTGACATAAAATTGAAAGAACAATTTCGGCCAAAAAATGCCAAGACAATCTCCACATGATCAAGTTTGTTCCCATTGAACAAATTACGAGAATCTTGACTGCAGCACGAGAGAACGAATTTCCTACGTGGAGAACGGAAAAGCTCCCACAGTATGAAAGAATTCTAGATCCGAAGGGATGCTTGTGGTGCGTGGTTCAAACGGAGCTTTGACTGCAAAAGGTTAAATATGGCGGTGCTTGGTTCACGGAAAGAGAGAGAGAGAGAGAGAGAGAGAGAGAAGCAAATTCGCGCGCGAGCAAAAGGATCGTTAAAAATAATAGCGGTAAAAATGCGTCGACGATTTCTCGAGGCAGATAAGATCTGAGAGGCAACGGAGGGCCTGTTTAAAATCGTATAAAAATTCCGGGGAGCGTTTCGTGTAAGTAACAAGGCAAACCCGATACCGCTACCGTCCCAGCGCAGCATGCTCGCCATTTTTTTCATCCGGTGGTCCGAATGGATTGCTCAGGATGCACGTGGCGCTCGACGCCTCGTTAAGGGCTAACCTACGACGTGCTACCGTGTAAAACCGTGGAATGCGGATCGTCCGGCAGCTGCGAGAGTGATTTGCGACAGCGGACCCTGCGAGGGAGATGTTTTTTCCCCGAAAGAACTAGCCGTTTTCTCGCGGCCATCGGCGAAATCGAAGGAGAAAGAGAAGGAAGGAAGAGAGAGAGAGAAGGAGAGAGAGAGAGAGAGAAAGAGAGAAGCGAAGGTTCGAAGACTTCGGTTCGAAGAGGGCTGCGGGAACCGTCGCCCGGTTATCGCCGGGTAATATCGAACGTTGATCCACCTTGTGCTACATATACGGGCATCTCCTGCATCCTCCAGGTGCAGTCACCTCCATAACTGTCGATGGAAAGTGCCGGACAAATATGGGCCAGTTGGAAATGTCAACTGTACACACGCGCCCCATTATATCGCTCCTAAATTATTCATTTCATTAATAACTTCATCTCAGGACCCCGCTACGACGACCGAAAGATCGGCCACCGTAATGCAATGTTCCCCTAAATGCCCTGCGATATTAATCAGTCCCTTTACGGAAATTCTGTAGATTAAATTACGCGCTTGTAATTGTTCGACATGTTGTACCGTGCCCCCATAAATTCGAAGATCTGTTTAGCCGACAACGAGCTTGAGTTAACTGCTCTTTGTACGGTGCGAATGAACTACAAATCTAAATGCAAATTTTACGTCTTTATGAAGCAGTTTCACGGGTCGGGTCGTAGCTTTCTTTCCCTTAACTACCGAATCCGTCTATTTGTGAGGCTGTACGACTTCAGGTCCTGTTTAGCCTTGTTCTGTTGGCCCAACGCTTTACTCCTCGACTGCAATCTACGAAACTATTTATTTTAAATCTATGTGAAATTCTGTCATTTTATTAGCAATATTTAGGCACCAAGATTTTCTTTTCGTTCTACGAACTATAATATTTTAGAAGCTACGAATGATCTAATTATGATGATTCGAATCACGAAAAGAATTCTTCTGTGATTCTTTCACGCAGAGTTAAGCGACAGGCGTTAAAAGATTTAAAAACTACAGATTTCTTACAGTTTTTGGTGAAAGGTGTCAAGAATCGTGACAAAACTTCGATCATCACAATCATTCAGCATGCGTACAAATTACTGAGAGGCTCAGATAAATAATTCAAACACGAGGATCTTCATTGCTTGTTAGAAAACTTATTACATTTAACATTCACCTCTAACATTTAAAAAGAATTCAAATCGTTCAGTCGAGTTTCAAAAAAGTTGTGTTCTAAAAGTTGTATATGCGTTTCTGACACTGTATTGGTTCCACGCACCCTTAAAATCTGGTAGAAAAACGTGGCAGCAGAAGACGACCGGAAGTTGTTTCATTGTGGACATGGCTGCAGGCTCCAAACTCGTAAAGATCCGCAAGTCCAACTGTAAAACGTTCCGTCTATAAATCGGAAAATTTGCATAACAATCCTTAGCCCAGTGTAGAATCGTCGCGGAGCGTACGTGTTCGTAATGAAAACAAAGCGATTGCCGGTGAAGGCTTCCGCGCTCCTGAGAACGCGCGGCTTAATGACCGAGGCATCGTCGTTGATTTACAGACTGCGGCGCGCGCCGCAGCAGCTTTGTCTTCCGGGATCGGCTCGTTAATAAAACTTTCTGTAATAGAAGGCTTCGTCATGCTGGTGTGGCGCGGTGCAGCGCGGCGACGGCATGTGCCTGTTTTATTATTGAAAACCGCCATAAAGGCGCGCGCACGCGGATAGCATTCCGCGCGTACAGCACGCATACGCCGCGCGCCCGATGATGGGGGCTCCGACGATGCGAAATAACGCCGGGGTCATCGGCGGGCTCCGATAAGAGCCGGGCACGGGGCGGGAATTTTAAATTTGTCGCGTGCCGACATCCCGCCGCGCCGCGATTCGAAACCGCTAACCGATTATCTGCCAATCCACTCAGAGATCGATCGATCTACCACCAACGGAACTTGTACCGTCCGTGATCGATGCTAAACGGTACACGAACCGATGGATGGCTTATCGTGCCTTGTGACGGATCGCTGTGAAATTATAATGGGCCTTTTTCGTTGGAATCTCCGGGTCCGAGTATCCATCACCGGCTACGAATCGGTAATAGCATTACAATCGTAGACAACTAAAGAAACGATCCTATACATTCTGCAAGTTAGCTGTTACTGAAGGGACCAATGTGCTCGACAGTGGGACTACTAAGAGGCGACGCAATGAAATGCCCGTTTTTCCAACAAAATTCAATAATTGTTGTTCTGTTCACGATAAAGACATGAAACAAAGTGGGTTTATTGTTTATATTGAAAGCATTATGGCATTATTATAAATATAGTCGTATATTTAAATGTAAAAAGAACGATATTTACAAACAAATTATCGACTTATTGCGGATATATATTATACATATGATATAAAAATTTCGACATATCGAGGGACGTTTCTGTTTTTAAAACCTTATTTAAAGAATAGAGAAACGAACAAAACTTACAAGGGAGCATTTCCAAATGTAATGCATCAATTACAACGAGATTTTAGTATAATATATGTAGTTTGTTGGAAAATATTTAACAAATATTCTTTTTTATATCTGCAATGATCCATATCTGGAGGGTGAACAAAATTTTATAACTAAAATTTTATAAAGCTACAACTTTTATGTACATTTGTAATGTAAAGGAAAGATGGTTTGGGAATATATCAATCGTTACATAAATAGCTTTAGTAGATTTAAAATAAAACGCTATTCGAAATGCTATTTTATAGAATGTATAAAATAATTGCAAATAATAATATTTCACCTTATAGATAGATTCACCTTATAGTCATTATTATAGAGCAACATACATAGATCAATCGTGTTTTCAGAGTTCTAATGCTAATTATCTGGATGTTTGGCTTAATTTAGATAGTTATTCATCAATTTCGTCAAACACATGTTGAATGGTAATTTATCTACGTGGTAATTAATCTACTTATTACATCCAATCGCGGAACGTCCAATTGAGATTAATCACCAGGAGCTGAGTGACTAGATGATGTCTTTGAAATACTGGGTCAAGATGAACCTGCGGCTAACCATCCAAATGTTACTTCTCATTTGGTCATTTTAAATTCCACGAACCGTTTCATCAATGAAATGTTATCGGCAGGAATTCAGAGTATAGGTTGACAATATTTTATTTAAACTTATTCTGTGATTTGGTCAAATCGATAAAAGCAACCGCTAAACAACGCGTGCACACTATTGTCTATCGATCTGTAAAATTGAAATGTTGCACTAATATGTTCAGTGTAAAAATTTTAATTAAGATCCGGCAAGTGCAAGAAATATGAAAGCGTGCAAATATCATATAACCTGCATATTTTAACCTCTCAACTGCAGGGTTATATAAGAAAATCTAATTATACCAACATTTTATGTACGTATACCATATGATAATAAATTATGTCTCCTAATTTCTTATTTACGTGTTTATACAATTATGTTAATATTATAAAATGAATGTCAGAACATTACTGTTATTAAGATTCTAACGTTATTTTCCTATTAACCGTTTGCACTGAAGTGGTGACTCTAAAACAACATCAAAAATTGTTATGTCACGTTCCAAAATAATTTTGACATTACTAAATTTGTTTACATTTAAAAAGCTATTAAAAGTGTAAACGTTGTACGAGCCATAGAACTCAACTTCGCATGCATAAAATGCAGTAATGTATAAAAAAAAATATAGGTCCCTATTTCGTCGTTTGAGAGGTTAACTTTTCAATTAGCGCACCATGCAATTACACTTTGATTTCATGGAACTTTTGAAATCGCTGAGCGTAAACGGACTCCAGTGAAAACGTACGACCTCGTAAAGGGTTGAAAATTTTACCACCGCAGCTGATTAAACTAAAGTAAAATTGTAGGTAACGAAGTCACTGAACGTGCAGAAATGACCATCCCGTCTGCGAACGGTTTCGAACGGGGTTGAAACGAAAAAAAGGCACTCGTGGCTCGTTAAAAGGTTACGCCACACCCTGAACAGCAGAAGGAGGAACAGGCTCGCTTAAAAGGCTTGTCGTGCCTCTAGGAATTTTCATGGTCCTGGTCAGCGTTGGCAGGATCGGATCGGTTCGCCACAGTGGGCAGTCCTGTTGCTGTCAGTACGCAAGAAATATAGTCGTACGCATAGGAGCATGCAAGGAATAACGACTACACGCAGAGCCGGGTATCACCGAGGGTAGGCTACGGCGGCTCAGCTAATTACACATAATTATCGTTACGAGAACGAGCATTGTGGACGAAAGAAGCAAAGCGAGGAGAAGCGCGCGAGCGCGCGCGCACGCGGCGGCGGGACAAGAAGATGGAAGACCGCTACCGAAATGATCCGAAGGGACGGACAGCCTGTTGTTACCGGGCTAGCGCCTATTGAATTATTATACTGCTTTTTTGCCACGGCCGCAGAGTCGGTCGATTTAAGGGCCGCGAGAATTCGAGCGGGGAGATAATTAACGGTGACGAATGGGTGCCCCCTAAATAGTTGTTTCGTGCGTGTCTCTCGGAAAGAACGCTCGACCTGTTTTTAAGAAACGTTCCCCGACCTGCTCGTTAACCTTCCATCTGCATATTGGGTCGCTTGCGACCCAAGTTTCTGTCTCTGCAGTCACATCAAAGTCGTAAGGAGGTTTCGGTTGTAGACTAAAGGTGGGGTCAATGATTGCGGCAAAATAGGCTACGTAAGGACTCGCGAGACATTTGCGGCAGTCCCGCACCGCGGCGTGGCGCGTCTACTGGGTGGACGTTATAATTCTGAACCACCATCGTAACGCGATGTAGAGACCCTCTCTGAGCATAGTTCACTATAATGTTCATGTGCTACGCCGCTGTGCGGGACTCTCGGTCCATGTATCACCAGCTCACTCCTTGCGTAGCCTATTTTGTTGCGAACATTAGGTGTAATACCGTTTCCGGTAAATATCGGTAATATGGTACCGATAATTCCTTGTATCGATAACATCGTTATGGTACCTGTTAATCTGAGTGTAAAATACGAACAGTGTTAAACTATCCGATAGTCGACGTGTCGCGACTCGCTGTCGAATGGGAACAAATTAATGTGGCTATCTGATGGTCTTCATAGCCATACGAAACGGTTTCGTAATATGAGAGTTCTTGTCTGAGAGTTGTTTAGGCATGGCATTTGCGAAACAGTAATGGTCGAATGACCAAACATTTGCGTTAATTATGTATTATAAAGAACATCAATTTCTGTTCGATACGAAACGTCCGGAGTACAGAAATCGAGAAAATCATACTCGCAATAACGAGAGTTCTGCTGCTATCAATATGAAAGAGTTCGATGTTACGCAGCGACTTAGATCGTACTTTCACTTTAAAGGTTCCAATATGGGCGAACGAATCAATTCTGCCATTTATGATGTTTAATGAAAAGAGCAAATCCGTAATAGCTATCCCGTGCTTGAGGGTAGACATGCCTGGCAGGCTAAGAATGGGATCGTAATATTTCGATAAAGAAGGAAAATATTACAAAAATTAATTGTTGCCGTGTATGCTTCTTGTTTGCATCAAATAACTTTTGTTCGAAACATTTTTCTATACAACATGCAGTTTGCAAGATAAATTATAATGAAAGAGTTAATGATTCACTCCTATAACAAATTCGAGCAACAACAGTCACCAATGGCAGTAAAAATTGTCATTAGATGAAAAATTCTTAAAGTCCAAAACTCCCACAAAAATGTCCAAACTTAGATCATAAAACATACAGACAACGCTAATAATAGGAATCCAACGAAAGGGTTAAGACAGCCGACCTCCGATCGAATTGAACAAGGACTTTCTACAAACAACGCCGGAAGCAGGTAGTAGCCGACACGATAGAGAAATCATGAGAATCAGAAACGCTTCGGCGTGATGTATCGTAGATGCTAATCGAATTCCCCTTCGGTATCGCAATTAATTACCATACTAAATAGGAAAAGAATGACTAATGGCCATGCTAAAATATCCGACATGATTTATCCCTGATAGGGAACGGATCGCTTTGCATTAAACTGAAATTAACTCACCGGCCTATAGTTTCGGTTCAAGGCGGCGGCTGAGGTTGGTTGCAGCGTGAATCTCGGTGCACACGGGTTCATTTTAATCTGCGCAAGATGTCTTGATGCGCACAGCGAATCTTGGCGTAAAGCACGGCGCAGCGCGGTGCCGTTCGCCGCAGAACCAGGAAGCCACGAGATTTCAGCGTTTCGTTTCACGGTAATGAATTCGTAATTCGTAACAGACAGATAACGCTCGCGAGAGATCGCGTGAAATAAACTCGTTACCCGGTAATCTCGCGATATATCTGTATGATGGATTGTGAGAAGCAAACGGACCACTCTTGGCCGTCTTTTGTTTTCTTGAAACATGCCCACGGCATGCATCGTCTCTCGCTCGGACACGCTCAAAATACGGGAAAAATGATTCCGTTCCGATCGGCGTTCACACGCGACCGAATAATTTCAAAGGGCGGCTCGGCCGAGTTAATTAATTATATAGACAGCCTTCGAAAACACGTACCGTTTCTACCGGAGGTAATTAGATCGACGAGCAAACGCGCCGTTTACTTACGGAATCATAATCCAATTCAGCCGGTTGATCGGTATAATTTGCTGGCGACGTTTACTCAAGCTAAAAGCGACGATTATCGAATTTACCGGCATCTGCGACGGAATATAACTTTCACCTCTGACGAGAGACGAGCACTGTTATTACGCCAAGACTTTATTATGTGCGAATGTGTAAATTGATCGCTCTGACACGTTGCTCACTCGATCATACGGTGACCAAAATGAATTTCACATTTTCTACTCGTATGTAACTACTTTCCGCGATATCGGCTGCGTCGACAGTCAAAGATCGGAGATGGACAAAAATTTATTCGGATCACGGATAAGACTGTCAAATTAAGTTTTACTCGACGCTATCGAATAACTACCACATGATTCATTTAATAAATACAACATTGTTACACGTATGTATCTTCTTATACTTATTGATATTACTTATTGTTGTTATTAATTTCTAAATTTTTGCTGGACATTGCACAAAAAACACTGTCGAAGAATCTCAAACAGGGCAACCGCGCTTTCTCTAAATGAGTACGAAAAGATCCAAGCAGCGCTTGTTTTATGTTATGTCGAGAAATACCAAGCGGCGCAATAGCGCTTCGTTTATTTTACATCGATGAATCCCAATCGCTAAACCCCGATTGGACGTATTCTTGCGTATGTGTTTCTTATTGTTAATAATTGTGTCTTGCAAAATAATTTACTGTTTAACTTTTTTAAATTTGGTATATTCCCAAAAAGGTAGAATGGATCAAAAAAGAAAATCTATTAAAAGGAGCTGTGTGATGTACTTGCATCAGTAAATCTGAGCGCGCGACTTCAGCAATCGGTAACGCACCGTCAGTTGTCCACAATGTTCGAAATGTACTGGGTTTTCTCGACATAAAATCTCAACAGCGCGATCGCGCTGCTTAGGACTCAAAGGGTTAAATTCATTGCTCATATTTGAGGCTCAACGCGACAGATATGTATTGAAAGAGATGAAAACATAATTGATGTTACATTTATTTCAGCCAACGGCCACATCACGTTGCAGAAAACCGATTCTCGTCCGATCATCGAAGTTAAACAGCGTTGAGCGTGGTCAGTACTTGGATGGGTGACCGCCTGGGAACACCACGTGCTGTTGGCTCTCTTTTTTTTATTTATTTCTACTCTCTAATTACCTATTATTCTACTCTCTAAAGAAATAAACTCAGACAACTTTTATTCCTATAAAATTGTTGTGCGACGCAGCAGAAGTATATGATATAACAAATAAGAATATACACTATATACTACTCACTAGTTTTATGAACGATTGCGGGTGAAAATGGTAGTCAGATATTTCTTGAATACAAGTAGAAATATTTTCTTGGGACCCATAAATCGTCTACAGATGTCTTCAGTGACCGAACAGCATGTTCTGGTTATTGTTAACCGTTTGCGCAACCGCGCTTTTTCTAAATGAGTATAAAACCACCCAAGCAGAGCGATAGCGCTTGTTTTATTTTATGTCGAGAAATACCAAGCGGCGCGATAGCGCTTCTGTTTATGTTACATCGATGAATCCCAATCGCTAAACCCCGATTGGACGTATTCTTGCGTATGTGTTTCTTATTGTTAATAATTGTGTCTTTCAAAATAATTTACTGTTTAACTTTTTTAGATTCGGTATATTCACAAAAAGGTAGAATGAATCAAAAAAGAAAATCTATTAAAAGTAGCTGTGTGATGTACTTGCATCAGTAAATCTGAGCGCGCGACTTCAACAATCGGTAACGCACCGACAGGTTAAGCCAAGATTGTCTCGCCTCCTGACAATAGGTCCCCCCTGGACAATAGGCCACGCCCCCTGGGGTTAGGCCTGGCCACCTGGTGGTTAAGTCACGTCCGCTAGTCAAAGTAAGTTTGGCATTGTTTTAGGGCAGTTTTAGGGCAGCTTTGTGGTAGTTTTGGGGAACTTTTAGGATAGTTTTGGGGTAATTAGTAGTTGGTAATTGGTAGTTGGTAGTTGGCAGTCAGCAGTTGCCAGTTGCCACTTGGTACTTGGTAATTGGTAATTGGTAATCGGCATACGGTAATCGATAATCGGTTGTTGGTAATTCGTAATTAGTAATTAGTATAAATACTACCCTAAAATTAACCCAAAACTATCCTAAAAGTACCCCAAAGGCCAATAAGCCCCGCACTCTTTGGGTTCGGCCAATAGGCCACAGCTAGTGTGAATCCGGCCACCTCGAAGGTGACTCGGATATGTTACCTCACCCCTACGGGCATAGAGGCCAATAGACCACACCCTCTGGTCAATAGGCCCCAGTCCCTGGCCCAAATACCACGCCCCCTAACCATTTGGCCCCGCCCCGTGGCAAATAGACCACGCCCCCTGGTCAATAGGTCACGCCCCTAGCCAATTGTTTACGCCCCTTGGGGTTACGCTCCGCCTCGTCCAATAAGTATCGGACCAGTTATGGGGTACTTTTTGTGATAGTTTTGAGGTAGTTTTGGGATACCTTTGGGATAGTTTCAGGGCACTTTTAGGGCACTTTTAAGACAGTTTTAGGCAGTTTTAGGGAAGTTTTGGAGTAGTTCTAGGGTAGTTTTTGGTTAGTTTTAGAGTAGCTTTAGCGCTATTTTAAGGTAGTTTTAGGGTAGTTTTGGGGTAGTTTTAGGATTGTTTTGGAGCAGGAGGGAAATTTGAACAGAACGTTACGGAGGTAAAATTAAATGAGACCTTAGGGGGAAATTGAATGAGACGTTACGGAGGTAAAATTGAGCGAGACCTTACGGAGGTAAAGTTGAATAAACAGCCCTACAGCTATCCCAAAACTGCCCCACCTCCACCCCAGAACAACCCTAAAACTACCCCAAAACTACCCTAACACTACACTAAAACTACCCTAACAATGCATTAAAACTAACCTAAAACTACCCTGAGACTGTCCGAAAAGTGCCCTAAAACTACCCTAAAACTGCCATAAAAATGCCCTAAAACTATCCCAAAACTAACCTAAAACTAACCCATAACTACCCTAAAAGTGCCCTAAATCTACCCTAAAACTGCCTTAAAACAGTCCCAAAACTAACTCAAAAGTACCCCAAAAGTACCCCAAAGCTACCCTAAAACTACCTCAAAGCTATCCCAAAAGTACCCCAAAGCTACCCTAAAACTACCCCAAAGCTATCCCAAAAGTACCCCGAAAGTACCCCAAAAGTACCCATAAGATACCCAAAAAGTACCCAAAAACTGTACTACAATTACACTAAAAATACCATAAAGCTGCCTTACAACTATCCCAAAAGTATCCCAAAAATACCCCAAAGTTACCCTAAAACTACCCTAAAGCTATCACAAAAGTACCCCAAAACTGCAATAAAACGCTTTCTCTACATGAGTACGAAAAGACTCAAGCAGCGCGATAGCGCGTTTTTTTTTATGTCTAGAAATACCAAGCGGCGCGATAGCGCTTCGTTTATTTTACATCGATCAATCCCAATCGGAGCAACAGCGTTTCTTATATTTGTTAAGTAACGCGATTCTCGTCTTTTTCTCATCGCTCCGTCACATTTATTGCAGTTTGCAAATCGATCGGACGTATTCTTGTGTATATGTTTCTCACTGTTAATAATTGTGTTTTTCAAAATGATTAGACGAAGCAACGCAAAAAGTGAGCAAAAAATTAATATATATTTACTGTTTAACTTTTTTAAATTTGGTGTATCTCCAAAAAGGTAGAATAAATCAAAAAAGAAAATCTATTAAAAGGAGCTGTGTGATGTACTTGCTTCAGTAAATCTGAGCGCGCGACTTCAACAATCGGTAACGCACCGTCAGTTGTCCACAATAGATAAGAAACTAAAAGTAAAAATAGTTTATTGATTAATTTCGTCGATGTTAATGTTTATGATTTTTCAATATTGCATTGGCAAACTTCTGTTACTTTTTCATAAATTGATCATTAATGCATAACTAATCATTCTACTAATCACTCTAAAAGAGTGTCTTTTATTTTCATTTGTGACTCCAAGTAATAGCAAAATTGTAATAAATTAATTCAGTAATTATCTAGTATACTAGTCCCCCTAGCATTTAAAAATATTTGACATCGTTTAGTCCAGTTCTAGAAAAGTTATTCCGTTTTAAAATGTGTTCCAATATTTTCGTTATCGACTGTATGCATATTAGCGCAAGAATTCACTTTGAATTCGAAGAAAGAATTCCATCACCCCAGTGAACGTGTTAAACCATACTTACTCTTTTCTGTCGTAAACGTATGAAATCCATTGCCTAGTTCTCATAGTCACTTTCAAAACGAAAACGACCTAAATTTTCAGAATTGACGGCGTAGAAACGGACGATGCCGTTTCCTCAAATATCGGTTGAGATACTCTTGAAATATTTTACGCGGCATGACAGTGGGAATATACACACTGACAGCGGATAAGCCAAGTATTCTTATGGTGGTTCTGCTGCGGGTAATTTTGTAGGAAACCTTTACCGCGTGTTCACAGACAAGAAAGGTCTGCGGTACCATAAATCTTCGCATCGATGTTATACGTGTTGCCTTTCTATTGTGGGCAGATAGGCAACAAGTAATAAGTTATTTTCGCGAGTGTGTCTGTAATTGTGTGCACGCGCGATCAGAAATTTATGTTTTGCGTCGAACGAAAATCGCGGACATTTGATTGGAATGCCTGGAGACATCGTGCACAACCGTTCGATTGTATAGTTTTATTAGCGACAATAAATTTCCTGACAGCACGGCGCCGCACCGGGACATTTGGCAAGAATGCCAGATTCTTGAGAAACGCCTGGTTAGGAAGCATCGAGCTGCACCAGAGCTTATTTACAAGCTTTCCGTTCCAATGAAATTTCCACTGATCGATCATCGACGACGAAGCATTTCCTTGACTCGCTATAATAATGGAGAACTTGAAATTTCCACGATCTTCATAGGAAGTTCTGTCTTCACAAGACTGGATAAAATATTTGATAAATATTGGAAATAGTCGATAAAATACTCTTGTTTGTACGAAATAATATTTCAATAATAATAATAATATTTCAATAATATTTCAATTTATTTGTCGTCATACGGATAAATACACTTATTGAAAATGTCTGTTGATAGTCGTGTCATTTTTTAATAAACCGAGTATATTCACTCGAAAAGCCAGAATTTCTTTAATCACATAGCTTCTTACATCAATTTTGTACGCGTTTTATCGATTACACTGGGTGCAGTTTCTTCTGGCAAAGTTGTTCTCGAATTATTCTGAAATGTGCGAAATTTATGAATATGTTCCACAAACATTTTAACCTAAATCGTAGAAGTATTTTTGCTGTGAGATGTAAAAATTTTTTATGACGTATATATACGTCATATTATACGTCAGTTTATTTATGACGTATATATACGCCTTCCTCAGCTAAGAGGTTAAACATTGCATTTATTGGAAGCACTTTTCTGAAGAAATCATCTTCCAAAAAAAGATATAAAATCTATACAATTTATTTAAAAGTCCGACATTTCATATACATCAACCTAATACTGATTTCTGCCATAAATGATTTAGGCGCTTGTTCATATTTCAAAAATACGAAAACTTCATTACAAGTTTCTCTACCACAACATCTAGTCGATGTCTGCAAACGTTCCTTGTGGAACACAAACGAACTCCACCAAGAAAATAGCAAAATTGCATTCCAGCCGATAAAAATTATTCACAGCAGTGTAAGATTAAGTGTACCGATCGCCTCGGAATTCTTACGCGAACGTTGATCCGGTGACAAATGCGTCGTCGCGACGGCAATGCTCGCTTCAGCCTATTATTTAAAATAAAATCAGCCGATGGAAGGAACAGCGACGGCGTCGGTCGCCGGATCCAAGCGTGAAACGTCCGATGAAAATATGAACGCCTCGAGAGCTACGCGTCGGATGGAAAGCCGCGTCGCGTATAATAATACCTGTCCGTTTGTCGCGGTTAGGATTACAGAAAAATACCGGTGATTGCAAGCGACGAACGCATGAGAAACGATCGACGGCTCTCAGGGGAGAGACGGCCGGCTCAGATTTGCGAGAATATCAAGGGAATATTCGAGCGTGGCCGAAGGAAAGTGTCAAATAACTTCTCCGCGGTTTAGTTCGCATTCTCGATATAAATACGGCTCTCGACCAAAGCGGAAGGGAGGAGCGGGGCATTTGCGAGAGTCCATACATATCTTCGGCAATATAAATATGCCCGGATCGCGGAATAAATAATATCTCCGCCGGAGAAATATTTGTAGCCGCAGGCAGCGGCAGTGAAGAATGCAACACTTAGCCCACGGGGACCAAGATCGAGGATTCCCGATGGTACGCGCACCGATCTCGTATGACTTCGGCTACGGAACCTCGCGATATTTATGGCGAGGACTCTGTCTCATAATGATCAGGTGCGAGAAAATTTAATTTACCTGAAGAAGCATGGTTTCCGCCACTTCTCGCTTATCGAACCCACGGCGACATTACTTTTCGGACGGTTCGTTGAACCTGCGGCTATCCCGACATACTGTTTCAAGAACGATCGTGTGAGTGCACCTGTTGTTGAAACGACAGTAGAACCTTGATTATCCGAACAGTGAGTGACACGCGCTGTATGGGTAATCGATTCTTCGGATAATCGAATAAAGGACTGTTCAAGGTTCATTTATACTCGTCGACGAGCCGAGCACGAGTCGATAGTGTGTCATCGTTATCTCTGGTTATTCATTAACATATTACCGACGTGAAACGAGAACTCTCGTTTTATTCTACGTATTTTAATATATATTTATTAGTGCTTTTCTGACAGTTGAATACATATAACTCCTGAAAATTTCAATAAAATAAATCACATTTTTAGTATACATATGTTGAAGGAATTCTATAACATTAAAATCACCCGCGCGTAGGAAAGTTTTA
This sequence comes from Augochlorella aurata, assembly GCA_028455555.1. Lineage (NCBI taxonomy): Eukaryota > Metazoa > Arthropoda > Insecta > Hymenoptera > Halictidae > Augochlorella > Augochlorella aurata. The sequence continues at coordinate 5,491,264 of CM052160.1, forward strand.
ATAAAAATGCCCCGTCGTTAATGTGTCAATATACATGTTGCAAATATTAATGACTGAATGCTTCCCGTTCGATTGCATAATCATCTGAAAAAACTGTTCGTTCAATTGTCGCGCGTTCGGTGCTATACCGGGTGTTACCTTCGTCGCGACGCACGATTTTAGGTCTTAAAACCATCTGACGAAAAAAAGTTTAGAACAAAAGTTGCAAGGTAAGGAGTCTACGTTAGGTATCGATAGAACATTTTCGGAAACAGTATGATTTCAGGACGAGATCGAAGTCATCTTGGAGTTTACAAATAGGTATACGTATCTTTTTTACCATATTATAGAGCACATCCAGACGAATTGAACACACATAGTATATAATATTTTTACTAAAATATTACTCGATTTATAGTAATGGACATGTGAGTCGTGTTTCGTTTCAAGACGGCATAAACAGTATTTTTATATTATTTATGTTGTCATACTGCATAAACTATTCTGCAATCTTCACACATGAATAAGCAATGAGTCATTTTATTTTAGGTAAAAGAACGAGAGGATTTATCAATATTCATAAAATGTCATTCCTTCCTTTACGATATTTGATACGTGCAGTATTATCCTTCATTTACAATGCACACTGAAGTAATTCTTGCAACAATAGCATTCACGATCGAATATCTTCTGCTAAGAATGCATGAACTGTTATAAATAATTACTATTTACCTGAAAAGTCGTTAACTCGTTTGCCTTATTTATCTAATGTATGTGCAACATTATTTCTCATGCATACGATACATAGAAAGAATCCTTTATAACAATAGCGTATCGCGATCAAGTATCTCTTGCCAAGAGTACATAAGTTGTAATAAATGGACTGCAGATTTTACGCATTTATGATAAAAGTGAGTAGAAGTTATTCGGCAGGAAATTGGGCAAAATACACGTGTACTTAGACATATGTCAAAATACACGCGTACACGTGTTAGGAAATACACGTATATTAGAATACATGTGTATACGTGTATTAACAATTACATGGATCCAAGCATGTGTATATACAAAACCATGATCTCTAAACGACAAATTAGACAAAGAACTATCACTCATTAAATTCATCCACACTCCCGAAGGCAATGCTCCAAACGTTTGTTCAAGTATTATTGTTTTCTAATCTGTACTCGTACATGTTATATTAAAATCATTTATAAAAATGACGCATTCATTCGAAAAACCATGAAACTTACAATTGATCTAGACAGCACTTATCGCCCCTAAAGAACAGCAGTCCAGTTACAAAAATCCTAGAAGCTGTTCCGCAGTCAGTTCAGAACCGAGAAGTAAACAGCGACCGTTCAGCGAACCAAGTTAAGAATAAGGAAATTTGATTTCGTCGAAGAGTGATTTCCATATTACAGCGATAGTTTATTGTGCTCGTTTCGCGGGCAAATGAAATATAACCGAAAAGGTTCATCGCCTTCCTGTTTCGGTTCAAGCAGACGATGATGTAGAGAGTTTCCAGAGCTGACTTGGCTCGGATCATCTAACGAGATGTAAATCCTCACACGAGCCGGCTAATACGTTTATTTTCCTCGTTCGCTGGCCCCTCTAAAAGCATAACAGCAATTACGGAGTTTATTGCACGTCCTGTAACCCATTCGCAGCGCGAGTCCGTTCAAAATGAAATCCGACGTCGACGTGAAACACCGACGCGCTATTTCTAAACGTTCCCGGGCCTCTCTTCCGGTCTCCGAGCAGATTCTGCTCGCGTGCCCGCCGCAATTCTCGTGCTATCGATCATGCGACACTTGGATAACGTTGACAACTTGACACGTTTATTTAGCGAAAAATTCCCGCGCTGTTTTCAACGGGTCATCCCGGCCCCCGGAATTGGTTCCACGGGCTTTACTATGAATTATTAAGTGAGAAATACTGAAATCCGAATTTCAAAGGCTCAGGGCAAAGTCGTAAAGATGTTTCGTTCCGTGACTAACCGTATATCAGTTGTTTTATGCACACATCGGCATGGAAATCAATTGAACGTCTCAAGTTAGCACGTTCTGCGAAACGTGCTGCGGAGGGTTCTTAAAGTGCTTCGATTCTATTGGAAATAACTCCGAAATGATAGGTGTATAATCGCTTCCATAGATACCGCTGGATGAGTTACTTGCTGTGCATCGTTAAGTAACGAGGACGACTACGAAGTCAGTTGATAGTGATCATGTTACTGACTTCGCGTGTTCTCTTCGAGGCTATTTTGCTTTGCCTTAAAAGACGATAAAAATATGGTCGAAGGACATGTATACTAGAGTTTATATTAGGAACGAATTTTTATAATATCTATACGTTACTGGATAATGTCGATTTTTATCTCACTACAAACGAACTCAATTATATTTACTTGCAACGGAAATAATAATTCGCTATTGAAACGAGAATTTACACAGGGGCGAAATAATTAATCTAGTAATAAATCATATACTTTTAAATAATTCCATATGAATTCATATAAAGATCTATGTAAAAGTTTTATTATAAATCTATACATGAAACAAATTTCTATTACAAATTTATTTTATATTTCTAAATAATTATATAAAATTACATAACACAGGAGAAGGAAAGAATGTGTGTACGTTAACGCTAAATTCACCAAGCATTGAAAATGACTAGCCTAATCAAAATGAAAGATTGAATTTATTCAAAGTATACACGAGATGTACCATAACATGTGCTTTGCTCTAAGATTTGTTCGGTGTATCCTGTTTAATAAAAATTACAAGAATGAATTTCTTCTTTATATCGTAAAACGTGGTTTGTTCAAAGACTAGATTCAACAATTTCCTAAAAATCATCGCTAGAATTTCACTGAACATAAAATTCAACAACCAGAAATCCGCGAGCATTACCGGCACTGGTAGGGTTTACTATTAAAAGTCCATCGACGATGCACGGACGTTAAGAAAGCTATTCCTAGACGAGAGTTATGATTTTTCGAAGGAATGGGTCTTAGGCGACTTCCCTGTATAGTTAGGTGAATTAAAGCAGGAATAAGAAACGTCGGTTCGTGCAGTGTTCGTCGAACAAAGCGCAGGAACAACGGAGTAGCGAGTGCATGAGACTATTGAAATTCTAGGAGTTCGGATGGCGGAGGTTACAGCCGGCGATATTCAGGGAACATAATGCGACGCTCGTAAAACGGTGGCTCGGCCGTACAAAGGCTTCAACGTGTACGTGGGGGTCGTTTTTGTGATCGTTAAGTGGCAATCCCGTTCCTAATTCAACGATTCACGTCAGTCTGGCTGTGGCCGCTGTTACGGACGCGGCTCTGTCACGGTCTGACGGCAAAATAGAAGACGAAGCGACAGATTCCGTATTCGCAGAGCAATGTTGGCGCGCCTCTTTCGGCTGGCAAACCCGCTGGATGGATTCCAGCGAGTTCAAAGCCGGGTTAAAGGCGCCGTTTCCGATGTCCCAGCGTTTGTTACAGCTCGCTGGAATTCGCAGCAGCCTCTGATACCGATCTCGCGTTATCCGGCCGCCTGATCTTCGAACCCGGACGATGAAGACGTTTCTGCGACCGTCGAGACTACCGGCAAAATCCGGTGACTGCGACTCGTTCGCTGAATATTATGCGCGGAACAGGGTGTTGACACCCCAATGACACCACAGGAGGATCGCTGATCGCGAACCGAGTTCGGTAAAATTTTATTCGGATAATATTTGTGCCATAAGTTCATGACGAGAATATGTTTATACTTTTTCTGGTATGTTTTATTGATTTCGTAAAAGAAATTGTCTTGAAGATCGAGTATGTATTAGACGTCCAGCTCACGAGATATCTGAAATTTTTATCATCCTAAAGTTATCTGTTTAGAGATAATTAAAATTGAAATGGGAGCAGTAAACAGTACAAGCTTATGAGATGACCTAAGAGATAGAGAAAAAATTAATTGGTACAGCTATTGAACTATTTCGGTACATTGTTGCAATCTGTATTGACCGTCATTAATTTCGTCTTATCTTACTGAGCGACTGAACACAAGAGGTAACATCAAAATAAGAAGTAGCATCCAATAATATATTAACCATTTCCGTTTAAAAGATATCGCCAGATCAACTACCAACAACGTGATCATATTTATTCATGAAGTATTAAGTAACGCTCCAAATCAAATATAAAGTGGTATTATACATATGTATAACATTTAAAAGAATTGCTCTATTTAACCAGTTAACTGTTGTAATCTCTTTGAAAACCTGTGTACTTAAATTTTTCGCAAAAAGTAATCGATGATCAGTATGCTACCTAACCCAGACACTATATACTTCTTTTAAATAATTAAAATTTATGAATGTTTTAGTTTTAAGAAAAATTACAATTTAAACAAACTATTACCATTACTCCATGCCAAGTATAATCGTCGAAAACTTGTTAATTAAAATTTGCTACTATTAATACAGATCATACCATACAAAAATTGTTAATTTCGAAACCGCCATAATTATCGGCGTCTTGTTATCTCTCCAGAGAGGGGACATCTGCGTGCAAAGGGTTAATTTCACCTCATCTCTCTATTCGGATCAGCCGTAAATAAGCGATATGTCCACGAATTTATGCGACCGCTCAGCAGCGTTCTAGTTTTCCCACAGCGTTCGCATCTCGCCTAGCGCTGCCGTACGATCCAAAGCAGCAGTCGATTCCGCGCGAGTAATTACACCGAACGCTAATGAAACAATGAACACCGTGCGCCGTTCGAAGACGGATGCAATAACTTTGCGCTTAATTTATCGTAGGCAGCGATCATCGGGGATTAACACCGCGAATGACCCACATATTTCCCAGCAGGTTGATGGATAGTCATTGAAGTAACCGTATGGCAGTCACCTGCTACCGGTAATGGAGAATCCCATACATGGGCTTCCACGGAATTGTCGTCCTCTCCGGCATTGTGCGCGGTTTCACCTTACGGTTGCTACCTGCGCGGGCAGCGAAAAAAAACGCCGAAGACCAAGCCGAGAAAGCGTGGCGCGAATTAATAGACTTTCGTTTGCGGCGCGTCGAACGCCGTTCGATATGATATTTATCCCCTGCCGAGGAACAGAAAACAAAAAAAAAATGAACGATGTCCAAAAAATCGGTGGGACCGCTAACGAAGAGAAAACGCGCGTCTGACATTTGCCGTCACTTTCTACTGGCGAGAGACGCTTCGCGCGAACGCTACCGTTCATAACTCACGTGACACCTATACCGGACACGGCTCGCTATAATGAATCTCGCAGTCGATCTGTCCGATAGTTTTCACATTTTCTGCGGCCGGCGCGACGTCCCGCTTCTATCCGCCGAGATAGAAATCGCCGGTTTTTGTTTCGAGATTTCTTTAATGGATCTTTAACGACTTTAATCCCCGCGAACACGGGAACAAGTCAAATGATTTCTTCAGAGGAAACGCGCGCAGTCACGTAACGCCGCGCGCGGCCAACACCAGTCGACGAAAGTCTCAATTTAATCGAGCGTACAGTCGTTAAAACGATTTTCCGACCTTTACTCTTTTGGTAGCATCTTGTAATTATTGTGATTACACGGCAGATGCGAGTCGTCCGACTGGTTTACGCGGCAATTTCGCCGAACTGAATGACTAGGAATTACTTGTGAATTTTAACGGTTTGATCGATGATGCTCGCGGCCTATTAGCAATCACGGATTCTCGATGGACTTATTAACACAGTTGCAACGGATTAAGTGTTAATATTATTTTTGCGAGTGAGTTATTGCTCGGTGATCGTTCAATGTCCGCGAGTCTCGCGTGACTTACGGCTCGGCCGAGCGGACGAATAAATTGAAATTGGATACATTTTCCATTTCCCACGCGATTTTTCCCAGCGGCGACGACAAATAAACGAGCGACTGCTTCTCGAGCCTCGACGGACGCCCATTTATATCATAATTCTCGCCGTCTTTCCCCGAGCGCACCGAAATAGATACCCTGCCGCGACACCAAATAACAACATGTTCGCGCACAGATTAATCGCCGGTCAATAAATAATTAATTCTGTGACCGGAGATGCAACTCGGCCCTCGGCTGAAAAAATCAACGGCCTGATGCAGCACACGATTTAACAGAGAATAACAGATAACTGCCGCCGCTGTGTACCGCTGTGGCGGCCATTACTACATCCACGATTCGAGTTACGTGCGCCTCGCGAGTAAATCATTCGAGGATTTTTCGTATCGGGAGTACATTAATTCCGCCGTGCAAATTACGTCGATATAGTGGAAATCATTGGTGTCTGAGGCGCGATATATTCATCGAACAGTAAAAATCTTTCCTGAATACACCCTTGCCAGACGTGTTCGATCAAATAAATCATGGTTATTCCGTCATGAAGCGGTGGAAAACTTTTTTTATAAATGATCGTCCTCGGACGTTGCCATAATTATTTTGATTATCTCAGTGATCATCAGCACCGTTAGAAGCGGAAGAAAAGTATTGTACAGTCCTAGAGCTATGTAAATTATTTTATTACTCACGAATAATTCAAGATGATCTACAGTTATGTTACATTTCGTGAAACGTGTGGAAGCATTGTATCATTTTACTAACATATTCTATAAATATTTGTCTAATATACAGGGTGAGTCAATTAGCTTGCATACCTGGAATTAAATGGAAAATTATTGAATACAAAAGTTTATACACTATGATTGCCTTCTACGGAAACATGCGAATTTTTTATCGAACAATAGTCCATAAAAGGCATTATTTATAGTTTATTCGAGCCGTGTAATTTATTTGTAGCGCGCTAGAAGTTACATGACCCACCTTGTACAGGAGTTTTTAATAAACACTTGACCAATAACATCGGACTATCATGTTATTGACGTTAATCGAATATTTCTTGTCGGAGGTAGTGTAATCGCCTAGCCGCGAAACGGCACGATTCCTTAATCCGAAACGCAGTTAAACTCCAATTAGTGTAATTGCAGGAAAACTTTTTCAGCGAAAACGATTTCCTGCGCGGTCGAACGTAAAATATTTGTCACTCTGTCTCGCAACTTATTTCCTTCCTCTCCCGCGTTCGTTTATTAGCAAGTATAATACGTCCTTTATAACGTTGACTAAGCATGAGCAATTCTCTTTTTACGAACCAGGAATCGTGTCGTTTCGAGCCTTTCTAAACTATTGCGATGTATTCAACTGCATACTATGCCAGTTAATATTTAGATTCTTTCCTCCGACTTCTCTTCTCTATACCAAACAGACTTCTTGAGACTTATTGTGCTCGTTATCTAGGACACGTCAAACGTATACAGTGTGTAAAATAAACAATTACATGTTTAATCATGCGAAAAATTTAATCATATCTAATGACGTGAGTTTAATACTCTAAATAAAACAAAAATTAATTTTTCTAAATATACAAATTTATAGGTTGTTATGATACCTAACGGAAAAAGGTACTGGAGGTAGTCAAAAAATGATTGCTGTGATAAGACGTATGAAACCTAAAAAGATGTAACAAGTGTTGGCTAGAGGATAGTGAAGGCAACTATGAATTGCATATGTTATTAATTTTTATATGAATTTGTAGATCTGAAAGTAATAATACAAATTTAATTGATACAATTAGAGAGAGATGATAGAATAGTACACATGGTCTTTCAAAATTCTCTTTAAAATATAAAATCAAGTACAAATATATTATACGGAACCTTTTGACAATAACCGAATTGTTTCGAATAAATATTTCTCTAAAATAATTAATCGAAGGAATTCCTTTTAGTCAGATATTTTATTCGAGTCACAATTACTCATTACTCGTAACAAATTATTCTATCTACTTATTCGAATAATTCTTCACCTGTTTTTCGAATAAATTATTTGAATCGAGATTGTAAAATTATTAGAATAATAATGTAAATCATTACAAATTAGTTCCTATACGAATAAATTCTTAACAAATAATTTTCATACAATTCATAATCATTTTAATAATTCCTAACAAATAACTTCTCTCACCCAGATGAATTTTTAATCGAATGATATCTTATTCGGATAAATAGTTATCTAGCTAAATTTTTATTCCACTGGATATTTATTCGATAATGTCGAATAAAATTTGATTCGTTAATCCTTTATATCTTATCCGTCGTTCGAATAAAACTTTACCCAACTCCGCTGTATGTAAATAAATATCCCTATGTGTTGAAAGCAGAGTCTCGAATCCCGAAGGCAGTAGGATAATAGGAAATCCCACGCAACGCGTAAACCTTGACACCGCACGGCTCGTTCCGATGCTGGAAACGGCAAAAAGACCGAATGAGAAAGCCAGAAGATAAGCCGCGTTATCTTTACGGCGAAGGACCCGGAACGTCGGAGGAGCAGGCCGTGCGAGAGTCACCTAACTCATTAGTGATTAGCGGCTAGGACTGTTTCGACGGTGCGATCGCTTGTCCAGGCGTCGAACCAGTTTAATATGCAGGCTAGGCGTGCAGGCGGGCTGGCGCAATTTCAGCTCGTAAACTTAAAATATAAACGGCAGTTAAGTTTTTACGATCGCGGCTGAGGAGCTCGCGAGAACGCTTGACGTTGGTAAATGCACGCCACCGGTAGACACTGTAAACGTTAGGCAACCGTTCTGACGAAACGAATCCATCTATTCTACGACACGCTCACCTACTGTCATATTAATCTCCGAATGAATCCGCCCAGTCCGTTTAAATTAGACCGAACTCGAAATATGATTCCGAGGAACGTCGTAAATCCGAAAGTCGGACCGGAAACCTCTGCGGGAAGGCCGTTTTATTGCGGTTCCATGACGTTTATGGCACTCCGCCGATTTTACAGGAAAAAATCAAGCGAATATGTCGCGTAACATTTTTTCATATGGAGCTTCGTTTTAGAGGGGAATCTGTTTGAAAACTCCAAAGCGCGATAATAAATGCCGATGTCTGCTCGTGGCTGGACTTTTCTACTTATCGATCAGACGAATTTTCTACTTATTCATTCCAAAAACGAAAGCTTGGACGAACAAGTTTCATTTCACATTTTTTGAATTTTCCACGTAGAATCTGATCGGTCTACCTGTTTAGAGTGGTCTAAGACGCGATTCTGACTGGGCAATATTATTTTTGTCGTCATATTTTTCATTATGTGGATATTGTATATTGAAAGTACCTATTTTTTTATATTTGGTGTTACCGATACCTATGTAGCATTATTTTTCACTTGTTTTCTAGTGTCATGAGAATTCTAAAGGTTTCGGAAATATTCGAGGATGAATTATGGTTGACGCATTGATGGTTTTTGTAGATTTTTAAGTTATAAATATCTTTTATTGTAAAATAAAATACTAAATATTATAATATTATTATAATGATAATATCATATATAATATGTACAATTAAAAATACTCATACCTCACACTATTCTTAGTAATTTACTAATTTACTAATTTATTATCTAATTCTCTGACATATTCTTAGTAATTTACTAATTTTTCCAAAACTTTTCACATTCTTACTTACACAAGCAAACAATAAACAAACAATTATACATAAGTACGAACAACGTAAAATATAAAAAAACAATTACGTACTTTTAATAGATATTAAATGTACAAAAATAATTTTACTCAACTATAACTGCATTTAGTATAATCGCAAATGCAAGGAAGGTTTGTCTAACACTCAAAAATATGCTGCAAAAATTAATAAATAACATTATAAATAATGCTGAGCATTCAGTTCGATTTTTATAAAAAAAAATCTGCTGCCCATGTGTTAACCTACCTGTGACTTGGTGTAACTTTAAAGTGATGTACCTATTTATCATGTATTTTAGCATAATTTCATTTTTAGCCATAATGTTGCAAATATATATTTTGCTATTGTTTCTTCTTTAAAATCACGGATATATGCAGTTTTCGTACACAGTGAAAATCCTCCTTTTTTTTTAAATTTAACTCCTTAAATTCTTTAATTCGTTAATTTATATGGAACGATCAATATCTCCTAGTTGCGAGTTACAAAAACTTTTTCATACCCATATAAGAACTACGAACTATAAAGGGTTATTATCTCGGCAAGATTTCGTGGTCGAAGTAAACGAACAAATATCACGCATTCTTCGCAACGAGCTGTCCACGCAGCTACCTGAAACGTCGGAAGACTGCTCGGGTTGTTTATTTCTAATGAACTTTTCCAATCTGAATATCGCGGGAGACCCCAATTAACCTATGTTAAAATGCGATACTTCGTACCGGCGCGTTTTCCTTCTATTACCATACTCCTGCCGAGAATAATTGCCGGAGCGTTTCCACGGTAACTTTTAGATTGCGCTTTTCTGCGGTTACAGTACGTGGATGAATTAGAAATGCAAATGACCTCGTATATTACCGCGGATACGTGCGATCGTAATCCTCGATTCTAATCGATGTAATGGTAGCAAGCTGACGGATAAACCAAGTGGATATATCAACCGTGAACTTTTAATTATAGAAAAATTTGCTTGGCTTTCGCAGCAACGAAGTCAAACTATATGCATTGCCACCGGTTCGATAATGATCTAGTTACAATATGGAACAACATTAACAATTAAGGATACCACGAGCAGGCTGTTTAATTGCAGTTTATAAAAATGAATTCCTGTCTCGAGGAGACGGAGAAAGAGAGAGAGAGAGAGGGGGGGAGGGAGAAAGGGAAACATAGAGAGAGCGAGAGAAAGAAAGAGAAATAGAGAGGGAGACCAAAGAAATTTTATTCATTGGTTCCGTGAAAAGTTAATTGTTCAAGCACGGTCTTTAATTCCGCGAAGCGAAATACGAGCAAGCCTGTGAAATAATTCTGAACGGTTTAATAACGAGAAATCGCGCGTTACCGCGGCATACACGTACGTGAAATTCCTCTAGCGGTTCCCGGCTTCTGCTAGGGCATTAAAACGTCCATTAACGGGCTGCTTTATTGTTGAATAATGAAATCGACCAGCTGTAAAATAATTTGTTTAGTGTTCGATCACGGCAGCCACCGTCCACCCAAGACCAACGCGCGTATTTCTTCACCGCGTGAAATCAAGATTTCAGCAAATTGCTCCGGAGATCAACACCGCGCGAAAACGTCGTAAACTTTATTGCGACGCTTAATGTTTGCCAAAACCCGCGTGTGCTCTTGTAATTGAAAGCCTAACCCGCGAGTCCGTTAAATTGGCGATCGTACGCTCGATATGTTTGCGGCGATTCCGTAATAACAATATTTTCTGCGCGTAAACACGACCGAATTGTATTAGGAATTTTATAGGAAGATAATGAAACGCTGTTGGGGTTTGATAAATCCTCTTTCTTACTCGTATCTTTTTCTCAGGACTTGGGAGGACCGATGAATTTTCACGACAATCGACTTGCATAACGAAATCGAAGTCCGGAGAACGGTTCGGATTAGAGTTAGGTGCTATTTGAACATATTCTTCGAATAACATTTTATCCGTACTATGTTCCAGGTAAATTCTTCGGGTAAAATTATATTCGAAGAACACTTTAAATATATTCTTCGAATACATTTTTCGAACAACATTTCGAATATCTCCTTCGAATAAATTCATCGAATAAAATGTTATTCGACTAACCTTTAGACTAAAACTTCGTCCGAATGACGTTTCGAATAAAATTTTATTTGAATGAAACATCGAATAGATTCTAAAATTTTGTTCGAATAATATTTCGAATAGAATCCGGTTCAGATTCGGCGTAGGCTATAATAAAATATTTGACTCGCATTTATATGCTCGCTAGTCGAATAAATAGAATCAGTCGTCGCCCGGGGACACGTATTTGCGTAATTAAATTCCAGCCAGGACTTTTCCGCCTCTTCGTGTGCGCAGGCCTTACGCAAATAACATTAACATCTAATAACACTGTTTCTCCAGAAAGAAACCAGTTTGTTCGTCAAAAATGTCCCTCAATTACCTTTAATTCCGCTACAAATGGTCCAAGGAGCCCCGACTAGTAGAATTCGTTAAAACGCCTTCTGAACGCGGCGCTTATGCCCCGAGTTGCGTGCCGAATGCTGCCCATAAATTGAACACCGTTTCTCGACAACAATTACGGAAACGTTACCCGGGAGAGACGGGAAGGGAAAAACCAGAGGGAAGAAAAATATGCTGCAGTGGCGCCGGTCGAAAAATTCTATTCCGCGCTTTAACTTAAACGCGGCAATTACCCGGCGACCGACAGTGACATAAACACAAAACGTTATCACTGGAATCGATAAATTACACGCGAACGCAGGTCACACGAACGAGCCGGCGCAGCACAGTGCGTGTCTCCTGTGTACACAGTGTCCGAATAATATTAATCGTCGATGTTACGTTTCCTTGAATAAGACAATTCATTCTTTTATCGCGAACCATGACGTGAAGACAACACCAGGGTTGAATATGTTGAATTTGTAGCAGGATCAAAATATATTGTTCATTTTAGTTATTATTTAAGTTGCTGATACTTAATCTGGTACTCTGAGCAAAATATTGCTAGCGTTTTGAACAATCCTCATCGACCAACAGCTAAAATGGATTCATTGTTTAACTAATATAAACAGACTGGGCATTTTACGCATTTATTACAAACATTGCCAGGCAAAATGTATAGTTGTAAAGACATTAGAAGAATTTTATAATATTGATACACCATTTTGGACTTATTACAATTTTTATTTTGTCGAAAGATACGCGGTTATAAGAGTAACAATTGTTGTAAATTATTTCTCAGATAACCACTGACGATATGGGAATAAATTGTTTTAAAAAGAATGTTCTAAATAAAAATTAATACTGATATTATTAGTGTAATACCTGAAAAGACTTGTAAAGGATCGAATGAGTTTAAAAGTTTACAATAACGTTCGAGACATTTGCAGCTGCAAAGTTGATCTAGAAACTTAGTCTGCATTCCAGGATCATAATTAAAATGTTCCTCGTCCTTGAAAAGGTCTTTAAAAACAGTTTATAACTGCTTCGAAAGTTTTGTTGCAATTTTATTTGAATCTTTTTTCGCAATGTCACGTGATGTCTAATCATTTTTTTAACAGATCATATTTAGACAGATCCTTTCAAATTGGCAATAGGTCAATTGGTAACAATATAGGAGTCTATCTACTGTTAACAGCAGATTCTGTTGAATTGATTTTGTGCATTTATGGCAAAGATAATGAAATGAAGTACAAAACTGTAAAGCACCTCAGAACGTTGTTATATTATTTTTGATATATTGGCATTACTAAACGAAGAAACTCCAAAAGAATCTCTAAAAATATTTTTTACATAATTGTTAAAATGGTCCTTCGCTCAATACTTAATCCGCTGCATAATGTTATCGTAACCGAGTAGTTTTACCATTAACAATCTTTCTGAAAACGTAATAAAAGATTTAGTGAAAAATACGTAAAATAGTTTTATCAAATCAACAAATATTTCGAAACTAAAATCTGCAAGACGTCCATGGCAGTATAATAGAACTACTGTATTTTGGATGTGAAAAGAGAATGATAATCGTTACTTTGTTTATATAATACAGGAAATATTAGTTTACTATGGGTGTTCCTCCATTGGACAGATTACTTTATACACAATTAACATGCATTCTAAACAGAAGTCATTATCAATCGCATGGTAGTCAGGAGGTCAATATATTATAATGTACACCCATTATGTGTCCCACTCCGCTGTACGAAAGCCTCAGTGTGTGACGTAACTGTCCCCACTCCTTCGATTTAAAATCTGGCTTAATCTCCTGGCTACCTCGGTCTCGCTCGATCATTGGCCAAAGTATCGACAAAAGACGTAGATATCAGAGAGCCGAAGAAGCTTGAATAGAGAAGAGTAAATGTAAAAAAAGAATTTAATTTCCCCTGGTGGAAATGATTTCACGAGGTTTCCCGACACCGTGTACATGCACAGTACCTACGTGCACCGGGAAATTGTGCGTGCCGGACACGCGTTAGAACTTTCGACTAACAGCGTCCGAGTATCCGCTTCACAATCGTTAACTTCAATCTCCTCCGGCAGTGGTAGAAACGGTAAATAACCCCGACCGGCTGCCATTTGCTTCGCATGAATTAGAAACACTGGCTGCGCCTATTCAACAAGTACAATGCTCGCGAATGAATCGCATTGTTGCTAACGATGCCCAGTCAAGTGAACGCGGCTACACGTCTATTGATTACACGCGAGTTCGTTTTGTAAACGTGATAACGTCGCGCCGCGGATCCAAATATGCAAATTAGACCGACGCGGATTGATTTCCTTTATCGAGCCACGGCTCGTCAGGAGTGAAATGATCGAAGGAAGTGTTGCGTTAAAGAAAGAGTCATTCGAGAAAACCAACGAAGTGCGAATCAACATTGAGCTGCGACCATAACGGTTTGTAATCGATACGAAGAAATTTGTTGGAGAAAAATTACTATTTTCACTTGAATGTGTTGTTTTCAAATAATAGTTGTATGTGGCCGAGACTCTCCTTTCGTTGTTTTCAATCATTACCAATGACTAGAAAGCTGACTTTTATGCAAAATAAAAATTGTCTGCACTATTGCATGTACGGATTTCTTTGATCACTTTAACGAGATAAAAATAATGCAACAGTATTATGAACTTCTTCTAATATTTATAATGTTTCGTGTTTAAAATATTCATTTTTCTCATAAGTGAATAAAATCGAAAGTCCACTGATGACGATAATTTGTAATAACTAGACTGCGGATTTTATGCATTTATGACAAAAATTGGTAGGTCAAATACAGTACTGAGAACACTTTAGGAATATTGTTGCATTATTATCAAATTATTAGAATTGCTAAAAAAGGAAAGACGTTGTAACTAGGTAACAATATTTCTTAAAATTAACTTAGTCAATATTTATTTTGCATGAATATTTGCAGTCTATTTTATAACAGTTATTAGTTAAGAAAAACGCTATTTCAATTGTTTATGATCAATATTCATGAGAAAATTTCGTGTTTCATCAACCCATTGCCCTCATAAATGCATAAAAACTGCTGTCTATTTATGATAGTTATAGACGAGAGGTATTTTATTTTAGTCACATATTATAGAATGTGTTTCGTGAATACATGTCAATACTTTAAGGAGTAGATCTGCATACCAACACAAGTCAAAAATGTTATCTGAACATACGTCTTATATAATTTAGTTTTTGAGTTACGGTTCTTTTCATTTTACGTTTTTATAAAATCGTTTACAATTTAAGAATGTTTGTATTTGCTGTAGATTATTATTGTTATTATTGTTATTATTATTATTATCGTTTCTTAAAGCAATAAAAGCACTGAATTTTAAGGCCACCTAATACACATATTAATAAACTGCAACTGTATTCTCGTAGCAATAATCGCAGTCCAAATATTGGTAGCTGTAATTACTCATTAAAGAGAATTGGAGAAATGTCTAATTAGTATACTCTCGCGCTGGATGTCTTCCGTGCTGTTCTAATAAATATAAGTCAAATATTAGAGCTTAATAAGTGCCCATTAAAGAGTAACCCATCCAATAGCCAATTACAAAAATTGTGTAATTACTGCTTCAAATGTGCTACTTTAAAATCAATTAATAACCGTATTAATAATCGTTTATATTGAAGATCGTCATGACTTTTCTAATGAATACAATTATATCAAGGAGTAATAAAATTATAACGATAAATGAATTCTAAGTTTATAGTGTAACCCTATCGCTTAATTGCACAAAACAAATCCATCATGTATTGCTGTCTATTGCAAAACCATCATATTTATTGCTTGGAGCTAATTCTCTTTTACATTGGGCGGATGATTAGATTCATTAAAATGAAATAAGATATATAACAAGAAATTCGTAGAAAGTTCAGCTTCCTTCTCATTGCTACAAGCGCTTCAGTCGTTGCAATGAAAGTTGATCGATTCTTTGCGCTTCCTAACTTATGCTTGTCACAATAACTGGACCATTAACTTCGATCGATCGGCGATAAATTCGATAAAAATCTGAGGGCTCAGAGTATACACGGAGTCAAGCATATTATAAGTAGTGCAGGTATAAATCTAGCTAGATCATTTTTCATAAATACCTCGAGCAAGAAAAACAATACAAGCCTAGACTTTGCTATTGCTGCATTCTTTTCATTTATTACATTTCACGTACAAAAGATATCTGTTATATCTATTATACATTTTTTACATGTACTGCATTATACTTTTATCTTTGATTGTAGCATTGTATCATTATATGTATATTTATTTATTTTTATTTTCATTGTACTCGTGTGACAGCTACACAAAGTCTTCTTTCTTTATTATTCTTTGTAACAAAGGGTTTTCTACCCACATACATGAATAAAATTATTATTATTATTGCATAACTTGTAATCTGGAGATCGAAACCAACTCGCATGAATGATTACACGACAAGTACGCTTAATGAAACTGTACTGTCTTTGAGCAGTGATCGAAGCCTACGAAACTTGGTTACTGATATTGACTCAGATTCGCAAGTACACGTCGAAGTTGATCCCATCCGTAGCTGAGAGAGTTCAGGGCGCGGGCGCATAATAAATTTCATTATTCCCGTTTAGCCGCAATTTTCAGGGTCCGATTTCAATCGACCAATTCGTTACGCGATATCGACGCCGAGATATATCATGCGCCAACAATGAAAGCTCGTTCTCCGCCCGTACGATCTCGGGATCCACGCATAAAATTATGATGAATCGGTCTCATTATGCCGTCCATTGAAAGACCAGCCACGGACGCGTAAGTAGACAAAAGAGGAATTCGTTTTCTTCGCGGATTTCCATATAGCGAGCACACGCTTATGACTCGCCGGTGATTTATCGATCGGTCGCTGCCTACAATCCTTCAAGCCGTATTTACATAATCCATTCTCAGCGAAGAGAATGACACACAATGGCGACGCCGGGCACTGAAAGCGGAACTGAGGAAAAGATCCGCAATAAACGCAGCGCTGTACATCAAACCGCCGTAAATTATCCTCCATTTGGCAACATTATATCGGCTACTCGGGCCACGTTGTGCTCTCCCGATACGTAGATGCTATTCTTATTCTTATCGTCGTACCTATGACCAATATGCTCCTTTAATTGACCCTTAACCCGAATACGTTAGTCACTTGTACCTAGAGGAGATGTTAGGATAATGCTCAAGCTTTGCACTTGATGCTGTGTAGACAAATGCTGCGCCTACGGCAGTCGATAAATTATCCTCGCGTAATAAATAAATTTGATTAAGCGTAACATCTCTTTCTTAATTTCTTCGATGAATCATCTTGCATAATAAAGAAGATGGGTGCGTTCGATCCATCAAAAAATACAACAGAGCTCGAAGGGTTAATTCAATTAATTGTGCTTCACGCGTGGTTTCGTAGTTTCAATTTTTAATAGTATGTACTCAAAACTGGCGTAATTTAGGAAACGTAATAATCGCTTGGAAATTATTCTACATTTCTCGATTCTTATATACTTTGATCAAAGATAAAAATAGCAAGATTGTCAGAAATAGAAGCTGAAAAATAATGCGATTGCCAGAAATAGAAGCTAGGTAGCAAATTCATTCTTTTCTTAAATATTTTCGCTTTTAGTATTGATACCATTATTAAATTTTAATACATTTTCGTGAAATAAATTTCATTGATTAAATCAACATACCTATTGAATGTTATTGTATCATTCATGATATTAACATAACTTGCAGGAATACCCCTATACATCAATATGACTAAATTTTACAATTATCTATTTTTAATTAACTTGATAAGGTATACGTTTTGAAAATATAAATATTACATCAAATTCAAAATAGTGCAGTGAAATTTTTTTATTCTTTTAATTATGCCATTATTTTAAATTGCAATAACTCAATTTCGACATAAAATACATAAAATGCATAGTAATTAAATGCATGTACGTACAATGATCTTTTCCCATCATATTTATGCACGTATTGTTCTTTTCATTTTTTAACGTGCTTCAAGAGACAAGGCGACATGCATGCATAATTGAAGTTGATTAGCTAGGCGTGTGAACTACATTCTTAAGTTCCATAAATAAGTGTAACTACTAGATTGCGGGTATAATGCGTCTATGGCAAAAATGAGTATATCAAATACATAACAGACAAAAGCATTTAAGAAATCACAAAATAATATTGCATCATTTTCGACTCGAATGAACGTCTACGTAATTTCTCGATATTGTAATTAGTGTAGACAACGTTTCTTATAGAAGAAAAATCCGCGGTAATTACTACCTGTTACGTAAATTGATATTTTTAAGGAAACCAAAGTGCGTCCATAAATTCCCGAGATTGAGAATATTTTGGCCGAAAGACGAAATAAAACCAAAACAAACTTCCCTACTTTTGGCAAGCTTCCGAAATCAGGTGTTGCATATTGCCAGCCGGTACCCTATAATTTGTCGAGACCGTGCAGTAACGTCGTTCTCCTTTTTCGTCGGATCGGCGCGGCGTCTTTCGCAAGTTCGGATATATCTTTTTCGTCCCGTTCACCAGCGGGCGATCGATAATGTCCTGAAACCGGGAAACGAGCCTTTCACAGAGGAAACCCGAAGCAGTCGAGTAAAATGGATTTCAGGTAATTCATGTTTCCGCCTATTGCCTGGCTCGCGGTGTCCGGCGAGAGCGGACGAGGTGAATTGCGACAGGGAAACCGTTCGCCGGGGATCGCAAAAAGTATCGGGCGTCGATCTACGCGAGGGCAGATTAATTATTTTTCTATTCGGCCGCGCGACGCTTGGCGACGGCGCACTTTGGGGCAGAAAACGCCCAAAAGCTATGAAAAATATCGTCTGATTGAAATCACATCTTATTAACGCAGAATAGTGAAATGCATCTCCTAACAACGTTTATGAATAAAAATGTAATTATAGAATTCACAAATTAAATACAGGATGTTACCGGAAGGGTGGTACCATTGGGCATGTGGTGATTCTACGTGTGAAAATAAATCGAAAAAAAGGATTAACACTTTGACAATTTCTAGACAATACGTTTATTATTAGTTATGCAGTATGTTACTGGACAGGTAGTAATAAACGTATTATATACAAATTTTCATACTAGATTTTCTTGTAAATGAAGCTTCAAACAGAAAAATGTTATACCTTTTTCCCGAGTAATAATGTAACAATATAATGGTTTAATGCAGATATTCTCATAACTTAAAATGTTAAGAAAAGAAAGTAAATTTCAACATCTCGATGCTTTGTATACTTTCTTAATTCATAATTCTAATGTATATAATGTTATATAAAAACAGGTGCGCATAAAATTTTGTTGCATAAAAGTTAATTAGTTCTTGGTTTAAAAAAAGAATATTGTAAAAAAATGATTAATCTAATAAGAAATAAAGGGTGAGTTCAATTTTTTAAACATAATTGTGCATTTCTTATATTGATCGATGCGCCCGTATATTTCTTTTAAAAAGAATTATACGAATTTGTTGATGTATTAGAGTATTTATGCTAAAAATTCATTGGTTCAAAAGTTACGGGACTTGTCCCAAACGGACTGTGAGGACCGAACACTGTGCGACGCGTCGGTCAGAACGCGATCGTTCGGAAGGTGGAAGGAATCTCTTCGGATCCGAGGTGCACGCCCACGCGTTTCGAGAAATTTACAACAGGCGTAAAAAGGCGCGGATGTCCCGGCCGGGTACTATAATGAATTATGAACATTGGGAATCGCGATCGCGGTCTTAAAGAGTCGTAAAAGACGCTTTAGAGAGCTAGAGGACCGGGGGCCATGCGACGAGAACCGGAATCACGCGCCGCGCCGGCCGGGCTCTTTTACGTAGAGCGATTCAGGTAGGCAGCCGGTGTTTTATTGTTATTTTATTAATCGATGCTGTCTGGTTATTGAGTAGGCAGTCGGTACATACACGCCCGCTCGTAGGTAGCGAATAAAACACCGCGCGGGGAAATGCATGATCGGTTGCCTACGTGTACGCCTTTTGTCAGCGCGTCAGGAGAAACCAGTATACATATGTGTACCATAGGTGACTCGAGAGAGACTTCCACCTGAATAATCTACCCGAGCACGGTCAAATATCCAGTCGTTTAATCGATCATGTCACTCTGCTCCTTCTTTTTTGCCGTTGATCGCCGCGCCGCGCCGGAAAACACTATGTTTATCTGTGTAAGCGATTCCGCAACGGGCTCGGACTTTTTCCGACCGGTGACAGATTGCACGGGAATCGAACTCGTCGATAAAATTGTCACTGGTTATCGGACAAGCCTCGATAAATCGATAGCGGTGCTAGATCCATTTCCATCGAATTTCTTTCCTTTCGAGGAAACGATATTTCTTGCAGCGCTCTTTGAAAATTGTTCGTATAACCGTCCGACAATTGAAGTGCAGCCTGCTATTCCAGAGTCATTTCTGACTCACACT
This sequence comes from Augochlorella aurata, assembly GCA_028455555.1. Classification (NCBI taxonomy): domain Eukaryota; kingdom Metazoa; phylum Arthropoda; class Insecta; order Hymenoptera; family Halictidae; genus Augochlorella; species Augochlorella aurata. The sequence continues at coordinate 5,511,713 of CM052160.1, forward strand.
GATATTCTACTAATACATGTTGCTCTCCTCATCACTCTTGCTCGCAGTGACTCCGGTACCGTAGAGGGTTGCTCTTGCTACGGTGGCTCGGAAGAATATTTATACATCTTTCGGAATGATATGACTTTTTTAAAACGAATCTAAACGACTTGAATTCTTTTTTAATGTTAGAGGGGCTATGTTTATTGTACAATAACTATGATACTTTTTTTCACTTCTTTGGGCGATCGCATTAACTGCCAGGTTATTAATAACCACAATTTATAATGAATTATACTATAATTAACGTGTTTTGTAGATCTCGTATATGTATGGTGAAAATTTTATCAAAATCGGTTATGATTGTTATGAGATAGTGTCGATGTTGAAACAATGAAATTATTAAATAGCGAATATTGCAGTTTCCCAAAATATTCGTCCAATAACTGTAAGATATTTATACATTTCAATACCTGTTGTTCGTCGACTTCGATCTCGAAGTAAATTTACCTAGATCTGCAAAACGCATTGTTTAAATTTTCATTCCAGGGCCGAATGGAAGCTTGGAAAAACATTATTTTTGAATACTCTTTCTTACTCGTGCCGGGCGAAAAAGTGGTGCCTATGCGAGAATAACCGGCCGAATTTCA
>CM052160.1:5512441-5666738 GCA_028455555.1 Augochlorella aurata
TTGCGTGTAAATGTTCGTCTCGCTGCTCACGTTACGTTGTCGTTCATGACGTAACCTCTTTCGCAGTCTAATTGTGTATTACCAGCGTCATACTTTGTTAAACAAAAATTTTCAAAATACTGTACTCCTGTTACTTATTTTGAGTTTTGTACACGTATGAACTCTGCGGATGTTCGTGAAACTTTTCCATATGAAAATAAACATAAATCAAGCGTCTCGTAAGAATCCTGTGAACGAAGGAAAAGTGCAGTATTGGTTCGAAAAATTTCGTTCCGGTGACTCTCCTTTACGAAACGAACCACATGGGAGGCCAAAAACATCTGTGTATAGATACGAAGTACATAATTACCGTTCATTTAAAAGTCTGGTATTCCATGTGCACCAACTTAATGAAACAACGGGTTCGGCAAAACTTAGCAGAGCAGAAAACTCGCGCGAGCCGTGAACGATTCCCTCGCGCAGGAAAAGTGAAGAGCTCGTACAGAACGGGACAATCTGTAGCGACATCGGACACACGCGAGGGAAGAGACGAGTTGCGTCAGACGAATGATCGGCTTGATACCGGAAAGCCGGATTACCGGGACGAAACAGAGAAGTGTACAGCCGTGCGCGGCCGTTCGTAGACAAATATTTATGAGGGTTTTTATTCGAGGTAGGTCGGTATCAGATCGGTTACGCCAGCCGCGGGAAAATTACTCGGCGTCCCAGAGCTTTCAGTAAAGCAATTAGCAGGTAATGAAATCGCGGGGACACGGGGACACGCGGGGACGTAGGCCTGAAATCCGATGCCTCGAAATGAAATGCAATCTGGCGGATGATCTCTCGGCGAGCCGCGCCGAGGCGGCTGGTGTCCTCTCCGCGCGCGCGATTCCTCTCCTTATCCTCGTCCCGGTTGATGTTGATAATGGCCCGATCCCGCGAGGCAGTCGTCGGCGCTGCGCGTCAACCAGGATAATTAGAAGCGAAGAGTGCGCGTGGGTTAGGTCTTAATTGCTCGGCCCGACATGAATTATCCGGCACACTCTCCGGCTGAAAGCGTTCCATTGTCAGGTGGAGGAAGTGGAAGTGTCTATCTCTGGCCACTGGCTGAAAAACCAACTGCCTCCTCGCATGGGAAACTCTTTGTCTTCGGACTCGGTCATGCTCGCTTATCGCGGGAGTCTCGCTTTATGAAATTCCGTTACGTAACAACCCCGTTTAATTATCTATTTATTTATTCGGCCGAGCAAGGGTTAATATCCTTCGTAGGTGGAAGCGTAACAACCGTGCTCGTTTCATATTGATGCCAAGCGGTTTCGGTGCTTAGGGTACCAGCTAATGCTATTCAAATAGTCGCTCGTTTCCACGATTCCCCCAGCAATTAGTCTGAAACCATCGTTTCGTCGAAAGAAAAACTTTCGATGTAACACCGGTTCTTCGTTTTTCGATCATTTCTACTGCTTCATTCTGCTGCTTGTACTATGTAAACACGGTTACTCCCATTAATATTCGAATACAATACTATTTCTTTGTTTTTTTCTTTGGATAAGGTACTGTCCGTAGCTGAAAAGATGGCACAATTCCTGTCGGGGAGCAAGGGGGTATCCTGCTCGCTCCACCTGACTTGCACGCCACAAACAAGAAGACCAATAAACTAATCGACGCGAGGAGCAAGGGGAATAGGTCGTCTTTGCGTCTCTTATTTAGCGCGTAACTTTGCCCATAATAATCAAGTTTGGAATGTAAACAAAATGGGAGAGTCTAGGAGATCACGGGAGCGCGAAACGGTGACAGGAGTCAGGAGGCGGTGTTTGTTTACAATCGGCTAGGCTCGAGTCTCCCGTTTCCTGAAAATTGGGGCTAATAGAAAGGAATCATTTCTGCCAATAAGGGAAATGCGTTTATCCTACTTCTGTGAGAGCGTTAACATGGATGGGTTGGTGGAAATCGGTCCTACGCTTTTCTTCGTGCCATCTTTTGAACAACGGGCAGTAGCGTAATTTAAGTGTCATGTCACTTATTGCGCAAATCGGTTCATCATTTCTTATCGATTGAAAATACACGAATAATTTTCTTCTAACAATAACATTTATTAATACAGTGCATTTTAAATCAAAGTTTCCATATTGTCATGTGTACGTCACTACTAGAATCCAGAATATCCAGAATTTTCATCTAGCCATTCAGCTCCTGATCATTAATTTCGATTAAAAGTTGCGCAATCCGTTGCAGCGAAGAGAGAAATGAATTCAGATAAAGAATCATTTAAAATATGTTTAAAAAATTGATAAATGAGACTAAATATTGTCGTCTCTACAACCATAAAAAGATTGTTTATAGTCAATAACTACAATAATCAGAACCACGTTGTTCAGCAATATACTTTGCTTTCAAATGGTCTTACCGTAATATTTTCGATAAAAATTGTTACTATGTTTAAACAATTTTTTCAGGAAATCAGTTAATAACTGTACCAAATTTAAAATTATAATACTTTCTTTTAACGTTTAGAAAAAGATGATGTTTGGAATTTTTCTTAAAAAATCTGTCGCACTATCGTCGATAATTCCTTGCCTATTTAAAAAAGTATACGTTCAAGCAACTCTTACAATTTTTCCGTTGCAGAAGATCGACGATTAACAAAGATGTCACCAGTCTTCCGAAGATCCCATTCGACGATTGCTTGGATTTCGAAATTCTCACAGACACCCTGTACGAAGAATCCCGCCGGATGGATTCTCTATAATTGGATTCCTGCGTGAGGTCACGGGTCGCACGCGGTCAATTTGTTACGAGCCTGCGTTCCCGATTGACTCTTTTATTATTAATTAGTTCCCACAAACCGTCTTGATAAGAAACGGTTCTCCCATTACACGTTGGGATCGGCGCCGCGATGACGGATTATCGCCGTAAATTGCAGCATTATCGCGCCGTCACCGGCTCGAGGAAATAATTAACCATAAATTGTTGCATTGCTAATGGCAAAACACCTTAACTTTCTTTCACCCGTGTTCAAGAGGCGTCGTTATCTCTCCGCGATGCGTACTGATCTACTGGAAGTTGTCTGCGTTTTCCAAGATGTTTCACAAGGCGCCTAACTAGGGATTTACTCGGCGGCTTTTCCAGATATATTCGTAACATGATCGTCGTTTACGTAACACTTACAAAGTTTTTATCTATATTTTATTATAAGTCTGGAACATCCAATTAAAATCGTCGTCATTGCTCATATTTCACAAATAAACTGCAACTTATAGCACGGCTTTTTCTATAATATGCACCTACTTAATTTGTCAATATTCGACTCCTTTTTTCTTTCGCTTTTTCAGATAATTTTATGTTTTCTATAGCAACTTACGTAACGATATCTGCACTGAAATTACGAACTTATAATGAGATCAGAGATATACAATAGCACTAAATTCGGTGTGTATGTGGCGGATCAAATGGTTAGAAATTATAGCGTTAAATCTGAATCTTGTATATGGTCTCTCCAATTATTATTAAACATTCTTGCTTTAGCTGTAATAAATACCTGGATTTTACGTAAGGAGACAACCGGAGAAAAGATATAACGGAAGGAATTCTTGTTTCGTTAGCAGAAGAACTTGCCACCGAATATCAATATTCGCAGGAACACGAAACAAGAAGTATGGAGGAAGTGACATAATAAAAAACGAAAAAACTTGTAAAATTCGATATTGCAAAATGAAATTGTAAATGCAAAAAATATGTTCGTGAAAAGTGTTCACTGGCGAGACCCAACATTTATGGAGGTTTTTACCTCCAGTAGAAGGGAGTGAACAAAGTTTTCGCCTCATTTTCGAGTTAAAGAGGTTCGACTGCATTACGTAACAGTTATTTCGCGTTTTATTGGCAACGCCAAATTGTCTATTACTCGTAATCATCTGTGGAAAGAATATGAGGTTTTTGTAAAAACCGGTCGTTTGACCGCTTTCGGTAGAAATAGGTATATGCTATATACGAAACCGGTAGATTTAATGTTAACCATAAAATTAGATGCCTGCTGATTTCTTCACCCGATTTGATGACATGCAAATGAAATTTTATTGTTCAAGTCTTGATTTTATTTTGCGATAGTACGCGTCGTATACCTGTCACGAAGCTTCGAGATTACGATGCACGTAAAAATATCTGTCAAATGCGGCGATATTAATTCCCAGCATTCCTTGGTATTCGGCTCGAATTATTTCTCGATTTCTGGATCAAGTTTCCCGGCGTAAAATGCGAAACGAAATTCCACGACCATAATCTGCGGGATGACAAAAAGTACTCCTAACTTTCGCGAAGGTTAGGGCTGTCGTTAGCCGAAATCACGTCTGCGGTATCAGTCGGTGTAAAGTTTCCTCCGCTTCTAACTGAATCGACCAGGCTCCGCGATCGTAAAGGAACCGTAAAATCCCTGGTGTGTTTACAGCCAATAGCTATTTTCCCAGTCAATGTGGACTAATATCATAAATAGACCCTTCCATGTTTTACGATAATTTGCGGGCCGCTCTCAGTTTAGCTGCCATTACGAGTCTTCTTAGCGTACGTCAGTCTACAATACTGTGCATTTCTAACATCGAATACATGGTATCCATGTACACTCCCCCTAGAAAATCACTATCCCCGTAACGATATTGATCGTCTCGCAAATAAGGTAAATCATCACTTTATTTATCATATAGCCATGTAATTCACTTACAGAAAATATGGAAATATTTTCAGCATATATTAACCAATTGACTCGCATTGGAATGCATTCTTTATTAATTGAATATAATATTAATTTTTATACAGATATTAAATACAACATTCATATTTTTATTGCAAAATATCCCATAGCTGCACACATGGAACTTAAACTTGCAACGAAAAGAAAATGCATTAATAAGCAACAATATTTACGGTAGAGCCTGTCAGTCAAATCTTGAAATACGTATCATTAATTTAAAATACGTATCATTAATTTAAAAAAAGAACTGCAGCTTTTTAAATACAGAGTGGCCCGTGCATAGTTACTTCTAGACAGCTATAACAAAAATGGTTAAACGAAGTATAAACCGATGAACACATTAAGAGAATCTTAAAGCACTGTTACGTTATTTTCAATCTATATCAATTATTAAAACGAGAAATAAATTAATGTAAACCCTGTTTGCTATCATCGAAATAGTACATTTTCATTTCGCATGCACATCCGCAGTATAATTATAACAAAAACCATACGGAGTTCAAATTATTATACTAAATGGAGAATACTAAATGAAGAATACTAAATGAAATGTACTAAAATTAATAAATACATAAAATCCACAAATGTAAGAAAGCTTCTATAGAAATATTACTGTAGAAAGAATATCCGTTTTATCGAACCACATGAACAAAAACACTGTACCTTCGACGTATGCAATTGAAAGATCCGGTCAAACGTTAGCGAAATTTACGCCCGATGCGTTTTCGACGATTCTTGGATTAATATATAGATGAAGATCGTAGAATTCCGCGGTGGGAGCTTCATCCTCGTTTATTAAACGAATGTAGGATGCTAATTGTAAATCTCGTTGGTGAATAAATTAAGATCCAATCCGTATTAATGGTATTCCGGCTGACCACGTTGGTGGCTGTAAGTGTACCGATAAAATATCCGGTACACCAACCGACGAAATTAGTATCCACTGTTTCCAATTTATGGACCGAACCGCTGTAACTTATCACTATTAGCAACGCACTAATATATCACTCGCCGCTGAAACGCAATCTGTACCGTATCCGCGTCGCAACGGAGACAGAAACCGCGCTCTGTAAAACATCCGCGTACCGTTTCTCAAGTTGTTTCCACACTGAACCAGCAACGAGCACTTTCTTGTCGGTGTCCTAGGGCTCTCGAAAAAATTACCGAATATTTCTCGAAATTTCTTCTGTTGCCGACGACAAACATATCATCGATTATTATCTATCGTTCATTTGCAGCAATAAAGAAAAGAGGGAAATAGGAAGCATGTGTGATAATAGAAAAGAAGGCTCTGTTAATGAGTGACACGTTTCAATAAACCAATTCTTCTTAGGATTTTTGTATTGCGAGAGGTTCGAAAGAGTAATTCCATTTTAAAAGTTTGGTCTTATTAATTGGTGTATGCTCGTATAACTTTTTTAATAGCTATTTTACTGGAGTTAAAATTGAATGCTGCGAACAAATTTTTACTTTGTGCCTTATTTTTATACTAGGTACCATGTTTTTCCATGTAAATAAGCTTATAAACATTATACCGTAATGTAGTCTCTACAGATTTTCATTTTCTCTTCTTTTTAGTCGAGTGTATGATACAAAAGCCATTAGTATAAGTTTTTATGAATACCGTAGAAGGGTTACTAGAATTACTTTTATATTTCTGTGAGATATTTGCAAGTGTATTCTTCAAAATCAAGCATTCAAGATAACTTGTATACTGAAATAGATTGGTATCCTCGATGCGCTGTAACAAACTAACATCGATGTAGTAGAATTAAGAATTAATTTAAAAATTAGCAGTAAATTATAAAATCTCAAACAGTTTAACTGTAATAATTTCATAGAATAAAGGATTTTAAAAAATTTGCCTTCGACGTGAAAATAACTAGTATTATTGAGCAAATTATTTCCAACAGATAGAATAAGGGCCCTGATATGAAACAAAAAAATGCTCTTCTCTTTATGAAATTCAAACGCCTTATTTACTTTGGAATACCAACAAATGCAATCACGTTGTATCATAATCAAAATGTTACAAATATCATCGCTTATTTTCTGCTTCCATTCGCAACAATGAAAATCAAGATGAAGTAGGAAATACGTGTAACAACTGAAAAGAATGCTTCGTTAGTCTGTGCGCTTAGTCGCTCGATAAACAAATGTTTGGACTTGCGAAGAAGTAAGAAGAATATGATAGTGATCTACGTTATCTAATTGTTTCCTGAATACTTCCTTCAAATATCAATCCAGAAGTGCAAAAGAAGATGCATCGATGTTGGCAAAATGGATACAGTGCAAGACAAATAAAAAAGAACAATAATACAAATATAATATATAATAAATACAAATTCCTGTTTCCATACGTCACTCTTGCAAATTATTATCTAGGAAAATTTCCTTAATCTAATAAAAGACTCTTTATTGTAAAAAGTAAAATAAGCTAAACAACAAATGCAGCGTTTGACTGGCCAGTTTTATTTGTTTGTTTCTCCATCTTCATCGCTTATTACCGAAATCGCAGTTTTTCATACAAATCCTTTTCCTCGTAATTTATACCTTGTACAAATCTGTACAAATCGGCTAATAATAAATACCGTAACGGCAAGAGTAATTCATTTTCTAAAAGCAAGAAATGTCCCACGAATTGAGTTGCCTCATTGTAGATCAAATGTTGCTATAAGTCAGTGTCCGTTGGAAATGTTCAGGAACATGTAGCAACAAGAGGCGGCCATAAGTTCTCGCCGATTGGCAACTCAACTAGCCTCTAACAAACAACTAATCAGAAACTAGAAAGAGAACATGGCCCGTGTGAATTTGTTTCAAAAACGCGGCCATCGTTTCGCCGGAACCAGTTCGTACGGTTCCATCCTGCAGAAATAGTTCCAAAGTGGTACGGTATCGGTCGATCAAGGGTCAATGGACGGACAATAAGAATTTGCTGCACAAAGTTCGTGAAACAAGTTGGCCAATCGGCGTTTTGTTCGTTCGAGGCCGGAATCGGCGGGGTCGACATTTCAAGGTAAGAGCGGTCGCGAGGGACCGTTCCGTGAATGAAGTTTAAATTAAACGAAATAGAATGGACATCGATCCGACGAATCAATGAACACGGGACCCGTCCCGCCGCATTATCATAATTCATTTTGAAAACCGAGACCCGAATTCAAACACCGTCGGCTCCGTCCGTTTATTCATTAATGCCTATTATGCAAACGTATCGGCCGATTCGTTCTGGTAACAAACCGTCATTGTTTGTCCAGCGTTATCCTTGTTGGAGCCAATTGATTCTCCGCCACGAGGACTTCGGTGTCCTTGCTCTCGTCGCCTCACCTTACTGTCACCGTGAAAATTAAATGTATTTCTGCCGATGATTTTTTAAACGATGTCAGTCGTGTATATTTTGTTTCGAGATATTTGGACTTTTGCATTGAAGTGTGTTAAAAAGAATCTTTCTATTATAGGACAAGTTACCTGAGCCGTTTATTTCGAAAGTGGCCTGAGTCCTTTTCCCAAAAACATTGAGATAGCTATTTTACGTTATATACAGGGTGATCCACGCAACTTATGCACCTTCTGTAACTTCCAAATTATGCATCGGGCAACAAATTTTTCAATACAAAAGGATCGTGATTTAAAGGGGCATAGTATGTAATGCATTTATTTTTTATAATTAAAATCAATTTTTTTCTTAAATGGAATATTATATTTTTTAAATAAAAATATGGAAAAATATCGAATTCTAAGTAAAAATGTATTAACCTTTATTAGCCTTAATCCTAATAGTTAACCAGTAATTTCGATTTATTTTTTGACCATTTTCTTAAATATCTCAGCTTTAAAATAAATAGATTTAGGCCGCTTTAAAAATAAATGGCTTATTTTATAAAATCTATGATATTCCAACGTCAAATGTATCCTAGTTGCTACGGATAAAAATAAAAGTGACACATTCATGCCGTTGCTTACTTCAAGTCTATCTGACACAAATTTTTTTATAATATTGGAATATGTAGATAGTTGTAACGTGAAACAAATGAAAATTTCAGTTCTGTTTCAATTCTCTTTATCATTATCTTCATGGTATCAACTATTGAAAACAGTCTTCAACCCTCAGCTGGCCGATCCTGGATCACACTTAATCTGAAAAGTATGTGAACAATGTTGAACAATGTAATATATAATATAATATGAAGATGATGATTTTTATTTTCGTTAAATTTTCAGGTAACAGCGAAACTAAAGCGCAAAAATAATTTGCACATTATTAAGGTTCGTATTGTCTCTACGCCAATTTTCTAACGTAAATAATTCTTTCAACAATCTAGTTCACGAATTTGTTTGAAAATTCCTTGGCAGGTGTTAATGTCACATAATGTCGGCAAATGATGGATCAACTTGTCGATTAAGACTTTTTGTATCATTAAGAATATTATCCTCCAAGTGTTAAACGCTGAGTAAAACGAAACGCAAGGAAAAGTAGCCTAATTGGAGCCTCCAGGATTTAGATTGTACCATCATGTATCCACACTGAAGAAACATTCCTGCAACATAGTTAACGGTATGAATTGGCCATAAATTCAGCTTTGTGTGCGATACAACCGTGTATATATCTCTTGGAGGAAAGGAATGTTTACAACGTTGTCGGTGGTGCGAATTTAAACGAAACTACATTTTGAAGTTTACGATTGGAAAAGTCTCGGTCGCATAGCAATTGCATCGATCCCTATTTGTTTTTTTTTCGCGGTTAATCTGCGTTTTATGGGGAACTCTGGGCAGTTCTTATTACACTTTACCATAAACGAACCAATAATCCGGATCCTGTTTATTGTTACGTTACGGTGCCGTTTAAACGTTCATATAACGACCTCGTAAAAACGCGTTTTATCGTCCCGGGTTACCATAATTGTTACGTTGTTACTCTGTCCGCGGTGTTTCATTGATAAGATTGCACGGCGACGAAATAATTAACCATTTAATCGAAAATTTACACCTGATACACCGGCCGACTCACAACATTGCGACGTTTAAACGATCTGGTAATGGTTTCGGTTTCTCGTTATCTGACTAAAGGACTAAACTGCGCGGGCCCCGCGAACGCGAGCCTCCGCAATTACCAAAGCGGATCCACAATTCTGTAAGCATGTCGAAAGATTGAAAAAGGGACCTTCAACATCTAATAAGATACTACGCCGCGGACACGGATACATTTTTTACTATCGGAGGCTGTCAATTAACGGCCGAGCGGCTTTAATTGAGCCTCCTTTATCTTTCGAAAATTCTTGTGGGGACAGCTGGCTTCCAGCCTGTTATCAACGTCCATTTATCTTGCTATCGTTATTATAATTTAATATTATTACTCTTTGATGATACCGCTTACTATCTTCAAACATAGTTTATGATTTTCAGATCCCTAAGACCGTTAACAGGTTCATTGCGCGTCGCTCGTGCGTGACTGGCATAATTCTTCGCTTACAATTAGATGCGACATTACACCTACCAAACGACCGGTTTCAATCTTTACGTTTGAAAATTGTTGATATCGTAAGACTGGTCCACAGGAAGCGATCAAATAAAGTCATTCTCATGTGGCATCATATTTCAGTCACTTTTAGTACTCGGTAAGTTTACTGCCAAAAATGCATTTCCATTGTATTATGTTTGAGTCGACTTTTATTAAGATTTTTGTATTGTCAAACTTGTATCAAGGTTATGAAATAAATTCTATGATAAATTTACTAAGTACTTTCAATTTTCCAAGTTCGTTTTTGTTAACACAATTGCTTGGTTTCATGAAACATTTTTAGGGATTTCCTTCAGAATAAAAAATCCAGGGAAATTTCTCTTGGACATTGCAAAATATTTATCTTTAACTTTTTGTAACGAGCACAGAAAAATTAGTATCGATACAATAAAATGAGCAATTTATACAAAAATGGGCGACAAAGTACACGAGCACATTTTCTTAACATTTTTATTAAATTCCAGTGTTTTTTCTTAGTTCATGTTCCTTCCCGAATTTTGTTATTTACAATGTTTACAAAATTTTTATAGCGTATAACAACTCAAATGTTGTTATTTACCAATCGAATTTGTGACAATAAAGTACTCCTAAGCATACTGAATTACGTTTCCGTCAAAAATATCCGCAGCCATTTCGCAGAGATTATTTGAGTTAAAGTAGCGATTAGCGATCTTTTTAAAAATTACGTAAGTTACTGTAATTAACACTGCACATATATATAAAATATACAATTTAATAAAGAATATCAAAGTGTGTATCCTTCTTAACCAGTTAGCTGTTTTTTACGAGTATACGCTCGTTACGAAGAGACGGCAACATTTTGCATTATGACGAGTATACTCGTCGAAAACAACTAACCGGTTATTAGACTGCGAATTTCATGCATTTACGACAAAAATGAGAAAATCGACTGCTGGACATTACGAGCACTTAAAGAATTTAAAAATGTTTACCGCGTTACGCCCAACTCATCAAAATGATTAGAAAAGGAAATAATTGTATGTGCCGCCGCTGTCTCTTGCCATTAACGCATACGATTTTTATTCTGCATAAAAATTCGCGGTATACATAAAAATCATTGATAGATGCAGGCATAGGCAAGTTCGTTACAGTAATTGACGGAGAGGCGGTCGTAGTCGACGGCGAGTCGGAACAGGCGTTTTATAATACGCGCCGGCTCACGGTGCGACTTTTCCCGTGGTATCGTGCCACTCGAAGATTAAAGTAAAAAAAGCGCACGGCAATGAGACGATTTCTCGCATCCGCGCGTCCACTTCACGGCTCTAAGTTAAGGACTGTTATCGGATCCTCTAGAGCTCGTTTATACCGGTTCAAAGACCTATTTAGCATTTTCTTGTGAGACTTTAACGACGCTCCGGCACTCCGTCGCGCTCCAAGAATAATTCCCCGTTTCAGGAAGCCAGTTAACCATCGCCTTAGAAGAATCACCGACGTCGCCGGCCCGTGGAAAAGGAATCGGCGATCTCGCCGGGATTATCAATCGCCAATCGTCGTGTCCATCAAAGAGCCGGTGCTCGTAATCTATTGGCGGAACGATTTCGGTTCGGAAAGGCGAGGACTACGGCAATATCTTCGGTTCGCTTTACCAGCTCCCGTTAATCGAGCTCTTTGCCGTCTCAAAGTCCGAGCGGCCCGTACAATTATTTCTCGTTTAATGAAACGTCCTACGCGCCGTGGACACTCGCTGCACAGCGATGCCGATTCCAATTCCAACGAGTCTGAAGTCGAAGGCAATACACGCAGGTCCAATTAGTATTTTCGCTCGCTTCTAAATTCGTTTTGCTAAATTTTGTCAGTATTATAGTAGGAATCATACGGAGTTTAAATCAATTCTATTTTGTCATTGTTATAAAGCCGGAGGGTATGTTAACACCTTTTAAAACGAAATAACTTTCTTATGACTTGAATTTTTCAAGACAATATCTTGTTAAAAACTGATATTATGCATCGTTTAGAAAATAATCGGCATCTTGAGTGTTGAAGCAGTAATTTGTATTGTATCTTTACCGTCAAGAGCTTAAAAATGTTTCAGTTGCCATTTACTATAGATACCTCTAGTATTTAAGACGCCGATTGTCATCTAGACGATGCATAATAGCAGTTTTTAACAAAACATCAATTTGACTGCAAATGTTTTCTCTACTAACTAAATGTGTAAAAAGAATTAGATGTATTCCTTTAAAAGTTGATCTTCATAACTCGGAAAGGTCACAAATAAAAACATAATTTAGGTGCACTTTGTAGCTAACTTAAAACCGTGCAAAATTCTCTTATAAGGCTTTTATACCTTCAGCTATTTGCGAGAAATTTTCTTACACATTTATGGACGTACACTCTGTACAGTGTGAACACAGTACCATGTTAGTAATCGTTACGTCACTTACATTTTGCGACACATTTTAGGAATACACATTTCAAACCGGTCGCAGCAACTAGGTTAAAACTCATTCCGCATGAACGATTAAAATAAAGATGTTCGCTAATACATACATCTAACACGTACCCAGCGATTTTAGTAATTTTTACACCGGCATAAAGATTTCCTCGAGAAAGCCATCATAATGTAACATTAAAACTTCGATTTGAATTGTCATAGCCGACTTTCTGTAGCTCAAGAAGGGCAATATTAACACTAATAGGACACCTTTTACTAATTTCTATTTAACTCTATTGTTAACAAAGAGGTTAGGAGACATTTTTTAATAATTGTTAACACAAATTTTTTCCTATGCTTTCTATGTAATCACTCCTCCCTATAGTCATGACAAAATTAATTCGATAAATTGTACAATATCGATAAAAATAGCGTTAAGCGTTTGCTTTAAAAGGCTGTCTGTAATCACATATAGCGTCTCTAGGATCATTAATAAATCGTTTTGAAACTTTTGGATTATGTTATCGATATGTAGCAGCATCGATTTGTGCAATAGAAAAAACCTGCCAAGCCGTTACTCGAGCCTCCCTCTTGAAATTTCTGGACGCCATAAAATATGTAATCTAATGATTAAATGCTGTTCCGTTGTCACAGTGAAACGACCCTATTTCTTTCTATCTATTTCTCTTTTTCTCTCTCTTCTCTCTCCGTCTCTTCTCTGTTTCCCCTGTTTCCTTCCTCTCCCCCCCCCCTCTCTCTCTCCTCTCTCTTTATTCCTTTTTCCCTAGCTACGATCGGAGGGACAACCGGCGTTCAGTATTTCAGTGTACGCCGGCATCTCGCGATTCATATTTTATCTTGGTTTATTTATGCACTTTCAGTGACATACAGTCGTCGTAAAGTCAGCAGCGGTTTAATGGGCGGCATCCGAGCCACGATTATTTAATAACGGCCCTATAATTAGTATCCAGCAGTTCAGTGACATTATCCCGAGATATTTTATCTCGTTAGATTTTATGCAACATGCGCGAGCGGTGGGAGGATGGCGGAGGTGGGACGCGCCGGTTCGTAAAAATAACAGCTGCAGGTATTAAAACGGAATATACGCCGATAGGAACCACGGTGGCGCGGGAAGGAAACGCGCGCGCACAACGCACGTGTTATCCTATATTTTGTTTCTCGTTGACCAGCTTTTATGCGGACACTTTTTATGATTTTATTGTCCAATAAAACTTGAACGGACGTGCGCGAATACGACGCGGTCGCCTAGGTATACCCGCGAGAACCTTTTGCTTTGTTGCTGTCCACATCTTTTGCAACGTTTCCAGCGAGCTCACCCACACCAAAAGGATGGGGAAATATCTCCGGTATTTGGTGTATAAGCCCGTGACTCGTGCGCTAGTTTAAAATAATTCCTTTGCATTCGCTTTCGTTCTCACTTTTTTTTTATTTTATTTATTGAGATAACGAATAACACATACAGAAAATGTTCTTTTTGCTCCTTCATTAATGCTCTTAATTGATACCACGATTGATTAAAATTGTATTATTTGTCGTTGCGAAAGCTTACAATAATCGTTGCAATTATTGGCGCTGTAAAATAAATCATAGCGTAAAAGGTTAGAGTAACAAGAAATCTTAGTATCGGATTTTAGGTATCACTCGAGCTGAATTAATGGAGATCTGAACAAAAATGAAATCGTTTACAAACGAAGCAGACGAAAGCCAAAATTGATAAATCTTCTAGTTCGGTTCAAATAGAAGTAGAAATATTAGAGTAAATAATAAATTCATCACACTTTACCTTACTTCCATTCATATTAATGATTTCTTAATGATGCTGTAGCTATAGCCGAAATCTAAAAATATGTTACCTGAAATCAGCATGAATAGAAGTAAAAACTATTCATTAAATAATAAATTCATCGCATTTTACTTTGCTTCGATTACCTAAACTTCTATCCAATTTACATGTTAATGATGTTATCGATAGTTTAATTATTTTTTATTTATTTATTAGAATAAATAATTTATTGAAATTCGGAGAATGAACGTGGATGGACGTCGCTGTTGAAATTATATTAACCCTCGTACGTCGAATGCTGTGTCACTTCGACCCGCGTGCGATAAGACACCACTTTCAAAATGACTCAGTCAAAATGACCTTGCATTCGTCTTTCGAGGGTTAAGAAGCCTTCAATCATTACAAAAAATTGATTGAACGTGTGATTTATTAGATTAGATTAGATTTATTTTTAAAATGGTGTTCAAGGTTGCACGTATCACGTTATTTTACACTGGATGAATATAACTGTATACCCGTCCGAATTTTTTGCCGCGATTGATTAAAAGACACTCGCGAAAAGAGAATGTATTCCATGCATATCTGGTTTAATGTAGTCTTGAAAACGGTCTTTAAAACACTATTAAATCGCCAGCGACAGCCGAAGTGTCAACTATAAATAATTGCGTAAGTGTAGTCAAGACGAGAATTATAGTACATATAAATCTTTTATTAGCTCCCAACCTGGCCGAGGACTAACCCCATGAATAAACTCCCCTACGAAATTGGTCTGACAGGCCGGCTAGCACTGATAATGGCGGCGCTCGCGCTCCGGCGACTCGATTGTCGGCCATTTCGTGCAGAAACCTCCGCGGCCATCTGGCCCCGTCGAAACAGCGAATAACCCAGTGAAACAATTTAATTTTCGTCGGCGAGGTGAGGAAGTCGCCTACGAGGACAGGAATTGGAATCGGCGGAGGCCGAGAGGGAAGGAGGGAGCCCAAATGGTGGAGGCGAACGAGAGCGATTCGAGTCCAGGAAATCGCTTGCGAAGCACGAGTGGCAGCCGAGCAATACGTGCCCGCCGTTCATTGTCCGTCCTTCCGTCCGTCCTCGCGGTCTTTCACGTGATTATTTTTACCGGTTCGCGGGCACAATGAGCGATTTCTAGCCGGTCCCATTGTTCCCCCTCGAGACGCGTCGCGTTTTTTGCCGATGCCCGGCCCTAGCGCCCACTTGCATGGACAAGTTAGCAGGAATTTATTTCCTGGCAGTGTTCCCAGGGCCGACTGCCTGCTACGCCGATTTTTTCGTCGGACCTTACACCTTCTGTGTCGCGCAACATTATTTTTCACCCTCGCTCAAAATTCCTAATCTTTAGTGCGACCGCTACCGCCGTTCCCAGTTCGGAAATAAGTAAACTGATTCATGATTCAAGATTATGTCTCGTTGGTTATTATAAAATAGATTAGTTATGAATTAGTAAATTATTATAGATTAGTTATAAATTATTAATTTATTATAGATTAGCTATAAATTATATTTTGTCCAATTCTCTCAAAGCTGACTACTCTGTTTCGGCCACGGTTTGTAGTTAGAGTGAGTAACAATAATCTTTTTAACACTTTTAACACTCAAAAAGAGAGAGAGTCTCAAGAATTCTATAAGATTAAAGTAATTAATTTAACGAAATAGAAACTGATTATATTAGATATAAGTATATTAGATATATAGTATAATATCGAATACACTGACCACGTTCCTGCATGATGATCATTATAAAAATAATCCGAATGATCTAAAATTAACAAAAAAAAAAGTTGAATATAGCAGTATATAGTAGTATATAGTAGTATATAGAATATAGTAGAATAATTATTGGCAATTAACCTGTTATCGTATTTCGACGAGTCTGACTTGTAATGGAGATTATAGTAGTACGCTGCTTCCAGTTTCATTCATCAACTTTTCAAAAATGTATTTTTGTAGATACTTTGTGTAGACCTGTAGTATAACAGCAATTTGTTTAACGTAATTGTCAAAAATGGAGTAGTTAGGCGTGTAATAACTTTCAAAAATTGCGTAAACGCGCAGCGAGGGTTAAACACAATCGTTAAAAATAATTGATAACCTTGCACTAGTTAATTTTACGAAATTGACAATCATTTTCCCATTTCCTTTGAATTGCGAAGCGTATAATAATTTATCTATTATTATGGTTCCTGACGGATTAAAATAAATAATGAACTGTTACCTTACCAAGATAAAATGAGCAGCAATTTGCATACTGGTCGACTGACATTCGAACAAAAGAACAAGCCGCAGTTCGTAGAGGCCTCGGAACGAACGGATCGAAGCTGATTCCAATGCGACTGAATGATCAGTTTCGAAATCGAATCGATCTTCGGTTCGCGTACCCTCTTTAATCTTCGAGTGACTGTGGAACGCACATAATTACTTGATGAATGCAATTAGGGATGGTAATCACGAATCTTGATTGCAAAAGACACGATCCCTTCTGCGTGCTTTTCATCGTTCACGTGCATTGATTTCATTCCTGATCACGCTTCCCGTTTAAATTAGAGCAAACGCTTTTTTATGCATGGGGAACATCTACCATGAATTCTTGTGGGATGGATCATTCAATGAAACGTATACCTACGGATCATTTCTCATTTTCCTACAGCGTGGTATAATTTTCAGAATGTTTGAAATTGCTTCTTTCCGACGGCGGGCGTCTTTTTCACTATCATCGTTATTTATAAATATTAATTTGTTTGGAAGAATGTGTGGAATAATTTCATGGGGAAACAGCAAGTACGGGGGTGTCATTATTGCGATACGGGAATGTTCGAAGTTGACCCTCATTCGTCCCTTGTGTGAATTTAACACATTTTTCATTGTTTCTGAGAACGAAGTGCATTTTTTATGGTGACACAAATGTCACAAATTTTATTGTGTCGACAAGAAATTTAATTACTTCATTAAATTTAAATTACATAATTAATCGCACAATTAATTTGATAAATTATATGATACAAAATATCGGCAGAAATAGTGTTAAATATCTCGGTATTATTTTTCCGTCTAATTTTTTTTTCAAAGTACATTATGAAAAAATTATTTCACTCAGCCTCCGCTATTTGGGACTTATTCGTAAAACTTCCAAATTCTTCAACGACACCAATACACTTAAAATCTACACTATGCACTGACAAGACCTATTCTGGAATATGGCAGTATCATTTGGTCTCCATATCTTAAATAAATTACCGATGTTTTGTTTGTAATTTGTATTTTATGACCAGTAATTATTGAACTATTCTCATTGTATGCAAAAAAATTATATTAATAAAATGATCAATAACGTTAACTCCGTTCACGCAAAAACAGATATAATTGAACAATGTATCGTTTAAAAGCGATAATATCTTCTTCTGTATAAATTTGATGTTATTTCTCGCAATGCATCACCTGCTCTTGTACCAAAGGGGTTTTCCGTGAATAAATGAATGAAACGAAACGAAAAAGTGAAATGATTTGCCAAGCATAGTTCGACGGCCGTCGCATTTGTCATAATCTGTTCGGGAACAGTTGAGACCAGCCGATCAACGAGATTTCCTGGTTCGTTCGCATTTCAAATTCGCGATAAATCTACAGGAATCCGCGGCCGGAGAGTCGTGACGTCCGCCGTTGGCATGCATCCTGCCCGATAGATCGCCGCGATCGATACCAACAGAATCGTGACGTCGCGGAGATGTTTGATTCGCGTCAATGCAAAGTCCGAGTGTTCTTCCCCGGCTCGTAGATCATCGGATAAAACTGTGACGTCCCTGAGAAAGAGGTAGCCGAGTCACGACTCTCCTATTTACCCGATCATTAGAATCTTTCGATATTTCTATGGAGAGAGACATCGATCCGCTCGTGATATTTCCTTGCCTTTTAAACGCTAGTGAATTATTGTTCTACCGTGCACTGTGTTCCCGGTTTTTACCTTTCTTGGGACGACGACGGAGCAAGAAGGTCCTCGTCGATTGTCCTGGCTGCGATTAGAAAGAACCGTACACAATAGCGAAACCGAGGAGACTAAAAACGTCCGCTATTTCTTCCCTTTGAATACGTTGACGATCAATTTTAGTTCTATACAAGTTTTTAATCCGCAGATCGATCAGATAATGGGAAACCCGCACGATTTATTTCCATCGACTTTTTACCGGTTTGACCGAGACCTATGACTCATCTCTGTGACTAGGGATGGGATCAAGTATAGTGGTTGCAGTAATATGATAGGTTCATCTCTTTTTCATCTTCTGTTTTTTGTTATTAATAGTTGATTCATTAGATCGCATTTAGTGAAACAAATAATTAATTAAATAATATTCTTTTTGTTAATATGGTTAATTATATCAATATTACAAGATGGATGGAGAGTTGTCTAATTTTGACACAACTTTGTCACTTTGCGAACATTAATTGCAAATATTAAGTTCTCTTCATAAGTAATTAATTTCTATATGCATCCGTGATAATTTTTTAAATATAAATAAAAAAATGTTAAGTGAATCTGTATTTATTTCACACGAAGTCTCCAAATTTTTGCATTACGAAAGTTGTAAGCCCTATACTTTGATTATGTATACAATGAAATATCGGGATGTATTGTTTACTTTTCCAATTATTCATGTCTTAAATACATAATCTAATTTTCTAAAAAGAATATTCGTAATACTTCTAAAAAATCCTCGTCTTCAAAGGGTTAATCAAGAAAGAATGGATGCCTTTTTCTAATAAAACAAGACAAATTTATTCTCGCATGTCGTCATTTATTATCATTCCAATATTTTCATGACAGAAGAATTAAATTTTGTATCGATTTAGTGGAAACGAATGACATTTATGTTTAGTAGATTATTGCAAGGGGTTAATGAACTTTATTGTTCTTGAGCAGTAATCGAAACCCACGGAACAAAACTTGATTATATAAATTAATTTGAATTCATATAAATATATATATATTAAGTTTCATTGCTTCCCTGCCTAATACTTTAATAGGAAAATAGCTGATACAGTCTTAAGTTATAATAATTGTTCTAAAACTGATTCATCAAAGTGAACGTAGTCATACGTAATATTTGGAAAGTTGACCGATCGAAGGTATTTCTTACGAGTGACCAGAAATCATCATTTCTGAAATCTTTGAACGATCTATTGCATTGTCCAGTGTCATCTTGGACTTAAATAGGATTGCGTAAGGTCATTTTAGGCCGAGGAAAGGGGTATGAGATGGGAAAAAGATGGACGATCGAGCCATCGGTTTCGCATCGGGCCTGCTGGCGGCGTGTTCTCCTTTCGATGACGGGCCAGGTGTGGGAGTGACCGTGAGAGATACCCAATTCGATAAGACGATCGATCGTTGGGACAATACCGCGACGGTATCGATGAAATCGCTAACGAAAGAGAAAGAGAGAAAAAGAGAAAGAGAAAAAGAAAGGAAGAGAAGGAGAGAAACAAAGAAAGAGAGAAAGAGAGAAAGAGGGACAGAAAGGAAGAGAGAAAGAGTGAGCCTATCGGCGATCGTTATGCGATAGATGACCCGGATCGTTAAGGGCCTCTGTTTCCCGTATGCGTGACGCACACCGCGACGCCATCGCCGTTGCATAGGTGCAACATGCACGCGTGCACGCCGATCGGGTTCCGATTAAACGTTCGCACCGGTCTTGCGGCCTCGCGTAATTTTCGCGCTACGTCCCAGATACCAATTTCGTTGTGACACCATCGCGATCCTGGAAGTCGACGATGTTACACGTGTCGCAATTTACGACACGTTGCACAGAATTACCGATTGCCAATCTGGCAGAACGAAATTCGAAATATGTTTAGGCGTTAAGGAGTATATTAGCACTAGAACTACCGAACTGTAACCGCGACTGATGTGTATTAATTAGGCAGGAATTAATGCGGCCTGTAGCGTATGAACATAGTAGGGTGTCTTTAATTTATTTTCGGACATGATTAACTTTATATTTATCGAATAAGAGATATTAAATTTTTGTCTTTCACTTGTCTTGAATAAAAAAATTATTACAATAAAGTTTCGTCTTTAAAATGTCGCCATTCTTTTACTATTCAAAATTAGTGAAAAATCATACACTGTTTTGAAGAGAATATACTGTTGCTTAAACTCGATTTCTTCATAAATAAACAATAGATAGCAGCACTTATATAGACCACGGAATGACTAAACGAAATTCCTCAGGGGGAATTGTTTTTCTAAAAAAACATTGCCATCCTTTTTATTCCTTTTTCGATTACGTTCATTTGTATGTCATCTTATAATAAAAATTGTGTTTTGCATTATTGTTATTTTTTAATAGCTAATTTTCAAAATCCTTGATTACCTTGGTTTTAAAGTTAATGAACTTCCGTTGACTGGCTTCTGCGCCGTCCATGTAAATATTAACAAAATGTGGGTACAATTCTGAAAGGAGATTATTTTCTAAAGCTTGTTCAGGGAAGATCAACTGTTTCGGAAACAAGAACGTTGTCACGTCAGGCTCAGCGTTGCAATGTGTAGACACGGCATGACGTGCGTATAATCACAGGAATTATGCGTTCGCGGTGATTTCGTTATCTGCCTGGTGGTTGCTGCAACCGTGCGTCAACAGAGCCTGTTATTCGCTGTTGACGAGTTGACGACGATCGTTCGTCACGAACGGATTTTCTTAGAAAAGCTCGGGAATCTCGATCGTCGATCGTGAAAAGCCGCCTTTCATCCTCTAACGTCTTGACACGCGATCAACGCGATCTAGGCGATCGGCGCGCGAGTCGGCAGTTGGTAAGAACAGAAAGATGCATCGGGCAATTTAATCGCGAAGAAGCGTGATATGATTTCGCGGTAAGGGAGCATCAGATAGCGACGGAATTTTTAATTAGAGGAATGTACAAGCTCTTTCTGCAATGTAACGGCCGTCGTCCGCAACCGCGGGATAGTGTGCATTTAAAAGCACATTTGCAACATCGTTGCTAATAAACATATGGTTGTTCGTAATTAGTACGACAGGCTGATATCGCGAGGAATGGATTGCGATGGAGTTCCGGTGTTTGCCTTCTTGCTCGTGCAACCATGTTCTCTGCTCACCGTGTATTTGATAATTGTTATAAAGTAGCTCGTTAAACGCGAAATATTTACTGTGCTATCGCGACTCGCTCATGTATAACAGGATGCGATACGTATATATAATTATTAATTATTTGCGAAATCGTGTCAATTAATTTCGCTTTTTATTTACTCGCCGGTCGCATCTCCGATCTTGTACATTCAACCACGAATTCTTATTTCCTGCGATCCATCCTTTGTATTATGATTTCGGAATCAGCAGTCGGCGTTGAGTGAAGTATGAAATGGAAATTATTTTCGAGACTGGGATATGCTGGAATTATTATTTAATTCTGCATTCATGGAAATAACGTTTGGAATGTGGGGTGATCGGATGATCAATAAAAAGTAAGAGGCGACTAAAGTTAAATATAATAAATGAATAAAATATCATTATCGATACTTATTTTGTTTTAAATATATGTCAAGGTTGTGTTAAAAATCGAAATTTTTCTACCCGATTTTCATCAAACGAAACATGAGATATTGCTTCAATTAATTATAGTTCAATTCATATTTAGTAAACAGATATTTGCCAATATTATTTCACTTAAAATTGAAACATAGTGAAACTACAATTTAATACTATTGAAATACTATTAAATATTATTAAGATTCTAAAAATATTATCCTGTTATATAAAAGTATTTTTATTTATATTTATCAATAGTTTTTACTTGAAACTTGTTCAGCGCCGATTCCTAAGGATATTAATTCAGTATAACAGGATTTTAACGTTCTCCGAATCACGGTTTCCGCATAATTTCCTCGAAATTTACGAACTACAGTTCGCTCGTTAGCCAGCTCAAGGTCAAGCTGAAATTCCCTGGAAGCGCGTCGAATGACGAGCTCACAATTAGATCGAAAAGATAGTTATCGCGCGGTACAATGTTTCGTGAGTGTCGTAAAAATTTATTGCGCGAAACATTGGCATCACGGCCCGGCCAGCGCATACGCTTCGTTCTCTCGTCGATCGTGTTCATTTTATAATTCTTGCAAACGAGTATCGCGATAAATCATAGGGTGTCCGGATCGAACGATGCAAATCGTTGCATTAATTCGTCGAAAATTGAATGTCGATCATTATTAACCCTGTAACGCTCATACGCGTGTCTACACTAAATTAGCGAAGAACGGTTTTAAACCGCATAAAATTTATTCAATTCGAGACTATGCTTCTTCGTTTTTTATGCGTGCGCATATCACTTTCTAGCACGAGGGAATCGAAAGACGTCAGTTTTTCGGCATTATAAATTATATTACAACGATATTATCGAGACGTTTTTACGAGAAATTTTTATATTGACTTCTTTATTCAAGCGTGCGTTATGAATAGATAGTCATATTATGTATTCATAATTAACTATTTTGAACTTATCGAAATTATTAGAAAAAAATTTATTTTTATTTAATTCCTGTTTCTCGTTTAATTATAATGCAATTGTACGAAGTTTAAATAAATCCAATTTTGTGATTGTTATAAAACAGTATACATTATCTCTGTGCATAATTATAAACAGAAAGTAACTTTTACATTGTTAGTGACACGTATTTGAAAATTTAACAAAATCTACATTGCAAATAATAGAAAAAAAACTTAATAACAATAATCTTAGAAACAATAAAAAATAGAAATATATAAATATGATATTTTGTTAAAATAGTTTGCTTAAATATCGCTAAATATGTAAAAGTTACTTTGAATCTATAATTATTCACATCACTGTACAAGAGCTTCTACGGCGAATCGAATGACAAATTTCCTATTGATTAACGATTGAAAACAAATTTCCCTCTCAGGACACATAACAAAACTGCTAATAATTGAAGTACTACCAAGTTAACAATGTTTGTTTCGTAAAATCAGTATTAATTCAATCTTTTATTTATTTGGACGTGAGAGGAATTATGGTGAACCGTACGGTATAAACATAGATCGCTTTATTTAATGAAAGGAATATACAAAATTACATAAAAAAGATAATTAACGCGAGCCACGTCAATCTGATGCAGTGCCAAACAAAAAAATGAATGAATAGAATAGCGCATAAAAACTGACCCGTAAATTAATAACTATTATCTAAATGAATAATTATAATAACTGCAACGTTCTCTGCTTCGGCCTGACGAATCGGTATACTTATATCCAAGCTTTTTATGATTTTATATTGTCCTTAAAGCGTCACTTACTACATCTCAAATAAATACATATGAATCTCAGTTAGGCGATCCGAGAAAATTCTTCGATTGCGAACGGTTAAGACTTGATTTACAGTTCTCGAATGAAGCATAAATATGGAAATTATTAAGCGATTAAACAGCGTTGACTATAACGGCGGGTCGCAAATTCCTTTCTCATCGGGCGTTCGGTAAGCTCCGGGAATGCAACTTCGATGATCGATGATCGGAATAAGGAGGGTCGTTTCGAGTAATACAAGCGGTATCAAATAATAATATTATTAATTATTGCGTACGAGGCAGTGGTACGCGCGTTTAATCCAATTATATTTCATAAACTTTAATTGATATTGGCTTAACGATATCCGTTCATAAATTTAAAATTGAAATACCACGACCAAGTATCTTCGACCTTGCAACATGTTTAATTAATTCCCTGAACGATTAATTATACGGTTGCGTTATAGTGTATATTTATACAGGAATTTATTACGTATACATATAATACGTACAATATATGAATAACGCAAAGTGTAAAAAGGTTTTACATTAATTGTATCTTTTTTGTAGCGGGATGATGAACGATCTGAATACTGATTAATAAAGTGTTCTTGTTAATTCGAGTAGTTTCATACCGGCCCCCTGTTACTGACAATTATTTCGACAACAATCACTTCATTAGCAATAATTTCATCAAATTCGTACTTTAACTTACTTAATACGTATAACTATAACGATAGTATATGTACATATTAATAATAATATACATATATAATTATATACGTACAGTAATAATAATTTTATATATATATATATATATATATATATATATATATATATATACATATACATATACATTTATACATTTATATTTAAACTTATATAAATATAATTTAAAAAAGTAATACATCGACGAGCAACATTAGCACCTCTTGCGGGAGGTCATGCAAGTAAGCTTTAAGCGTTATAGAAATTTTGTAGTGGAGTAGCCATAATCGGATCACCTCTCCTTCTTAGACTCATTGTCGGTTGGAAGATCTGTTCGCGAGTAAAAATTATTGGTGATGGGAACCCATTTTATTTTGTTCATCTCTATCAATAACGAGTGAGTATATGGAAGAAGAACACGCGAAAATGATCGCTCGTTTCACAATCGGCGATCTGGTTATATTCAACTAGCGTCTTAATCACCGTAAAATGTTTCTTTAATTCCGAGGTTCGCGAAGTAACATATAAAAATAGAACTTCCCACCCCGCAACGGTTTCGCAACGATAACTAAAAGTGGAGAGAGTTGCGTGTAAAACAAATTTACAATTACGCGCGGTAGAAAAAAGCAAAACCGTGTATCGGTTGTAATTGCAGCGCGCGGATATTGTTGCGGAACGCATTAGAGGTCTCAATGGCCGTCAATTAAACCGCGTTCCTCGGTTCCCTCTGTTATTTGTGAACCCCATAAAAATTAATCGCTGAAACATCAGAACACCGAGAACAATCAACGTGCCTGTGCCCGCAAACCGTTCCGTCATCTATCTTGATCGCTTTAACACCGCCGGTTCTACAAAAGAAGCAAAAATAGCGGAGTCGCATTCTCCACCAAAGAAACCCGACTAAGGTTGCAATAATTAGTTGCGTCCGTCCACCGCTCGCCATTCCATCATGGAAATATTCTAACGATGTTTACAGATGTTCAACGACGAAATGCCCGTGCGCCATAAGTCGATGGAAATCCATAACGAAGTTATGTGTTGGGATTGGAGCATTCCCCGCGGGAAGAGCTTTGCGAACAGCAACAATGCAGCCTATCAAAGAGCTTTTTGCTCGGACAGTGCACACGTACTTCGGTAACTCGTGCTTTTATCGTGTTCACCATTGAACGTTTGCAGCTGGGTTTCCGCATAAATTACAGTGGCGGAGGCCTGTTCTCGGTGAGTTACAGGATATTCTTGTAATTTAATCCTCGGCTTATCGCGTTTCGTCGCCTATAATGGCTGGCCATGCGCAGCACGGTGCAACCGAGCTGCAACGAAGTCGCTGTGCAACCGCGACGATGTAGGAACGCCTACAAAGTATAACTTTTACTATGCCACGATCGCTGAATAACGCGGAACAGAAGTCCTGCACCGATTTTTACCTCTGGACCAGCTTGTCATGATCGCTGCACATCTGGCAATTCCGAAGAGATTAATGCTGTACCGGCTGGATACGACGTAGAGTTATTTATTTCAAAGTTTTTATTTCAGAGACGTACTTTGCAGCGATGCGACACAATGGAGGGAAACTGGAGGAGTTATCGTATTTCGTGGGAGGCAATTTTCTAAGTATATTTGGGCGATGAGTAGATTGTAGATTTTATGCGTTTGTGGTAGGAATGAATTGCGTTATTCGTAAAACGCTTAAGGTTTAGAGACCTAACACTTAAACGACCGCTCACGAGATTTCTCTTGTTTCATTGCTGAGACGTAAAAGACCGGAGATTTCTCGTTTTTATCTGTTTTCTCTGAAAAGAAAGAAAACGAGGTATATTTGTAACTTTTCTGTTGTACCTTTGCATGAAGGAACTTGCTTTCAGAAATGTCATACCCTGCGGAATTATTAAACTTATTTTAAAAACTACCTGTATAATATATTAGTTATAAGGTTAATAAATGTGTGGATTTTTAATTTTTCATATGTATTTGTTTTTAATTTTCAAATGAGATAATCGCCGATGAGATAATCGGTCTTAGAGTTAGCTTACACGAAATAATATGCGGTCATTTAAGTGTTAACAGTCGCAAGGCGGTGCCAAGTCACATTTGACCTAAGCTAAATTAGTGTACCTCGGACATTATGAAAAAAAAAAAGTTTTGTTGTCAAAAATAGAGGGTAATTTTGTTACGATGGAAGAAAAAGCGCTGTAAATTTATTTATACAATACTGTGAAATAATACATTTAGGTACCTGTAAAAATGAAATATAACAATGTTTAAAAAAGAACATTGTTAGTTCATAAATACATGCTTAAAATTCTGTAGACATCTTTTTACTCTCCCTTAATAATCTGAGGCCTATAAGAATTTAACATTTAAACAATTTCGACATTGCAACTTGTTACAATTATTAAAAGAGAAATTACATATGTATTATGTTTTCTATTCCTATGTTTTGTAACAAGTTTGTAAACGTATTTCTTGCACGAAGAGTATATTTATGCAAGTAACCTATAAAATACTGGCTAATTGTGGAGAATGATTCACCTAAAAATAGTAACTTAAACTCTTTAGTTGCAACGATGTAAAACTATTTTGTATACGCTTCGATAAAACGTCAGTAAATGCCAGTTTATCCAAATTACTAGGTGTACCAATTAACTCTCGATCCTTAACACTGACAGCCGCAGTCACGCACACACGAATTCATTCATTTATTTCGAAGTCTTCACCAACACCTAGTCGATCTCACTTTAAAACACCTGCAGGCGTTAAAAAAAGCGTTGCTGAGAATCAATTTCTACACCTAATCGATTAACGCGTCTGTACTTTTTGCTTAGTATCCATTACAACCCCATTTGCGTGAAAATCATTATACCAGTTAGTAGTAACCGCGGGCACCTTTCAAGAAACCATCCTGCACACCCATCAGTCAACCACATTAGGCTGCGAACGAATGGAATCGCTAGAGAAGCAGAGACTAATAATTTGATCTTGTTCGAGGCACG
Organism: Augochlorella aurata; assembly: GCA_028455555.1. Lineage (NCBI taxonomy): Eukaryota > Metazoa > Arthropoda > Insecta > Hymenoptera > Halictidae > Augochlorella > Augochlorella aurata. The sequence goes on from CM052160.1 coordinate 5,539,884, forward strand.
ATGCGGACGACTGCGTGGCATATCAATAGCGGCTCCAGCGTAAAAAATCAATTGGCCGACACGCGAGGCCCCTCGAACTGGCGCGTTAATTGCGGACAACCCAGAAAAAGGAGCAGGCCGAGACGCGGCGGCTCGTGATCAATATCTGCACGATGTTCCTCGCGTTTCAACGCACGCCGAAGAATTTCCTCCAGCGTCCATGGTATTTCATTATCTCGTTGCACTTGTAAACGCAGGATCAAAGCCGCGAGAGTGGATGCGCTGGCGCTCCGTGGATGCGGAGGTCGCGGAACGCGTGCCCTCAGCGACACGAAAGGGAACGTCCACGTGCACGATTGGAGTCCGCCTTAATTAAAGGTTCCCCTCTGGTACGAAGTTCGTTTATTGGTGAACTGTGTGCTACGCACAGGCTCCGGATCATAGTACGAGACAGAGGGGAGCAAAGGCGGGACGCGATGAGGGACGATGTGGAACGATGGAGGCCGAAGGGAGGAACGATGACGGTGGATCACCGGGGTCTATACAGCTCGGAGAAGAGGTTGCCGGGAGAGCCGGACGAGAGTTATAATCATTGGGGTCGGGGTTCGCCTGCCAGCCACCTTTGAACGAGCCTGCGAAAGGTTGGTCACTTCAGGAAGTGTGGAATCATAAGGAATCGCGGACAGGATCATCCGTTCAAGGACCCCCCTCGTTTACTTGAGTTATTACTTGGCCTTTATTGTCGCCTAACTGTACAGCTTTCTGCTTAGCCGACGGTCGCGGAGACACTCTTCTATCTGCAGTAGCGGACAAAAGATTAGGAGAGATCCGGGCAAAGTTAACCCAAAACATTTTTGAAAAAGATATAAAATATCTTTTTTTGATAAAAGAATATTGAAAGAAATTTAAACTATAATTAAATATATTTGCTATGTGATTCTAAAATATAACATATGAAAGTAACTTTAAAGTGGATTCGAAACTGTATATAAACGAAGTATTAAATAAAAGTATTATTATAATTAAACGGATATAATAATCATTGCCCGGATGCTCATTATTTGATAAAATTATTTATTTCAGCACTGATTTATATATCATTCTGTAAATTTATTTCAACTGTAATATCGATTACAGAACAAAATGATTCTTTGCGTGCATGTGAAGGATGCGACGATCCATTTTTTCAGTCGTTTTTCAGTCGTTTTTCAGTCGATGAGGATAAAGGTCAGTCTTTACAATTTTGTACCACCGCTTTTCCCAAGCAGTTTCTAAACTGTTAACAATAGTTGCTAGTCCAGGAAATGTCTTGTTTTGGTTAGGTAGCCTTACGACTTGCTCCCTTTGGCTAGGTAATAAATTCCGTGATTTATCCATACTTCATTCTCTGTAAATGTACCTAAATCACCCGAAGGTACATTACATTAAACACAATACATAAATAAATACTAAGTACACTCCATAAAACACTCTGTACTGAAATAACAAATGCATTCGTAAAGCGTTTCTCGATGGACAGATCGTCGTAAATTAATGTCCGCCGTTCATAGCAGTCAAGAGATCACGAACATAAGTGTCTTGCTCAAATTTCGTAGTCCTAAGTTCGAAATTGAGAAAGTGAAATCTGTATCTGTAGATTTCGGAACGAAACGAAACAAGTAATTAAATAACTAGTAGTATAGTATGCGTAAATATGAATTTAGTATTCGTCGCTTTAAAAAGGCCGCTACTGTACCAGACTGGAGCTGATGAAATATTCCAGCGTGAAATGCAGCAATTGACTGCATTTTTAGAAAACAGAAGAGGTAGTGTAACAGGTTCTTGATTCTTTTGCATGTATTTAGAGCACGTAGCGCCTTAGAAATACGCTCTTAAAATTTTATTGAGCTATTCGAGGAGATAACGACGTTATAGCTCGTTCGGTATAATGCGTCGAAATGGGTGCTGCGATATCTCAGAAAACTATATTATCAATTAAATACAAATATATTTTCGAACAAATGTCTATCGTCGATAGGATAGGCTGGGGGTGAAAGTACGGCGGATGAAAAGTTCCTAATTTAAAATCTGCACACAGAAATAATTTAACGACCATACTATTTAGATGGTGATGTGCGGTGGACATCGATCGATTAAAATTTTTAATTCGATTAAATCATTCATAAAAACGATTAAAGGCACTCGGGAACACTTGTAATCAAGCCGATAATGTTTTATCATTATTTCTGATTATTCATTAATATACAAATCCTAACTGTTAATGTGCATTAATATGCAAATCTCAATAAATGAATGCATCCCGATCGATTGTTTAGTTATTTGAATAAACGAGACCGTTCAATCGTCGTGTCGTTTGACATCCGTTATACAGGGTGTCCCAAAAGTCACTCGCAACCGGGAAATAAAGGGTTCCTGAGGTCATTTCAAGTAACTTTTTCCTCAGCGTAAATGCAATCCACGGCTTTGTTTACGAGTTATTAATGAAAAACAGTGACCAATGAGGAAGAAGCTCAGCTGGCGCGAGGTGGCCCAGTCAATGAGCAGGGGCTTCGTACTTTATTTACCTAATATATATATATATATATATATATATATATATATATATATATATATATATATATCGTACTTTAGTCATTAATCGAATTGATAATAGTCGTTAATAGAAAGGAATTAAATCGATAATCGCGATCAATAATTAAAATGAATGTAATCGTCAATTGCGATTACCGATTAACAGTAGTAATTCAATCGTCAATTGTCGATTAATTTTTTGCCCAACTTTGATTTCTTCTCACGTGTTTCACAAGCGAATACTGGTCACGTCGTGGTCCAATAATTTTACAAAACGCCAATGTCCGGCAGCAAATGTTCGATCAAAATCTTAAACACGATCGCCGCCCCGGGAGCAATAATTATGTCCGTCCTAAATCGTTGGCGCACACTTCTGGACTATCCAGTCCCATTAGAGCACGGATATATCGAGATACAAATTAAGGTGAAAGATCTCCGGTAATAATAGGCCGTGGTACATTTGAGAAGCTGTTAACTTTCCTAGGAAACCGTGCGCAGCGCGCCGGAAGACATCCGCAACGAGCGTATCGAGTTTCTCGTTGGGCTGCGCTCGAAACAACTGAATAGGCTATAAATACAAGAAATCGCCGATGTGGAATCGAGTAACGCGTGCGTCTGTCGCGGACTGTTCGCGGGGACAGAGGAAAAAAGGCGAGTCCGCGGCGTTAGATAAGATCGGCCGGTCAGAAAATCGATTTGTACGACGGGTAAGATCTCTCCGTTCGAAGTAACGCTATCATCGATCAAGTTGCGGCGTCGTTCGATGCACGGGCAACGCTGGGAACACGTGAAAATGCGGTCGAGAAACGTAAAAAGAAGCCCGCCGATTTACATTTTAATTGAACAAACGTAGCCGAATGATATATCCGGTGCATTCTTGTCGCCGCGCGCCGTTACACCGCACAGTCGACTGGGAGTTCTGTGGCTTACAGAGGAAGCCTCGAGTAAACCGTTCTCAGTCATTTTTTTATAACGATAACGATTGACGAAATTTCTCGTAACTTGAAAAAAATGTTGATAATTGCGTGAAGTTTTTATTTCAATAGAAACCACTTCTTCGTTTTCAGAGCCGCGTATCACCATTCGTTTTGCATTTTTTTAAGCAGAATTCATTTATTATTTTATATAATTTATTTATTATCATGTCGGTTAACATCATCGACAGGGAAGAATATAGAGTATAAAATTTATTATCTCAGTAAAGGTTCATAAAATGTAAAAAGAGTTTCGTCAATGTTTTATGTTATAAAAACTTAAATTATTTTAGCGCTATTTCGAGATTTTATGTTATAGTATTACAGGTCATTGAATTCGTTTCGTCACCAGCAATAATATATCAACATTTAAAACGTCGAGGTAATCAGTATTTTTCTAAAAAAGATATTTAGTTTGCAAATTTTTATATTCTAATTTGTAGAAAAGTGAAAACTTTTATTGGAAAAATTAGTTTGCCAGATAATCGGAAACGTTTGAAAAATTGTGGTTTATTTTAAAATTGGTTCGAGCGGTCAATGCTTCGAATGCTCATTTCTTAAAAATCATGCAAGCTTAAAAGTAGCCAGAATTAATATATTAACCATTATAAGAATAAATAACCATTCATTTTCATCCTAACAATTTCAACTTTCATGCGAACGAAGTCACAAGTTTAACATTTTTTAACATCTTTTTATAAACCTTCTCCAAGTTAAAATCGCCATAATAAAATCGCCGTAATAATATAATTGAAATATACTTATCAGCGATGATTTTAGTTATTAAAATAATACTTTTATCTTCGTACTTAAATCATCAAGTCAGTATTTCTCATTATATAATACTTCGTAATATATTTGGAATTTGAAACTCTAGCAACATACCTATCTTATAGCAAACAACGATTGTTCTAAATACAGAAGTTCGAAAATTGGCATTTTGCCACAGGATCTCCCTTGCGATCACTGTGCATCGCGTCGAAAATAAAGTCGCTCCGATTAGGCGACGATTTACGATCATCGATCACGAATGCTCGTAAAGAAACGATCGCAAGGGAAATGCTTTGATCTCGTCGCCTCGATTGCTCGCTGCTGGCATTAATTAAAATTTAATTTACGCGAAATCACTGGACAGGGAGCTCGCCATTGTGCGCACGAAAATACGAGTCGGCCCGGTGTGCGCGTGCCGGTAAATACGCGTGTGCGCGGCTACGCGGCGTCCGCGGGAAAGCACGGAACGCGTAAAAACTTCTTTTTTCTTCTGTTTCGGCATCGGACGTACGCATGAAAGGGAGAGCCGGGAGCAGCGGTCGGTCCGGCGCGACGGACAGAGCAGAGAGAGGGTGCATTAATTAATTACGAATTCGTTAATTGCCACGAAAATGGCCGACTGGGCGTGCCCGATCGATCCGGCCACCACCTCGAAAAACTCCGCATTCTCTCGGCCCTTTTTCCGCACCCTTCGCTCCCTGAATTTCACCGAGGAATAGGGTACTCGACTGCTGCACCCGTCGAGTGGGTGTAGAGTAAGCGAGAGAGGAGAGAGAGAGAGAAAGCTGCAGTCGGGAACGGTCGTCGAAGGGAGGGGGGATGAACGAAGAGAAAGAAGGGGACAGGGAAAAAAGATGAAGAGGAACCGAGAGAGGCTACGACCGTGTTACTTAATTTAATAATTATATGCTCTTGGTTTTTACGACTTAATTACCGGGCTCTGCGAGGAACAGCCGCGAACGCCGGTGAATGCAACTTTCGTGCACAATGCAGTTCTAGAATTATGCTAGCCGAGTGCAATATTTTCTTGAAAGGCCGCGCGTCGTCGTCGCGGGAACAAAAACCGGAGGCGAAAGCGGCCGACAAAAACTCGAAGAAGCCACTCGCGGTTGCAATTCGGTGATTGGTCAAAGCCACGCCAAAGGGAAGACGCGGTTCCCATTACCGATAACGGCGGACCAACTGAAATTACTGTTATTAAAGTCTACCGCGTTGGATGGACCGTGTAAACATGCCTGCGCTCGTGTAAAGCGCCTTCGAACACAGGTTTTTCGCGATCGGAACGGATGTTCGGACTCTAAGGTATGTTTCTAGAGGAATCTCGGGAGTGCTCGACTTCGGACAATTTTGAAGATTAAAACATCCGAGTTGACTCTTCAGGGTCGCGTTTACGCTGTACTGGCTGACTCTGATGAATCTTTTGAAAGGGGAATGTCGAATAAAGGTTTACGTTATATTTTTGTTAAGATGTAGTTATTGCTAGACCGCGAGTTTTATGCATTTATAAAATGAATAGATCAAATACAAAGTTGCAAAAGTTTATATAATTTGCAACAAATTCAAAATTACAAAAGAATTATACAATTTGAAAATATTGATGTATTACTGTCAAGTCATTAGGGTGATTGAGGAAAGAAATAAATGTCTATGTAGTTTCGACATCTTGTAATTAATGAAGACAATTTTTATTTTACATAAAGATAAAAATGTTGTATCATTCTATAGTAGCTGTACATGACTTTAGTATAAACTAGTTCTATACGGGATGAAACATCTACCTATTTTACCTTCATTTTTCTTATTACATGTCGTATGTAAAAATTTATAAACAAATGTTTTCAACAAAAGATGTTTGATAGAAAAGGGAGCATGCAGCAAAATTATTTTTTTAATCGCAGTAAAAATAAAATAAAAATGCTATTAAATCTTGTTAATTTATACGTTTTCTTTCTTGCATTTGAAAATATGCAACATAGAGGTTATTAAGAGGTTATTAAGTCAATATTGTATATAATAATAATGATTTGTATTTATTTTTGCATCTATTTTAGCAAAATTTTAAACGAGATTAATACATATCTGTGTTTTATTGATTGTTTTGCATTTATATTTCTGTATTACATTTTATAGACAAATTATTGGTGTAATACATTTTTATACATCATCGTTTGCTTTGCAGTAACATTTTTACACTATTTTTAAAAAACTGTTTACTCAGTTTAATGGCACAATACGTTTATATGTTTTATTGCTCGCTTTGCATTATTTTTTTATGAAGGTCTCACTCAGATTATTAGTGCAATAAATTCGCATGCGTTACTGCCTGCTTTGCATTTACGTTTTTGCCGTATATTTTGCAAACAGTTAAATCAGACTTACGACATAATCCGTTCGTATGCATTATTGCTTGTTCTCCACGACCCGCAAGCAGTAAAAAATCTCAAAAAGTCCAAATCGCCATCAGATTATCGTAATATCCGTAACATCGTACGGCGTCGGTAGCACTGGAGGAAATCATCGATCGTGCTTCGTCCTCAAAGTATTACGAAATACCCCCGGGGCACGAAAGGTTGAATCATGCGACTGGATACGACTGCTAATTCCTGTTTATCTAAAGTCGCGCGAGGAATGCCTTTGCCGCTTCGGCCGATCCTAATCGTTGTTATCTTGATAGATGCTGGTCTCTCCTCTCGTTAGCGGTCGACGTATTCGTTGCGCGAACTTTACGAGTTGTAAAATAATTTAGCGGCGTATGCGTGGCGGGCCCCGGCGCACTCGGTGCGCTCGGTACACTTGGTGCACGTGCAGAGTTGCGTGCAGACGCGGCGTACCGTTATTCCCGCGATACTGTTTGTTCCCCGTGTGTCTGCCTGAACGTGGAATATTTACGCGTGCCGCTAGAATATTTCTGCGACATCCGACGCGTTCGTCTCGCGGGCCTCGCCTCACCTTACGAAGGCTTTTACGTCTTACAGGACTCAAGCTGGCCCGGGCGCGAAAGTTATCGATGAGCGACGGAAACAGACACACCTTCTATCCAATCCATACGCTGCAAATATTATCTCGGAACGTCATAACCGTCGAGTTATTTATGATGGAACCAACGATGTTTATGCGGGAATGTTCACCTGTGACTCCTCTCCAGGTGGATGCGAGTAGGAATTCGAATTCGAAGTCTCATCCTGCAATTACAGGACTTCCGCAATGCGATACAATACGATAGTTGCTGAAATATTGTCTTGTTTTCGAAAAGATGTCGATAATACGATCTTGTTTTACCCTTTGCGATCGTATTAAGTTTAAGTGCTAGTCGAAATTAATTTTCGTTGAACGAACAGTAATATATAATATACAAGATTAAGTAAGAAAAACAAAAATGAATTCTTTTTTAAAGTTTAAATATATGTAACGATAATATGTTTTAATTTCATGTAAGAATAAAAAAATAGCTTTGATAGCTGACTTTGAGAGTAGACATACGAACGCAAAGAGTTATTGGGATTCTTGGAATAGGAGATCTTAATTTGGTCTTGCCAGTCTCTTGTTTTCCTGTCAATAATATCGGCCTCTTTTATATTATTTAACCAGATGAGTAATATAACTATATGCGTGTATATGTAGTAATGACTTTGTAAACATTTTTAAACAAAACTAAGTAAAAGATTTAACCAAGCATTTCTGTATGTAACAATGCAACCCAAAACTACACGCGAACAGCACGTAATTAATAGCTCTCCACAGTATTTTAATTGGTACATAACATAATCATATTCGTAAAATATCTAATCCACGTGGCAGGAAGTCGATTGTCAAGATTGTGATTAAAAGGATCTGCATACATGATAATTTTAAAGTCAGGGTGATCTATGAAACAAATGACAATTGGGGAACTTCTATCGACAGAGCGGTCAGTATTGATGTCGATTTTTACATTCTTTCTTTAATTCATATAAAAAAGAACTACATTCTCGAAGTATTAATAATTTCTAAAAAAACCCAAATCATTTGAATTCATTATAATAAGTATAATATTGTGTTCAACAGTATTTTAATCACACTAGAAATTCTAAAGGAAACAAGACCAAGATACGTGCAAAATATCGAGTATACTCTCGTTTATATTCTTGCTTCACAGTATCTCGATCTCATATTAAAAATACTTTTAATTACATTGATATTGTCTTTATTTTTTCATGAAAGTCTAACAATCTGTAGAGATCGTTCACTGGACAGATCACCCTAAACGCAGTTCGGATAAACAGCATTCTACCGCAATTCTAGCTCACGACAACCAACAGCCGCAGTCTACGCGGAGACAGAGCGATGCGGGATCTAGATTCGTAGACCGTCGAGTGCCGTGAGCTTGACATTGACGGCTGATCGAAGGCAAAGACAGAAGACAAAGGCGACAGCATCGCGACTAGGTGGCTCGGAGCACACGCGAGCTCTCGCGGTGTCGACGCACGAAGTCGTTGATACGGTGTTTCTCGGGCCGCTCGTTGTGCATGCGTGGTCGACATCGTGATCGATCATCCGGCGTTACGGTAGGGTGCGTACGTGGGTATATCAACAGGGGATCGCATCTTTCTTCCTCATTTTTTGCCGGTCCCTCCCCCTCCGTTAGCCTCCTGTCGACGGTTTCGGGTTCGAACGCGAACGCTCGGCTTCCGGTTAACTCGACTTCCGGTTGGCGGCCGTCGAGGCACCGCCTCGTCCTCCCGGCTTCCGGTCGGTCGGGGTAGAACGAGGTCGTCATGGCGACGAGTCTGCTGGCTACACCCCTTGAGGCACACCCCCGACAAAGATGGCCGCCGGTTTCCCAGCCCTCGCCGCCACTTGTTCCCCTCCGGCGGGCTGACCCGCGTCACCCGTCCCCTTGCCCCTGCGGGTATTGCGAACCGCTCGTGTCAAGGGGCTGAGCGACCGGGGTGGAGGCAAGAATATCCCAGCAGCCACCGCAGCCGCGTCGCGATGCAAACCCCATGGGGCATGGCGTACCCGTGCAAGGACCCTCGACCCTACGAGTGCCACTCGTCTACCACTGTGCTCGATATACACCCTCCCTCGGCCGCTCTGCCGCCGTGTGCGTCGATCGTGAGTGAATATGCGTAAACGTCCACGAATGTACACGAATCTGCACGGATGTGCGTGCACGCGCAGAGTCCTCTCCTGCAGGACCCCTCGTGCAACCGGGGTGACGGCTAGCGATTTTTAGTGCGCCGGATGCCGGTGCTTTCGACTCGCAATGCGCGCGGGATCCGTATTCAAGGGATGAATGCGCGAGCGTGCTCCTGGCAACGCCGCACCCCAACCAACCCTGTGTCTCGATTGTAACCAGCTAACCGGCCGAACAACCAAATTTCTACTTCGCAGAATTCGCGTCGCGCCCGCTTCAAATTAATTAGATTCAGAAATTAACGGTCTAATGGACCCACAGCGACGGAAACCCTCGAGAACTTTCGTACGATCTGCGCCCCCTGCTCTCTCAACTCTGTGCTCCGGGTCCACGCAGACCCAAACTTTGCCGGAGCGCGATGATTGCGTTGCACAGAATGGACGCTGTCGGATATTTCGTGTTTGCTTCGAGCTGATGATACGATGAAGCGAGAATACGTTCTTGTTCGAACCTTTCAGGACGAACTCTCATATATGTAGTAGAAGTGATTCTTCTATTGATAGTTCTCTATTTTTAGAAATACCGTAAGAGATACATGTAATATAAAGCTTCGGAGACAATCAAATTTAAAGACATTCTATTCTTTTTACAATATAATAAAAATACAGTATAATCAAAATACATGTAATAGAGTTTACAAGGTAAGCCAACAACCGTTGATTTTTATTTTAAAATTGGGGGTGTCGACATTCTTTTTTTGTCGCCTGTTGGACATCGTTAATCCTGCTTTGCTAAATATTCTTCCCTACTGTACTGAAGATATGCAAAAATAGTACGCAAACCGAATAATTTTTTTAAGATTAGTCCGAATCACTTTTTTTTAGATATTAGAGCGACTAATTTTTGTAGGAAATGATCACACAACAACTTTTTTTAATTTCAACTAATTCGAATGATAAAAAAGTTGAAAATTTTTTTAATACGTTTTGTAAATCTTGACAACTTATGTACACGCTAAACATGTTATCGAAATTAGTTACAACATTATTAACATACAATAAATAAATCGATACTAGTTTCCCTTATGTGGCTTCGACGTTATTAATAAAGTTACTAGGAATTAACTTAACTTTAAATTCTCTGAGCATTAAATCCAGTTAGTAAACAATAATACTCCTTGTTTCTCATAATGAGAAAAATATAACACACGCCATTATAATCATAACTCGCTAAATTAATAGGTGCGTAATTTGTTGCCACAAGCTTCAATTACTTTTCATACATTTCCCTCGTTTCATTAACCCGTATGTGTACAACTGACATATACACAATGCTTAAATCTCAGTTATTTAAAATACATTATATACATTTTTTCTGTAAAAGCTAATCGATATAAACGTGTACGAAATGTGATTATCCAAAATGATTTTGCAATACTTTGTCAATAATTACAACTTACTAAAGAATATAAAATTGTTTGTCCATGTACCAGGTTTTATACGCAAGCGTTAACCATGAATTCTTTCTCTCCTCACAAAAAGAAATAAGCTCTTAGATACCTGTAAGTGTCAATCATGCTTCCCCAGATCCAAAAATAAATTTTCGTGCTGATACGTTGAATGCATTGAATAGAATCCACAGAATGGAAGAAGATTCAAGGAAACTCGTCGAAAAAATTAGATTGAATAGCTTCATCGTTCCGTGCGAACACTTTCGCGAAGTACGGCACGAAACAAATGGCGTAGCGAACGCATTCTTCGGGAAAGCAACTTTTCGAGCGGAGAACATCAATAGCCAGGAGCAAAGAATCGCGCAACTAAGCGGTACAAAAGAAAATGGTAGGCACCGCATCATTCACGCCCGTTGAACGGCCGAGACTTTAAACAACACTGTTGCCCCGTCGGCAGATTTTCGCGACGATAATAACGCGATAACGTTTAATTATCCTTTGTGTGTCGGCGTTAACATAACTTCTGCGGCTACCAATGTTTTTATCCTCTCGGTTTTTCAGAACGCCGGTTCTCCTGGGTACAGCGGCCGAGTTCGCCGGTTTGAACCAGCCTGTGCATGCATACAGAGAAAGCGAGAGAAAGAGAGAGAGAGAGAGAGAGAGAGAGAGAGAGAGAGAACCACGGAAAGCTGGTATCGATCCGCTGAAATCCCCATAGAAATTAACTCGAGAACACTCGGCTGCCCCTTTCGCCAAGCCACCGTTCCAGATATACGGGCACTCGTTAGAACATTCATTAATTAGCCGTAATCGAAGCCCGTTTTACTGACGCGGAATTGAAATTCGCCCGGGTATCGTCGGGATTTCATCGCGGCAACGAGAGAGGGAACGAGAAAAAATAAAAGAAAGAAAGAAAGGAGGAAAGAGAAGGGAGAGGAGCTTAGTCATTCTCCTGCGAAACCATTCTTCCGTCTCCTAACGCTCTTAATTATCTCTGTGGACTCAGCCGGAAAGCTCACCTTCGATTCCGATTGTGCTCCTGTCTCGCGCACACTGAATTATTCAGATCGAAACGAGACGAAAATTGGAACGGCACCGGTTGTAATGAAAGTATCCCTCCACTGTCGCGATTCGGATTGGCTGTCTAGTGGGCGGTTCCAACGAGTTCGAAATTAATAAGGTCCTTCAGACTCTTAATGAGTCGGTTGGTTTCGTTGGGTCTTGTTCCACGAGATCGTGGCGATCAGGCGTGAGCGGGCCTCTGTTTCATTTCTTTTCATAATACGCGAGTTATGTTATCTCAATGATTCGAGATTAGAACGTCGAGTATTTTCCCCAAGTGGAATTCTTTTAAAATTTTATATTTCCGCGAGGGATCGAGCGTGTAGAACTATTTGCAACGTATTAGGTTAAGTCTGGGATGGTATCGCTAGTTTCTGGAAAAAGATCAGGACTCAAATACATTTTTGAAATACTCTATATCTTCTCAGAAACTTTCCTTGATAAAAAGTAGTTATATATAGGAATAGCATTTTCAAATATATTTAACTGCGTAATATTTATATGTAATTACTATTTCAAAAAAAGTTTATTTGCCATTCTGTATCACATGATACAGAATTTTTTCCCAGTTCTAAAAAAGATCATACTATATTAAATCAGTCAGAGTCAGAGTGATTTGAATTTTTTCAGATATTACGGGGACTAGTTTAATGGATAATGTCTTAAAATTTTTGTTGAAAAATTCTAACTAACACGTTCTGTTCCTTGCAGGTCATAGGTCTTGAAATTCAGTTTTATTGTAATTAATAAACCAGTTGTATCTGTTGGTAATGTATAATAGAATACAGAATGAGATACGTAATAGATAAGCTAATACTGATTAGCGTTACGACGCATCTATTGTATACTGTCCGAATATTGACCGACGACTCTAGCAGTTACAATTTAGATTGAAGAATGCCTTCGATGTGTTCTTGTTCCAGTGATCTCAATATTACAATCCATAATAAAAGTCTATGTGGAGGTGCAAGCCACTGCGTAATAATATAAAATATAACAGCAAAATATTCGAACAAACTGAACGTTACTAGAACTTCTAGAATGCAAAAGAGTTAAACTAATAATTACTACGGTTAACTTCCCCTAATATCAGTTTCATTAATTAAATGATTTTGACGTTGTGGGAATTTATGAAATAGATATTCGGCACTTGATGTATAAGTCTATTCCAAATTCACCCCCAAAAAATGTTCGATACCTAACACGTAAAACATTCACCCGAAAGGACCTTGCCAAACGCAGCATCATCCATTTCGAAAAATCGTTGGACATCCGCGTCGCACGTTCGAGTAAAAAACCCCGCCAGAGGGTGGAGATCGCGCGGAGCCATCTCCTCTAAGAGAAACCGCTTCTGAATGCATTCAGTGTGATCGCCGGGACACCTCCGCCTCCGGGCGACACCCCCACCGTCGGCATCGTCGAGCAAACACCGGAAACTTTTCCACGGGTCCTCGAGTATTTCGTCGCGGCTGCTTAAGATTCATCTTGAATCGCGATCTTGGCGCCGCCGTCGAAAGATCAGCCGAACGAACGGTTGGCACTCGTTGAAAGAGCGTGGGCGGCGGTGGCGTATCAGGCGTCTGGTCGCCGGGCGTCAGGCATCGGGCGTCGGGCGACGAACGCGCGGCGGTCGCCGTGCCAACCGTCCGTAACGACAAAAGAGAGGCGAAAAACCAAGCGACAAAAGGTCGTCGCCGGGCGCGCACTCGACGACAGAGAGCAGAGCAGAGAGGAAGAGAAAGAGAGGGGGAGAGAGAGAGAGAGAGAGGGGGAGAGAGAGACAAAGACGCAGAGTTCTAGGAGAGCAGAGAGAGAAGAGAGAGAAAGGCGTAAGAGAAAGAGAGCAGAGAGAGAGAAAGGGTATAGAGGAACGAAGGGAGAGAGAAAAGAGAGGGGGAGAGAGAGCGGTGGACCCTCTCGTGCACGGCGTCGGCGGCGTCGCGACGGCGGGTAAAAAAATTCGGGCGTCGCGCCGCTCTGAAGTGGACGCCGACCGAGAAAAAATCCATACCGGGGCCAGAAGGGGGCGGAGTCAGGTACGCGCCGGAGAGGGTGCGACTCCCTTTTTCGGATGCACAGGGGTGAAAATGATAATTCGTCGGCATGGCAACGCCCGTCCCACCTCGTCCCGATTCTTCGACGAGTATTCTTCCACCCTACCACGACCCGGGACCCTCTACCTGCACCCGCCATCCCCCTCGCGCCACCGTCACAGACCCTCTACCAGCTACCACCTAGTGTTTCGGGGGCCGAACGAATGGCGCTCGTGAAATCGTGTTTTCTTCCTTTTGAAGATCTTCCAACGGGCGCACTTGCCACCCTCGGCTCTCCCTCCATTAGGGGTGAAACGCTGCCGCGCAACAGAGAAACCACGACCAAGAGTTAGCTACCCCCCTAGGAACAGGTCTGGTAGGCATGGCAACTACCGCCTGGCAACTCGCATCGCCGGTCAAGGATGCTGCTTTTTCTCCGGGCGGACTACGCTGAATCGGGGGTGGGAAGAAGAAGAAGCCAGCTCTGGATAACCTTGAAAAGCACCTCCTTTAAGGCCGCCGCATCGAGGGTGCACGGGAGCAAAGGTGGATTATGCGGAGGGTGCAGTATCGACGTGCGGGCACACTTCACTGAACTCCACACAGTGGTTCACATTCGCCGAAATCCGGCCAACATTTTTTCACGCTCACATTTTTCGGTTTTATGTCGTCTGTCCAGACGAGAGCTTGGTAATATTTGTGGAAAAAATATTTGAAATACTATTTTCAATATTTATTTCTTTATAATTCATTTCTTTATAATTCAAATGAAATAGTATTTCAAACACGACATAGAATTTCAGTAAATAAAGTATTTTATTTTGATAATCCACAGCTAAGGCACGAAATAAATATTTTATTTTGATAATTCACAGCTAAAGCATGAAATAATAATGTTATTTTAATAATGGAAAAAGTAGAAGTACATTTTTTCGTTAAAAATATTTTACTTTCAAAACCACATGCATGATCTAAAATAAAACGTCTATTTACCATTTGCCATTTAAAATATTATTTTGCGCAGCTCTGGGTCGGACGCTTTTTAACGAGATGGCTATTTTTAACGAGTATACTCGCCATGAAGAAATCAATATTTTGTGTTCCGACGAGTATGCTCGTCAAGCGTAAAAATTTGCCACTTGAATTGCAAATTTAGTAACAACTAAATTACATTCGTATATTTTAAGATGCTTCGAATATTTGGAGGCCAAACGGAAATAAAACGAAAAGATAAGAAAGTATGAATAATTGTTATGAAAAAACTATCTGGGTTAGGTAATATCGAATTTTGTTTTTATGCAATAGGTACGTTCCAGAAAAATTTGTGTAAAAAGATACCGTATATCTATTACAAGATTAAATTTTCATTATTCAATATTGACACTGTGTTCGTACGAGACAAAAACTATAGACACAAATTCCTTAAAAAGTATTGAATGAACTATAATGACGAAGTGGTAACTATCCAAGTAAATAATTTTAGATAGTAGGTTCCATACAAAAATTGTTATCTCCACAGATATTTTTGTATATTTATCACTGCACTTCTTCAGATCTATCAACTTTGGCTTTTTTATAAACTACTTTACTATAACACACATTACAAAAAACCAATGAAAAATGCAAACTAATTAAATCCTTATACTTGTGTAGGACAATCCACGCAGTCGCTTTCAATGCAGTCTAGGTTACTGAAATCATAGATCATCTTTGTCAATCTTTGTTAAACTTAGTTTACAAGTAAATTGCCATATAAAGTATCATAAATGTGAAGAAAATGTATAAATATGAAAAATGAAAGTACGACTAAAGAAAATTAAAACTTTACACTGCGTATGCGCCTTCGCAGCAATTTGACATCTTGTTTAACGCAAGTACAAGTGTTATTAAATTCGTTATGTCATTTTAATTTGTGCTCATTGTGCATACGCGTTTGGAAAATTCGTGAATTTCGAGCAAAGTTTTCTCAATGTGAACCACTGGCCAGCGCCGCTTGCATCGCGCGTTCTCGAAACATTTCGCTGGCTTCCTCCAATTAAAACGAGCGCCAGTTCTTCTTTAATGTTTGCCGAGTGAAAGGAGCTCCGTTTTGCTACCTCGCAAAGGATCGGACCCGGGGGTCTTTCACTCCGGGCAAATGTATACGCCCGTTCGCGTCTAAGATATGCAGATATTTCTTTGGACGATGCTGGAACGGTGTTCAAGAAACAGTTCAAGGAACGTCCGAGTACGTACGAGATTTAATGAACATTCCCTTCTTGAATTGAATTTGATCGGCGCGCCGGCCAGCCGAGCGACCGAGCTTTAAGCGAGCTAAAACAGTGGAAGAACGAAAGTAGAATTGTAAGGAGATCCTCAAGACAACTCTTAGCTTCCTTTTGAGCACGACACCTTTGAAACGCGGCAGATAGAGAGGGGGCCGGTGGACAAAGACGGGAACGCTCCTCGAGGAGGTAGAAATCCCTTTGGTGACACACGTTTCAACGGCATAACGAGGCGTCTACGTAATAATAACCCCGTCCTGAATAATGAAAGCCTAGACGGCCCTGTCGCTTCGACTATCTTTGATTTTCGTACGAAATTCAGATTAGAACTGCAGGCTAGAGATGAGATCATGGGTTTGCACTAAAAATAAATCCTTTTGTAGATCATACTTCCCTCTTTGCATTCCAAATTAAACCTTGTACAGATTTTAATAATATTTTTGCACCAAAAGGTGCAAAATTAAAATTTTAAATAAAAAATTGTTTGAAAATCAAATTCACATTTTTATAAATAAAATTGATTGAATTGAAATCTGAATTACGAATTACAATGTCATTGAATTACAGATGTAATTGTAATTCCTACTTGATTATTATTATATTTCCTTGAGTAATTTATATTATTATAATTCCTTGAGTAATTCAATTTACAAAAGTCGCAAGCTTTTAGAAGGCTTTTTGAGAAAGTGCTCGTCATCAATTTTTATCAGCAGAACCGTATGGAGATCTCCGAGCTAATTGCAAACACCCTTCGAAGTTAACAAACAAAGCCGTGGAGGTCGTTGATGACTCATTACCGGACGATTGTGAGCAGCTTATTTTTTTCAAATTCCTACACGATTACCATAAATTTGCAAACAAGAGACCCGTAAAAATGTGGGCAAGCTAGATCTGAAATCATAGCTGTAATTAAAGATCTGCTCATTACCATGAGAACGAGGCTCGCGCTTATGCGAATGCGCGCAAAAACGTCCACCCAGCAATCGTCGCGTCGAACGTGAAATACGAAAGCGTGCGACAACCGTTGTTGCCAAGAAGACGTCATTAAAATTCTTAGACTGTGGACAATGCGGCACGACTGCTTCGACTTGGCGTAAGAATTGAACATCACAATCGATAGATAACTAATGGCTAATTCTCTAGAAAATTAAAAATGGGCCGGCCGATCTGAATTCGAAGGATGCTGCAACGAGCGTCTTAGTTACGATCATGGCCGACCGAGATGAAAACTGTAGTAGCCAGTAGATACGCTGCGCGCAACTAATTACACAATGCATCAATTGAGTCCTCGAGAATGCTCGAGCCGAATCTTAATTGACCATTATAATAGAGGGGCAGGACCACCTACTCCACACCTGTCCATCGGTACTTCTTCCTACCGTCAAGAATATTCATGAATAGAGGCGACAACCCCAACACCAGGGACGATCTTCGTGTTCCTCGGCGATCGATATTAAATTGTGAGGCTGCTTCTTCGCTGAGGCAGCAACGAGCGACTTTCTATCCTCTTTTAATATTATATATGATTATAATTAAGATTTTCATTTAAATCAATTTCAATGTTTAATGTATACAGGATGTGCCAAGTTTTCTCTACGAGCGAAAATAAGAGAAGTGTCATATATGTATACATAGGCTTTAGAATGCTTTAGTAAAGATGATAAGAGAAATACGAAATAAGAATGGTCTCATGGGGAATATTTAGCTCCATCTCGAAATGTTGCCTGTTTTTTTTTTTAAATACAGCATTGACATCTATGAAAATTTGAACAAATCAGTAAAGATATCTTCGATAAGTAAATACAGATAAGAGAAACACTGCTAACATACTTCTACGTCGAACCAAGTCAGTCTGTTGTTATTTCGAATTTGCCTTCTAACTTTTTAATGAAGCATTTTAAGTCTATGTTGATATGACAAATACAACAAACCATAAAAATATTGGTATATTATATTTTATCTTTGCAATACAATCTGCTACTATTGAAGCATCCTTAATTTGAATAGAATTCCTGTATGATGAATTAATGACGCTTAAAATAATAGCATTGCAACTTCTCCTGAATTTGTTATAATTCTTTCTAGAGAAATTGATTAGAAAAAGACTTGAAAGACTTTTTTAAAACGTGCATGTCGTTGTAAGAAGTTGCCAATTGTTACTTCAAAGCGAAAACGGTTTCAAATTTAACAAATTTGGAAGAGAGCCTGTATTTCAGGTCAGAAAGTATTGCGTGTAGCTCGGCCTGGTTCACAGAATCATCTATATACATAAACAATCAATTTGAAACTCCGCTTACAGCCGACATTATATGTGTCAGACGAAAAGAAACTATTTGATTCGACGAAGTTATTAGTAGCTGTCGCGGGCTTGATACTTTTTATCCGAAAGCCGTCGGGTTTTATGCTTACGTGACTCCCTGTCGGGACAAAAACATGCGCGAGCCGTCGGTTAATTAGCGTGTCGGTGCTTCCATAGAACCATAAATCATAAAAGGGTCCCGGTGAAATGTGCAGGAGGACCTGCACACTATGCGGTAGCAAAGATATATGACCTACTTTATAGCGCCTAAGCCGTTGTGTGCGGGAACGACGATAAATCGGCGCATGTACACCGTCGGAGTTACCATTTGACACGCGACTGGCTTTTTTGCTGAAAAAAAGTGCCGATTACAGTTTCACAATGTTGTAAGCTGCTGCTTTCCTCGGTGGAATTACTAGAGGGACTATAAAAGGCCCCAAACAATTATCTTGGTGCCATTGATGTTTGTCCAATCATACACCTTTTAATACTACCACTGCCACGCCAGCAACCTACAAATTCCATGAAATTGAAGCATTTTATTTAACCAGTTAGCCATTTTTGACGAGTATGCTCGTCATGACGAAATGGCAATATTTTGTTCTATGACGAGTATACTCGTCAAAATGCTCGAATTGGAATTTTAGTAAAAATTGAAACGTATTCGTAAATGTTAAGATGGTTTGAATATTTTTAGGTCAAGAGGAAATAAGGAAATGTAAATAACTAATTTTAGGTGCACACTTTTCGAAGATAGCTATAGCTAAAATGTTAATAAAAATAAAATTGAATGATATCAATTACTTTTTCAACATTCTTACGCATTACCGATCCTAACAGATATCTGCAGAAATGGGTGACGCAAACAGAATTATTATTAACTATCGTAATACGAAACTTTTCAGCTACTCATGATTAAGAATAGTAATCATTACATGATTAATGACTACTGTGTTAACGATGAAGAACGATTACATTCGCGTCGATTACTTAAGTTATTCGTTAATCATGTTGACTGAATTACATAAGTTATTCATTAATCATGATTATTTGATTAAGTTATTCATTAATCGTGATTGCTCGAATACTTACGTTATTCATTAATCGTGATTGCTCGAATACTTACGTTATTCATTAATCAAGATTACTTGATTACGTAGTGATCGTAATCGTTAACTCGCGAACATGATTTCACGTTATTCGTAATCGTAACCCATCGATCAGATTACTTATTGTCCAACTCTGCTACGAAATTCATTTATGAAATACAGGAATCTTCTTACCCATTATTCATGGCAACAAACTACTGGTTCGCAATACGAGCAGATAAAAAACGCATTTCCCGCGTGCCGATGTAAAAAGCATCGATCATGAACGACACGCCTGGAACACGAGACGCAGCCGCAGTTAAAATTGCAACGGATTCAGTCGTCGTTCGAAAATAATTGCCCAATAGGACATCGATATCCGTGGTATCAAGCAGCGCTCGTGCAACGTGGATTTACGAGCCGATAACAATCTCTGTGCGTTAACGAATTAACGAGCAGCATTAAATCCACGTTCCCCGTCGTTCCAGTCGTCGAAGCTCTCCCGGAAGCGTGTTAGAAAATGGTCGCCGATGGGGCTTCTGGACGAATCAATCGCCATGAACGTATCCTAAGACCTTTACCCGAGCCTATACAATTTGTCGATTTATGTGCTCGCATAATCTGCCGCGACGCAATTATTGATCTTTGAAAATGGTAAAAATTTAGGTACTGGGAAAGACATAGTTACTGAGAGCTTCGTTCCATCCACGCTTCAAAACTTCGGCTCTTCATCCAGTCCGGAAATTTTGACTGACCTGGAATATTTAAATAAAAGGAACAATTGAATTTCTGCTCTTTTCATTTTTAAGACATTGCCGTTGAATGTTCTGGTCAATAATTTGTCGTATTGGTAGTTTTTTCAATTCTATTATTCTTTTGAATCTATCGAATTTGTTTTCGTGGCTTAATTTTCTTACGAGTATGTAATTGCTATATTTTACGCTGCAATTGATACATAAAGTTAAATGTTTTATTAGAGATTTATACAAACGATGCTTAAGCCTCGAATAAAGGGACTTAATAGGTACCATTTTGACGTAAAGTCGCAAGCGTTAAATGTAAATATTACAATTTTTAATAGCTAGCTTAACAATTCTAATTATTACTTATTTTTATTCGGTGCAACTACAAGATCGATGTTGATCTTAAATAAGTATCTAATTAATGTTTAATGACTACGACTGCTAGTTTTGACAAAAATATAATTGAGTAGGCTCAGGCTCATTTATAATTTTATTTTAACATGTGATTTGTGTAACTGTATGCTTTGTGGACTGTAATTTTAAGTCAGAATAAAATTCTGTTCTCTTGTCATCAATATTTAAGCACTTAGTTTAATATGGACACACAATAAGTATAAATCAATGTGAAGATAATGACATGGCAAGGGTTAACAATACAAACTCCAGAAATTCGTACAATATCAAAGTCATTTAATTACTAAAACCGTCACTGGAAATTATCAGAATAACTATTAGCTCAATGCTTTTGCAAATAAAAATCCTAGTAAATCCAGTTTGTTCGAATAGGTTAGATTAGGGGTTGTAACCACTGCACCGTTTCTGGCACTCTTTATTATTATTATAAAAGAGCTGATTTTATACATTTATTGAAAAAATTGATAAGTGAAGTGCAGAATAGTAAAAATATTATAAGAATTTAAGAACATTGTTACGTTATTTTCAATTTATTAAAACTATTAAAAGAAAGGATAGATCTTCAAGCTAGTAAATATATTTTTTCTAGTGTATACGTACAATTAATAAAAAATAACATTTTTTCTACACCACAATGTACTCTGAGTAAGGGATCTGTGAAATTGTGTGTTTCTCTTATAATAAACGTATATTTTCCATACAGTAAACAGAATAGCTGCGAATTTTATGCATCTATGACAAAAATGAGTAGGTACAATTAAAAACAGCGGACAGATTAAAACAAACTAAAAACATTGTTGTATAGATCGTAACTTATTAAAGTAGTTACCGGAACAAGGACACTTATGTTTGTCATTTATGTCTCGAAATTTTGATACGAACAATTTTTATTTTACATAAAGATCCATAGCCTACTAGCAACATAAACATAATTTCAAGAAGGATAAAAAAGGAGAAAGCAGAAGAAATGAAGAGAAACAAAATAGAAACGAAAAGAAAGAAATCAAAAAAAAAGAAAAATACGAAGAACGAAAGAAATAAGAGAAACGTAAAGGAACAAATCAAGAGTGGGCTATGAAAACAAAACAATAATAAACTATTTGGTAACAAATAGTTTGTAACAAAACAATAGTAAAATAAAACTACTATTACGTTATCGTTATATATCATTAATTGTTGCAATACCAAGAATTTCAATCACCATAAGATAAAATATAGAAAAGCTAAATTTGGCTACTACTTATAACAAAATGATACTATTTTTGAACTGTAATAACTCCTTAAACATTGTGTTACTCTATCGCAAGTTAGATATCGTAACTAAAGGTATTAAATAATGCCTGTCTCTTACGTGTTATAAGAATTTCAGAATATTTGCATTGAAATTCATATGAATCCCTAAGTGACAACAACCAGCACATCTACCCTATTACAGACAACATTAATTTCAAAACCTAGTTACAAAATTAGGTTCGTGTGAATCTAAACGTGTCAATGAGACATGTGAACATTGAGCTGGGTAGTGAAATTACATTTAAACGAGCTCAATAATTCGGACATTTATCCAATCCAGACAGATCCAGTAAGATAATAATTTCGACCGAGTAAACAAACGGTCAGGATGATCGCGGAAGACATTTCGTGCGACCATTGAGACGCGCCACCAACAATCACCGGCATCCGACGGTATGCGTTCGCAAGGAAAAAGTAAAACTTTTCCGTCGGACAGTTTTTGCCGACGCGAGGCAATAAAACGTGTCGCCATTACACACCGTGGCGTGTATATTCGTCGGAGAACGGATGTTTGGACAGGCTTTTTGCAATTCACTCGCGAGAGCCGTACACGCGAACGAGCGTCTGTAAAAGTCCGTCTACCAGCGCTAAACTGTCGGTGCTTTTGCGCGATTTGAAATACAAGTACTTATTTCATTATAATCGGCGTGTTACGGAGGTTCTTTACGAACGGTACAAGGAAGTTGGTCGAAGCAGCACGGCCTGTCCTAAGCGCACGGATCATTATGTTTCCGTGGCTCGCGGTACGATGCAGCTGCGTGTGTTTCGGTCTATCAACAATTTTCAAGTTTCAAACTCTTAATCATACGGGACCCTTGGGACTCGTCTCTTCTGACTCTTCTGAGAAATGATGTCGACGTTTCTAACAAGAGAATCTAACCGGTTAGCCAGTTACTTTTGAAAAACCAACGATTAAAAATTATATTATCCTACCTTCTATTAACTAATATGAGTGCCATTCGAATTTAATATTCGTTAGAAAAATGGAACAATATAACATACATATTGCAAGCAAACTAGAATATGCTTCTTCATTTTTAATCTTTCTCCAACCCTTAGCACACGGAGGTTTTTTTATATACATAGCAACTCGGAGAAGATGATTTTGCTATGCAAAGTCAAATTGAAATATAAATATAAATTAAAAATATCATTACGCTGCTGCGGTATTTTACAGGAATTAATACATAAAAGATTTTGTGTTTTTATTTATGTGTTTTATTATGTGATTTCCTTACACTGCGAAAAAAGAATAATAATTAAAAAGAAATGCCACTTTGACATGGACATAATAGTGTCGTCAGATCGACGTCATCCAAGTGTATAGGGTTAAAGCAATACCGACCATCATTTAAAATTGTTTAACGTTCAGTAATTCTTACTTTAAATTTAAGAGCGTGGCCAGAAACAATTGTAAAACTTTCTTCATTCTACTCGTTTTAAATAATTTTCAAATAAATTTAAAATTGAAAGAATATCTATCGTATACGTCTGAATATTTCTAAAAGAGAAGAGCCGAGAGCAGGATATAAAGAAAAACAGTAGACGTAATGAAGAAAAATATAGGCCAGAGATCTAACAATAAGAGAAAGCATTCTTTTAACAGGTACAAGAGCAGGAATAATAAGTCTGGCGGCGGAGGAGATAAAGAATATTGTGGCTTTGTTTCCATGGCATCCTATAGTAAAAGTAACCAAATGAGAAATGGTTTATGTGCTGAATGCAAGGATAAGGCTCGCGAAGAATTCGCCAGTCAGAACGCTTTAAAATCGTTTATAAATTCTGACAGAGTGTGGTTGCAGATGAAATCGTGAGACCAAGTAAATTATCTTTTTGTTACCGAGCATTTCGAGTAAGAAAATTGCAATTTTAATTGCGAAAATTCATTATCCTTGCGGTCGTTTGCCAAAATTCGTGTCAAGTTGTTCCATCTGTCGTCTTATAATTTTCAAGTTATTTAATAGGTAGGTGTTATATTGTGTTAGATAATTACAGTAACTAGCTTCATGTTTATATTAATAATTTTTATTACATGTATTTCTAATAAATTTTTATTTCACTTAGTTTTGGGCGAATAAGGAAATAAAGGGAATTATAACAGATTCTCCATTTCTTTTGTTAACTTTTTATAGCTCCATATCATAGTGTAAAACCATATGCACTGATTTATCATTGCGTTTTAATGCAACTTCACTTTCAGCTGCAATATGACAAAACTATGAGGTTGGTATAGATGAAATGTCGAATTTTGAAATAAATAGTAAAAGCTTTATACCTTTTTTTTGAATGATGTTTAATTCGTTAAAATATGACTCTGCTTCGATACACTTTTCTCAACGAGTTTTTTAATTTATTAATCCATTAATATAACATAAGCAGAGAGACAAGCATCTGAGCCGTTTATTTGAAAGTGACCTAAGTCCATTTCTATTAAAATTGAGATATTTAAGGGTTGCGTTTAAAAAAAATAAAAAATATACATATGCAATACCAATGTGTCACACTGCTTAAGTATACCTAAGAGACTTAAATTTACAATTCCTATTAAAACAATAGCAATTATTAAGCGAGTAATATACGCGTTACTGCAGTCAACAGCAAAAAGTGGCAAACGGATTTAGGTCACTTCCAAAATAAACGGCTCATTTACACATAATAAAAAACCCAAATTTCGTATGCAAGAACCTAATATTATATCCTTCTTTCATAATCATTTCTTTCTTTTTTCTTTCATATTCTTCTCCTTCATAATCAAGAAAATCTCGCATCTTAACCTTCCGCCGGCGGACGCAGAGTCCCGCGAAACTCGCGAGTCAGAGTTGTTTCCTTCTACAATACGATGCGTGAGTCAGTTTCCTTTCTATGTTTGCATGTTCGTTACTCGAACTTTTAAAGCTGTTCAGTGCGAAATTGTTGTAACGAGAGACAAGTTCCTGCGTCTCTGCGTTTGCAATAATTTTCTCCGCATGTATACCAGCATAGTTTATGTCATTATTACGAGTTTTACTGTACTTTCAGTTTTGAGAATTACTTTCACGTTGGAAAATCTCGTCAAAAGGTAATTGTATATGTAGTAACCGCGAAGAAAATGAATAAATGTCTTTGAAATGAACGAATAAATGAGGCGTTTAGTTTGAAAGTGACCAAAGTCCATTTTCCAAAAGCATCGAGCCAGCGATGTTAATATTTACGTTTCTACGTTATATGTAATATAATTTCATTTCGGCAAAACCACTAGAGCGAAATAACCCTTCGAAACAGAAAAACATTACACTACCGTGTTATATCAGTTACCAATATTTTTAAATTTATTAAATCGTAAAATCCTTAAATATCTGGATTTGAACAGTGAACCTATCATCGCCGGTCAAATGACCGGTCTCATATTTTTTATTTTCAACTTGTCGACATTATAAGGGTTCTTTCTTAAGAAACAACAATGAAATTCTTCGTTCAAACATGCATTTTAATCAAAATGGCGAGATCCTTAAATAAATACACTCTTTTCATCGTTACAAGACAACGTACATCAGGTGCTTTTAGGGCCAGTTTAAAAATAAACAGTTCAAAAGGATATTTGCTTCTATGATACACGCTCGTTTTTATTTCACTTTCCATCTGTTTGAAATAATCTACCACATATAATAAACAACACACTTTCGAAACGTCTTAAAACAATATCAAACTTGCGCCGCGCTCGATTCTATGTTCGCGCCGTGCGTATCGCGACGTCCGACGGTTAGCTTGCAAATCCCACTTCATACATCAGAGTAAATTCACTTTCATGAAAGATCATAAATTCGTTGTTGATCCCTATCCAGAGATTGATATTCAGTTTTAAGTTACACGAGTTAGTCTTGCACCCGTATATAGAATTCGGGCTATAGAGGGTTAAATTACCTAGATACCACTTGACGGAGATTGAAATTGTCGCGGCCCGACAATATCGGATAAGCAGATAACGCTTTCGTAGAGGAATTCCTGTTGCAAACCCGACTACGCGCGGCGTGCGGCAGTCTCGGCCGGTGGACTGATAGATAAAGCAATAAAGTGGTAGCGGCGGTAAGGAAATTTCAAACAAGAGCCGTGTTTATGCGCCGCGCGCGCGAATTTCCTCATGGTGAGAGCACAACGATGCTGTTGTCACGCGAAATCGTAACGGCGGCGTGCCGCTCCGAAGAGGATTACCTTGAAACTTTTGCATGCGGGGGTACAGGAACCAGGAACCAGGAACCAGGAACCGAGCCGGACCGGTTTGACTGGTCCCGGGGTCCCTCCTCTACGTAGGTATACGTGCAGGTACACGTGATACATCAAGGGATCGGGACGCGTGTGCTCGACACGCTTACGTAATCCGCTGGGAGTGGCGTGTACCACCTATTCGATCAGCCGAGGGGATATTATTTGCAGAAAGACCGCCGTGTTCCAGCAACTTTCGCCCTCCATTGCGAAAAATTCGACATTTTCGAACGGCTATTTATTGCCGGTGATCACTGTTTTATTAACAAGTACATTATGTAAATAAAGCAGTCGGAATTTCTCATACCTAAGCCCCGTGGTGCGTGTAACGAAACAATTTTTTCTGTGCAACGAGACGTCGCTGTGCTCGCTGTTGCGACGCTGAGCTCGATCGCGATTTATCACCATTGTGTTTACATCAACTGCTTACGTCAGTCTATTTCAAGTGCGTTCTGCGAACTTTGCAATGGAAACAACTCTCGGGCGAAGAATTTCCCTTTTTGCGTTTTTGCGTTTCCACGGAAATTGCGTGCGCCGATTCCTAGTGAAAAGCGACACAATTGGCGAAGAACCACGGGTTTCATGGGAACCATGAGCACTACATGCAAACGAGTCAACGATCTTCGGAATATCACTCGAAAAACGAACGGTGGATCAAAAATTGTGTCGAGGTCGTTGAAAAATTAATGCCATGCTCAAGGTTTTCCTGGATTATCACAGTGTTGTTCATTAGGTGGACAAAGAGTATTATTAGTCCGCATGAGTAGATTGCGGATTTTTATGCAAAATAAAAACTATCTGAATTAATTGCAAGATAGGTCTTAATAATTTATTAATCATTTTAATAAGTTCGTAGGAATATAACAGTGTTCGTAAATTGTTTAAACGTTTTTATTGTTTTGTATTTAAACTGATAACCACTAGTATACTGCTCATCGCAGATTCTGTTTTGGAACTTGGTTAACAAGTATGCTCATCGAGATTGTTAATTCGTTGATGTGAGACGTGCGTCAGAAAGATTGCAAAACATTGATTTCGGCAAATAACAGTAATTTGAATCGACCACACTTATGCTCGACGACACTTTAGATCGACAACATTAAGTGTTTGTAGCTCGTAAATTTTGCTTCGGTCTGTATACAATTAGATCTCGGTCCAGTAACATAATGTCTTAATTATCTTTGCAATATGTGTACTTGATTGATTTATAAATGAAAGATGGATATTTATTTCTAATGCTGTTGTGTTAACGCTTCCGTATTAGCGCGTTTCGTGCAATTTTCCTCTGCCGTCGCATCGGCATTCGCGCGTAGATCTTTCATATTAAGCGATTTCAGCTTATGACGACAAAAAATCGATAAGCTCGTAAGGCGCGTTAAGATCAAAAATTTCAGTGGAGAAATCAGGCAACTAGAGTTTTTGGTTAAGTGGTTCCTATGCATTTCTAATTGCTTGCCGCAGGCATAAAATACCGAAGTAATAATAGTGACAATACATGCGACATTAATGCAGTGCAATTAGTCATGTTGTAAAATGGAAAAATGAAATAAAATGTTAAGAAATATTATCCTAAGTAGTTCTTGTTAAGATCTGCCTAACTCTCAGGACTTCTTCGAATCTTCTCCATTTAGCTTTGTGTAATGTTATCGATGCATACAATTCACTGCATTATCGAATTGTCAGCAAATCCTTTTTGTTGATTTAGTTAGCTGTAATCTTAAATGTAAGATTGGATACCATTTTGGTACCATTTTTTACATTCATCTACGTCGAAAACACTCCACAAAGAACACTAGTTTATTGAAAATTAAGTGAAGAAAATTAAGAAGATTTAGATTGATCTTAATGAAGAATAACCTAATTTAAATAATACTTAAATTCTAGTTTTTTAAACAATCAGTTTAACCTCTTACCTACGGACAATGTTTCATCTTACAATAAAAATACTTCTCCTACGATTTAGGTTAAAATGTTTGTGAAACATAATCATAAATTTCGCACATTTTAGAACAATTCTGAAACATCTTGTCAAAAGAAACTGAATTAATTTTGAAAATAAATCGAGGAAACTGAGTGGTTAATCCAACTGCATTCTTCGGATCATTCAATTCGATTATATTTTCAATTCTTGAGCATGATTGCGCAATATTTGCTCACCCTTAAATCCTAATCTAGTTAATATTTTAGAAAAGTGTAAGAGTTTACTTTCTCAACGCCATTTTAAATCTTCATTAAAAGCTATTTGTTTTCGTGAGATTCAGTTTGAGAATTGTAATTAATTTCAGAGGTACGAATTCGAGAGTGAAGAAAATTTATAGACTAAGTTTTAAGCGAATCTAACGCGCCCGCCTACAACAAGTATTAAAATAGGAATTGCACAGCGTGCACATATCTTGTCGGATACTTAGAAGATCGCAAAACTCGTGGAAGTACTAAACAAATTCCACTTTAATTTCATCTTCTATTATCCACGAGAAATTACATTTTCATAGACGTTAGCCGCCGGGTAGTAGTTATTATACCTATATACGGCCGTTCCCAATCGAACCTTCCATAAAATTGCATTTTATGGCAGGACAGCAGGACAAATAATCCTCGTGAGATATCGTAAGAACTTAATCTGACAAGTTTATGGGACTCCTTGTTTCAAGAATCCTCCACCAAGCAGAAATTGTGATAGCCTCGTATACTGATACTTGTAATAAGTATATACGATACTTGTAATTTCTCCTAAATTCCTCAGCCGTGTCCGCAAGTTTCCACATTTCTCTTGGCGAATCTCGAATATCGCGATAGCTGATGCATCGACTCTAGAAAGCCCAAACATCGAGTCTTCGCGCGATATTGTATGATTTTTTAATCAACGTGTAAAAAGCGTGTAATTCGCGTATGTAGAAAAGTTATGTCTGCCCGGGAGAGGACTTTAATAGCCTGCAGCTGACTTCTCCTGCGGTTCGAATCCATCAGCAAAATAGCATCGATACGAGCCGGCCATAAATACATCTCGGGTAACACATAATTAAATCCGCCGGCTACACGCGAGCGAAATCACTTGCAACCATTAGAACCGTTCATTGTAATCAATAAGGATAGTATGACCTTCTCGGTGATCAACGACAAATATGAGCGCTCCATCGCGATCACTTGTAAAAATCGGACGAAAGTCATTACGACTTGAAAACTTGCTTTATTGACAGGTGTGCACGTAACATTTCCGTCAAGTAATGGCACAACGTCATTATTGATTTCTACTTTATTTCATCGGTGAACCCACGAGGTTTTCTATTAAACAATGCAATTCATTTATTTATTTATTATTCAGATACTGGAACTATGAAACTCGCAACAGAGAAGTTAGTATCAATGATCAAATATCACAAATTTTACCTGTTATCGAAGTAATTCTTCTATCACTATCATACTTTGAAACCATATTTTCAGTTTCTGAAAAATTAAGTGTATGCTCATTTTGATTCATGATTGTCAAAATTGAAATCATTTTCAATTATTTCAACTTTTTCAGTTTTTAATCAAAATAACGTGTAAAACCTATCAATTATACGTGCTAGACAGTAATAAGTCAAATTGCACAACAATTTTCAACCTACAAAACAATTGTTTTTTACCTTTTTTCCCCATTATCTAAGAAAATGATAAAATCGGTAGGTTATTAAATCATTTCAACGAAAAATCCACGATTGCGTCGTTTTTCTTTCATTCAAATCGATTTTTATACAAAATCCTGAAGTGACAGATAAATTCCGTAACTGAATTTGTCAAAAAGAAGTCCAATGACATTCGATAAGTCACAATTTTCTTGGAATATTTCAAGTTTTAGTTGTCGAGGTTAAAAAAATGTTCATTACTACATTCTCTCCATTCTTCCCTCATTCCGCAACATTTCAGTTTCAACGTGAAACAAGTAGTATCTCTTTGTCTCGTTTCCATCAAAAGTTCCATCAGAAAACTTCGTTTAACAGAAATTTGTCATTTCATCCCATTGTGCAGCGTTTCTGTTAACAGGAAATAGACTCGCGGTGTTTGTAGACGGTTTATCAGGATCGCTGATGATAGACCTTGGCACGAAGTAAATTCAGTTTGAAGCGCATCCGCTGGCAAGAAGCAAACTATCGTGCCGGAGCACTTCGATTTCATCGTTTCCAGGGCGAGCTGCTTCTCCCAAAAAACAGTTCTCGGAAATGACGATTGAATCGGGGAGATCCCCGGCGAGGCTGGCATTATTGAAACACGCTGCCGGTAATTCTACGATCGAATCGCGTGTTCCGTTCGTTTGATAATCGCGGGAGACCAGCGGACGCAGAAGAACCTGCCGCGGGTAGCAAGAAAGATCGACGCCACGCCGGCACTTGATGTCGTTGCGGAACGGAAATGAGGCGATTCGAAAATGGCCGAAGAACGAAATGGTTATGTTCCTACGAAAGATCGTCCGAAGATCGTCCGCCGTAGGAGCGGAGCGGCGATGGATGGTCAGGGCGGTGGAGAGAAGACGAAATAACAGAGAAGCGGTACACCGAGCTGCTGATGATTGCATGCATCCATAGGATGATGGATTGCAAGTGCTCCGGAGACCGATAGCAAGAAAAGGAGGCGAGGAGAGGCTCCTGTCGTTTGATTCCTAGATCTAGATGGTCGCGTAGGCCACCTACCGTTCTTGTAATGATATCGATAACGACGCTCGTACCTAAAAACCACCGGACTGGCACTCGCGCTCGCCATCCCAGAGATGGAACAGCTGCTGATTGCATTCATCGTGATGGATTGGCTCACCGGAGCCCGGGATACACGGCAAATGGAACCAGCCACCGCGTGCTTTGGCCCACCTACCGCTCCGAGTAATGATACCGATGGAGAATCGGTTCCTACCGTACCTTCCTGCGTACCTGAACAAACATAAAGCCACCTAAAGCATGCACGCTGCTGCCGCTGACTCCGCTACAAATCGACGCTGCTGCGACATCCGCGTGTCTTCGCGCGATCAATCATTATGGGGCCATTCTTCTCAGTGCCATTCTCCAGGTGTCTTCGGAACTTTTTTTTAAGGAAATCGCGAGACTGTTTTGTAACGATTTTGTCCACAAGTATTTATCATTTCTTGGTGCATACACGGTGTATCGCTTCAAGCTGAAATAGTCGAGGTTCCACGCGCTATTGAATCAAAGCTTAAATTTAACTGTAATCCGATCGTCAGCTTTTGTAAATATAAATTATTTAAAACTTTCAACGTCCGAATTATTGCTTTTTTTTAAGTTATTTTTTTCGTTAACGCTTTAATTATGTTATAAAAGTTCAATTTTAACAGTTGTTTTGTATTCGATTAATTGCTGAAGAGACATTTATTCCTTAACAGATTACTATAGACTGTATTTTTCAATTTAC
The DNA here is from genome assembly GCA_028455555.1 of Augochlorella aurata. Lineage (NCBI taxonomy): Eukaryota > Metazoa > Arthropoda > Insecta > Hymenoptera > Halictidae > Augochlorella > Augochlorella aurata. The sequence goes on from CM052160.1 coordinate 5,571,577, forward strand.
GTCCTATTATTTACGGAAACAGTATAAATAGTGATGAGTAAGCAAATCGTGATACTTGTATGCTTACTTTATTGCGAACGTTCGTATAAAACTAGAACTCTATCAATAGAACAATTCAAGATTTCAACCTCATACCTATGCAATACTAAACGGTAAATTTGTTTGAGAGTACTTTAACTTTGTCAAAGCAGGATACTTGTTACTGCCCAATTAGAACTTTTTGCCATTTCCGGAAAAGTAAAAACGGATTTATAACTGTTTCCTTAGAACGAAAAGGTTAAAAGTAAAACAAAGTTTTTCTGAAGAAGAATGTCTCACTGGCTGACACGATTTTATTATTTCTTAAAATTTGAAATAAAGGATGACAAAATTTTCACATTAACGCTAGAACTACCAAATCTGTTAAAACAACTGGTTCCTATCTCTTTTTCGTACGCAGAAACGTTTCTATAAGAAATTTCTATACTCAACAAGTTACGAACGTGTAAGAGCACGTTGCAACGAGTCCGAGTGTACCGAATTTCACTAAATCACGAACTATAGTTGAACGATCGAACATAACTAAATTGAATGTCCAAGAATGCGGCTACACCATGGAAAAAGTTCCATCGAAGCGCAAATCGACAGACTTTACTGGCGAGATTCGCGTAAAAGGTAAATAGCACGGTAAACAATGAGGAGTATCTGTCAGATTTATTCCCGTTTGATTTACCCGCCAATAAAGAAATAGTTTATCTATTCCCGGTGAAATCGGTTAGTTATCCTCGTTTTCAGAAGGTCTAGACGCTTTCGTTGCTCCACGCGGGCACGTTACGGTCGCCATTTTGCGCGAAGAATCTCGTCGAGCTGTAGTCATAAATGACAAGCAGATACCTTTATTTATTGTTCGTGAATTGCATAAAACGCGACGCGTTGCTCACCTATCATTTCTATCCTCTGGTGTGCAGAATAGCCAGAACAGAGAGTATAATTTTTGTATTCTGACGTTGAACAGAAGTTAAATTTTTCCGTATAGCACGGTAATTTATGCGGTGTTTCGCTGGTACTTCATTTTTGCGGTGGAATAACTGAATTCCCGAGGACGGATGAGAGAATGCATGCCGAGGTTTCCGACGGCCGCGAATTTTCAGCCTGCGGTGTCGCGGGTACATAAAATCCACAGACCGACGATTCATCAACGCGATCCTTTGAAATTCAATGCACTGACAGGTTTGAAAAGCCTCAATAGACGTTTTATTGTTGTTAGGAAAAGGCAGAGTTGAGCAAAAATTAATTTCGTAGGTAATTAACGATTACAACTCGTTACTTATTCAAATTTATAATAATTTATAACAACTAGCGAGGTGTAACTGTCAATAATTTAATTAATCTATAACAATTTAACTAATTTATAATAATCTAACTAATCCATAATAATTCAACTAATTTATAATAAACTAACGAGTTATTATCGTTGGTTATTGACCAGATCATCTTTCGCTCAAATATTACAAAGTAATCATAATACCTAACGAATTGTAATCGTTAATCATTAATCAGATTACTCGTTCCCCAATTCTGGAGAAAGGTAATATATCCTTAGAAATATAAAGTGATCTGTATCTGATGCGAAATAAATATTATTTGGATCAGTTGCAAAACGCAGGAGCTATTTTTCTATCTTGCCCTGATGATTTTTAATAATTTGGAACTTATATATCGAAATTCATAATTTCCTTTAATCTTTCTATTTACGTTTCTCTCATCTACCAACTTTCTTACCACCACTTTAACTAATTACAAGATGAACGCAGTAGCCTAAAACAGCTACTTGTTCCTAGAATGTAACTTTCAGCGGAGCGGCAGCTCGCAGCAGACGAAAACGCAATAAATAATACATCCAGGTGAGGTAAAACCGCGAGCGACCAAATAACTGTGAACGGCAGTGTACGTTATCGGTCGGCAGGTGAGAAAAATCCGACTGACGTAAATAAGCCAGTGTTGGAAAGGCAACAATGATCGCTTATAAATCGAGTAGCGACGGCCGTCGAAAGATTTCGCCTGCGAACTATCGGTTGCACTTGCGGCCGAGGGAAAAGAGTTCTCTCGCGGCAAGACAGATAGGTATCTCGGTGGCAGAAAACGTTTTCAGGAACGATAAGTGAGTCCGTGGCTCTCGTTCGCCGAGATAAACGGGGACGATAGTAATAAACGGTATGTTAGGCCGCCGCCGAGGAGAGGTGAAACTATTGCAGCCTCTATCCCGGCGTTATCATTTTGTATCGTGTTATCTATTACGCTATTGTGAGCGATGTGGCGCGGGCCGGCTCTCTGCCCCGCTAAATCGACCTATTATCCGATACGGGAATTATTGTCGTCGCCGTTGCACTGTGTGGTCCGCCGACGGAGAAATTCTTGCCAGATGACTCGCTGCTTGCACCCTAACTTCTTCTCTGCAAGCGTTTATTGACACCGGGACCGCCAAAATTATTCGGTATACAATTTAGTTCTCGGCTCTTTTCTGCAAGCTTCAATATTTATTTAAACAAAAATGTGACATTTTGATCATACTAACCCTAACCTATACAAATGATAGTCCGACGAAGACAGGTCGACGGAACCATACTTTTTAAGGTACCCGTATAGACATGTTAGTTTTTCTATAGGCTTTAATGAAACATGTGAACATTTAAGTCAACCCTCCTGCACGAATCAATTTTAAGAAAGAAAAGTAAGATAAAAATGTACGTGTTCATTAGATTTGTTCAATGAATTGAGAGGAACGTAAGACAATTCTGAAATTCGAATTATCCAGCGTTGAATCAAATTTTCTTTCGATTTGACCCCCATCTGTTCCTCGTGTCAATTTGACACAGTTTTACGGATACTGAAAAAATAATTTATTCTACAGATCGTTTTATAAGTTCTCAATATATTGAATAATCTCCGTTAAAAATTAGTGCCACCCAACCTCAGCGTTTCATCCTCAAACAAGGAACTTATACAGTTAAATATTTATCGCTTCATCTTATTAACTTTTTACTATTGCGTCAATTCAATATCGAAAGATAGATTGAACTATAGAAATGAGAAGTAGTTGAAGATTGAAAGAAACGAATAACATTAATATGATTAGATTACGTACGAATTCTTCATCATCTGTCTGACCCGTTATAGCCCAAAGAGTTAATAAAAGTTGCGACAGTTACGACGCAATTTCTCAAGCAGGAAATTACGACCGTCTTTCGAATGATAAAATTCGAGTTCCTCTACAAAATGGCGTCCGCGCGACTCGACTAGAGACACGTGTCGCTAGCACGTAATTACATCCGGCCGGCAGAACAGATCGCCGCCATTAGAAACGGTTTCTGTAATCAATAGCGTATAGTAAACTTGTCAGCGAGTCGAAGTTGAAGAGCTTGCTGCTTTATCCGCTGCTGGCTGGCCAGACTTTGCCCGGCGCAGCTATTAAATCGCGCTGTGTGATATCGTAAAGCAAGGAAATCAGTCGCGTGTTGTCAGTTACAAGAAACTCTGATGCAGAAAACATGAGAAACCTAATAAATGCTGGTTCACCTGGCTGATGCTCGCTGCTGTACGAGTCATGACTCGCTCGCTCGTTAACTAGTTCATTCGCGAGCAAACAGAAAGCAAGATAGCTCGTGTAATCGATGCTTTAACAATGCCAGTTAGCGTATACTAATAACGACGTTGCTTCAAGAGTTAAAAATAAGTAGGAGTACGTAAATAGTACAGGGTTAAACACTAAAGTTAACAAAAGCACACTGTCCTTTTTGATAACCAACATTTCCTACGTAGAATTTGCATTTCATAAGGAGAGTTTCAATTGCTCGTCATTTGATTTTAAAACGTATTAGGGTGGCATATATCTTAGCGTTCGAAGCTTCAGTTTCAAATTCATTCCACCTTAGATACAATGGGTAAAAAAGGATTCGTGCACTTGAATTTTTCGCCATAACTCTGTATAAACAAATAGTTTATTAACAAAAGCTGCATTTAATTAATAGTCCATCAAGTGTAGCCAAAGAAGTACTCGTACGCTTATTAATACAATGCTAATCTTATTCAAAGCTATTCAGTGCTGCTATTATAACTAAAACCACATTGCACGCAAGGTAAGAAAAGCAAGGCTGGTCGAAAAACATAGTTCCGCTAATGTACAATTCGTTTATAAAAAGATATCGCACAAAATATAGGCGTACGAATACTTTTTTAACCGACTGTACCGATTCCAGTAAATTTTGTTCATTAATCTCTTCGGCTGCCATTAATTTTTGTACGTCTTCAGGGACTATAGCATCGAAACCTTCTTCTGTTAAATACAGCGGAGCCCCATTTCTATAAACCGGAAGGGGAACAGGTAAGTTCACATAACCAGGTTGTTCACTCCAATTATATGAACCACCGGTGCTTATTTAGATAATAAGAGCTCAGCTGGAGTTCAGTTAAACAGGTACTGCAAAAAATGTTGTCCGTATAAACAGAGTACTTACATATAAATGGAGTTCCACTGTACCGAGTAAACTGTAACCCTGTTTCCTGCTGGATCGATCAAAAATACGAACGACGTCAAAAAATTGAGGACATCCTACTTACAAAATTGCTGATATATGTTCGACCACTAGAAGTGTACACATAAAAATGTCTCTATAAGTTAAAGTTTCTCTTGCAACGTTTCATTTCTTAGGAACATTACAATTATTTTTAGTAGCGCACTTCGTGCATTGAAATTTATTAACACTTGATATAATTATTAATTATCGTATATATAACAATGAAATGAACTTATTGCGACCCATTTTGCTGGTGGAAGTTAATTATTTAGTCCTAAATTTGTTATGAACTACTTTCCTAGCGCTTTAAATAAACATGTAAGCATGTACCATCGGTGGCGCACGTGGCATGGCACGTGTTAACCCTTTGCACTCAACTAAAAATTGTTGTGCTATACTTCAAATTAATTTTAACAGCGTACTTTAGAAACTGTTAATACTAATATCTGTAATAAATGCCATAAACTGTAATGAATCATATAAAATGGAAATACAGTAGATCAAAAAACATATTTTGGATTTCGAAATAAAGTAGCATCCAAATATGTTCGTAGTACAAATATTCTAAGAATTTTATACTGCTCCTCGGTCAGACCACGCCTGGAGTATTGTCCTGTAATATGGTCTTCATACTATACGACTTCACGCCACGAACTAGAATGCCTCACGTAAACTTAACTGTCCTACATCGCCGTTTGATCACGATTACATAATGATACAATCTCGCCTCAACTTGCCAGCTCTTGAACATCGTAGACTTGTGTATGAATTATTGTTTGCGTTTAAGCCGTTAAATGGCTGATTTTCTAGTCCGGACTTCTTATCTCATTCTAGCTTGAATACTTCCCGTGTTACACTAGTAGAACCAACTATCACCAATTCAATTGTTTCGTAACGCTTTAATTTAACAATTTAAATGTAACGTTTCACACCTGCTTCGATGTTATAATTTTTGTATAATTGTGGTATAATTTTCTAATATTTTTGGTGCACTGGAAGACCTAAAACCTGCATATATGCAAATAAATAAATAAATAATTAATTAAATCAAATGTATTAGTCAAGTATATGTTATAATCGCAATCATATGAAATTAAAAATAACCTAATCTTGCCATTATCATAAAACAATATAGATTACTCACGTTTAGGGTTCGGTGGTTCCGGCGTTAATCATTTAAATGATAAAAGATCAGTACATATTTTGTAGTCTCCCCAGTGATTAAAACCCTCGCATATGATTTAATTTTTCTGGAAAAGCACGTGCAGCATTTTTAACGAATTCCCGCGAGCCATAGATTGAATTAACTTTAACCATAAACTTGTCCACCAGGCATTTAACGTTGACGTTTTTATTTCGTCGATAAACAACGGTACGAGGGTAATCAAAAATTATGAACACTTTTCATACCCTTGTAACTTCCATAAATTTGTCGCCGACTTTATTCCGTGTTGCACGGAAGATTTCCCCAATTACCGAGCCGTGGCAGAGCTAAACGAGCTTCCGCGCCGCACAGATAATCTTCTTTTACGTAAATTTTGTATGTCTCTAAGTCCCTATGAATTGTAAATTTAGCTATTATTTGTTTATGAAAACTATTTCAATAGTATAATGTGTACAACGAAGTCAACAGTTCCTTTTGTCTCGAAGAATACCTTTCAGCGGCCAATTATACCTCGTAATAGGTGATACTTTGAATGAATATTCATAAATTTCAGAAATTTTATAGAAAAATGCAGAAAAATGTAGAAGAAACTGATTGGACATGTCATTTTGTACGCTGGAAAATAGACAAGTTTCTAGTGGTTACAGTTTGGTTTTTGCAGTCAAAATTATTCGAATTGGTCAAGCTATTTCCTTTATCTTGCTATAGAAGTCTAGTTCTTTAATTTCTGTAAAAATCAAGTGTTAGTTTTGGCAAGATTTTGTGTAATTTAATTTTGAAATATGCAGATCCTCTTCACAAACGCTCTGCCAAATCATGACATCGTCGGTCACTTATTAAAATTAACTGTTTAAAATACTTTATCGCCCTATATTTACAGAATACATATATACATATTTTTAAAAACGCGTGTCGTGTTATCTATCTAAATTTTATTTCGAACAAAAATTTATTAAAATATTTCTTATGTGTTTACGAATAAAAGTTATGTGATAAACTCACTAACAGTTGAAACGAAAAAGGAGAAGATATCGTAACCTCTCGACAACATTTTGTACACATGATGTAACACAAAACAGTCACAAGACAAATTAAAATTGCTCAAGATAAAAGAGAAGGAAAGAAAAATAAATTACTTTTACCACCGCTTCAGAAACTGTCATTTTAATCATAGTTATCAGTGATCCAACTTATTTCGTACGATTCATCTGCTTTCAAGTTGAAATATAGTTTCGAGTGGTCAGACGTCGATTTTAAAATACCGCGCGCCGCGCCGGCTAAGCGTTAAGACAAAGCGCAATTAATTAGCCAGGGGTGTCGTTAAATTGCACGTTGCCTGACCGGCCTGGATCATACGGGTACGGGAGTACTTGGAGGTTTGAAAATGGTTCCGATAGGTTCCCAGAGGAACACGTACGGCACCTATCGGCGTCGAAAGTGCGCCCTCTCATTATAAGGTAGCTCCACTTATCTCGATGACGCAGCGCCCTTTTTTAATCGGCCACTAACCGATCGATCAAGCCCCGCGAATTACGCTGCAGAACACCTTGCAACTAGAGGTGGCCGATCATCGACGCCTCGCGCTCCAGCAATTTGTTTAATCAGCGCGCCGTAGATTAATGACTCGGCCGGGTCAGTCTTCTTCCTTTCGTCTGGCCCCGTCCGCCTGCCACCCTTCGTTCTTTCTCCGCGGCCGGCGAAATTACTGATTTACGATTACACGTTTATTACGAAACGACGATCACTTTTTGTCCGTTTTGAACGCGTAATGGTCAATCCGCCGGGCGTAACGAGCTCCACGGTATTTTTACGACGAGAAATTCCGCAGCCGATTGAAATTGGATACTCTTTCTTGCAAAACGCGACTAAATGAAGCTTTTAACTTCAGCCACGGTCGTATTAGTCGGGCGTAGCTGTTAGCGGCTCGTTTCTCCGTTAACTCGACAACCGATCGCGGAACGCGATTCCAGATATTGCACCGTTCGTAATTATCCGAATCACCCCGCCTCGTGCGTCAACCCGAGGACCAAGCGGTTGGCTCGGGAATTATTGGCAAACGGCAAATTGTTAAATAGATCGAGCGAAACGACGCTACGCAATGCGGCGAGGTGCTCGAGAGAATTTGCTGTCGATTCGTTGCGAGCGAAAAGCCCGAATTTCATCTTGCTAATCGCTCTTCTGCCTCGCTGCTGCCACGAAACTCGGGCTGATACAGTTTATTTAACGCTTTGCCGTACTGCGACGAGTTTAAGACGTTTCTAGCAATAATCTGTTAGTTATGATTGTTATTCTGCTCTTTTACTCTTATTTCACGCGTCCGTTACCGACGTCGCACATGTGCGACGATCACGATTTTGTACTTCGCGTAAGGAACATCAAACTCGTTTTATGAGTGTCACTGTTTGAGACTGTAACACTATAGCATGATTCTCTTTGACGATATTAGATCATATGTTCTAAGATACGATGTTCTAAGATACAATAAGTATAATTGGGTACACTAACGTCGCTGGTAACGAACGTGTTAAGCAGTCAAGTATTCTATGTCACATCCTACCCCACTACCTTCGTCCTAATTAGATTTATACTTATTATTATTGTTATCATCATTATTGTTATTATTGCTATTATTGTTGCAATTGTTACGTGTCATTGTCGAACATCTGAAAATCATCTACAACCCCTGATTTCACGCTTGACTCATTTTTAAGCTCTGTCAAAATTCAGACCTTATCATACCAGTTAGAACCTACGTATATACATCATTATTCCTCAAATCCCAGATTCCCGAACACAATTGTACTGGGAGCTCTTCATTATCGATGTACGAAGTGGGGACAATTAATTTTGGTTTTTCATTTAGCACTTAATAGCAGTTATTTGATTTTTAATAGGTATAGTAGTTGAGGGTTTAATCAGTGCATTATCTGTTACGTTTGGATTTTTAAGGTTTATTTAAAGATAGTTAGTGAGTTTTTATTAATTAATGTGTTATTGCAAAGAGGCAAAGAAGATCTAAGTAATTTATGATTAGTATACAATATTATATCTACTTAAAATGAATAAAAAACAGTGCTTATAAGATTAATATCAAGATTACTCTATTTACGAATGGAATGAAATGCACTTTTTAAAAAAATTAGAAATAAAGCAGAAGTAGAAGAAACTCATTGACACTGTGCATTCTTATAATAAAAGAACTGATCTTTCGAACGTTTCAAACCAGAATTAGACAGATTGTTTAGTTTTCTTTTTATCTTGTCCTAAACGAAAGTTCTCTGCTGTAAAATCCCAAAACCTAAATAAAACTCTTAAGTAATGTGAAAAATAAACAATATATGTAACTCGATCTTTGGTTATGTACATAACGAAGCTATATGTTTACAATACATAACCTTGACATACCAAAACTATATGTTTACAACTGGAATAAGACATGCAGTTTTTTCTGATGTCGCCGCTATGTCGATATCGGTCCTCGAAGGTTCAACAAAAAAAGTCGAAGCAAAAAAGTATTAATGTTAATGGCGTCTCATAATTTGTATCGAAGGATCGTTCTAACTGTAAGCACAGTCGGTAAAGGTGTTATTCGGTTTTTTTCACGGACGTTCCATTAAGCCCGAGCTTTGTTTCTTACGGTATCGATAAGGAGTGCATCCTCGGTGCATCCTCGGCTGGATACCGGGCACGTCGGTACTCTCGGGTACTCATCGGCACGTACGTGAGCGTATGTTGGTACGTACGTGCCGTTAAGAAACTTCCTTTCCCGGATTGCCGGGCCGCTGTCACGTGCAAACCATCCGGCCAACATTGTTACATTCTCGTCGCATTCTTTCGCCGAATCCGCGGCTCCTCGAACGCTTCGACGAACCGTATATTCCTCGGCCACGAGAGAAATCGGTACGTGTTCCCGATTTTATCGAGCCACCACCGCCGAAAAAAGGACTCGGAACAGAAGAATCCTGGGCCGCGCCGGCAACCAGATAGCCGCGGCCAGATGTTTCTAATCGAGTTTGCTCTCGGTACACCTAAAACTACGCGAAATATTCCGCTTTATCGTGGCCTCCGATCGGGGAAAACCGATGACGGCGTACACCGGCAGGGCGTTTGATAAGCCGCTATCCAATGCACCTGGTGGGTAAGTACTTCGTGTTCCCGTAAGAGAGGTTTCATTGTTTCTACGAACAATATCTTCCTTAACAGGGCACAGCACTATTGGATTTTTCCGAGTCCGATTGCTTTGATACGGTTTGATCAACGTACCAGCGTCTTTTGCTGTTAATTGCGGCCGCGTTTACGAGTGATTTTAGATTGTAGAGTTGTCGGAATCTTGACAATTGTTCGAGACACGGAGCTACGAAGATAGAATTCTCGAACTGGTACGCGACTTTTTTGTATTCGCGATAAAAGAAATAAGGTGGAGGAGCCGATTACAGTGGTGGAGTGACAATTGCTCTGCCTTCGGTTTGTTTTCGGTCATAATTAGATATATGTTTATCGAAGAAAACATATTGAATTCTCAAAAATAAACGAAATAAAATATTAACAAGATCTTGGTATGTCTTATTCGATAATTATAAAGCTAATACACTCGAAAGTAGACCAAAGACACAGCGATTAGTCATCCAGCAGTAACCGGCTCTACTACCCTAATTGTTAATCATTTATAAACCTTGATAAAAATGATATTTTAATTCAGATAATAATTGAACCATGCGAGGGTTAGGAATAGACAGCGGATCTTTGTGAAAAATAAAAATTGCCTATCTTGATTGCAACGAATCAGAGTTGAATACAAATTTATTTTTATTTTTAATATCTTTAACCAGTTACATATAATGCGTTTAAGTCGAATCGATTGTTAAGATAATTTAAAACTAAGTTAATTTAAAATAACTTTGTAATTTATTTCACGCATCCTTCGAACATCTTCGCACATATAGATTACATTTTAAGACACAACTGAAGATTTTCGAAAATCTGACTCATACTACTACGATATTAACTCGTTCATACAGGGTGAGATAACTGTTTTATGCAAACACCTGGAGCACTTTCCGTGTTTGTTGTTTAGTAGCAAAATCGTTGATTATGGTGCGGTGTCTGGAAGTTACAATCGATAGCAATAACCGGCTAAGCCAGGGAAATTGATGAAGAAATCAGTGGAGAAGGACTACGGACAGCTGGGGCCGCGAGAATGATTGCGAGAGCGCGAAGAGTGAAAGATAATAGAGATTAAGCGTGCATCGATTAGCGTAATAATCCCGGACTTATGGGGCGAAACGTTATTATCGGTGAATAACGAACCTAATGTGTTCCGAGACAACGCATTAGCCTGCGGAGCTCGGGATTCCTGTGGAAAACAACTGTGGCAGGATAATACACGTGTTCCCGCTAAGAAATTCTTGTTAATCGAGAGAGAAAGAGGGCGAGTACCAGAACGCGAGAGAGAGAGAGAGAGAGAGAGAGAGAAGAGAGAGAAAGGCAGAGAGGGAAAAAGAGCGAGAGGGAGGAGAGAAGTGAACGAGCCCGGTGATGCCGGGGTCTGAGGAAATTAAGGGCCCATTTACAATTACGATGAGAAGTTGATGAAGTAACAGTACGTAAAGCTCATTAACGGGATACGAGGGACTCCGCATCGTGATTATGAACGTTGATTGCGTATGTGTAACTCAGTTACCGGCTTAGCCGACCTTAAGAATCACGGTTAATTGTAAATGAAGCACGCCGCAATTTACCATGTTTAATTGAAACCACGCGCAACAAGTACCGCTGATTGGTTTCTTTCAGGAATGGGAATGATTAATGTGTCTATCTAGTCTATTCCGATCAACTAATAATTCTTTCGCCTCGTCAACGCTGAAAATTGCGCTTCCGTAGTGGCAATTCGCTTGCCACTAGCCATTTCATTTCATCTACACGGTGTCCGACGCGTTCTGTCGATGATCTTTCCAAAATCATCTCCTGTCATCAGTCAATCTTTATAATAACAACTTTTTCCTTCGACATGGTTCCTTCACTCGATCTACCGCACATAATTACGACAGGTAGTAGCTAATTACAAATGTATTATCTACACATTTCCAAACCCAATTTTCTTGAAAACGGAGCTTCAAACGGATAAATGTTATTCATTTTTTCGACTCACCCCTGCGGTAACACCCTGTACATATTATATCAGATGTGTTCTAATATTTAATTTATATTTTATTTAATTTTATTAATACTTAATTTTCGTATAATTATCATTTCGATTTTCCAAGGCGATTGTAAGAAACAAAAATGGGTAAAAGAGGTAAATTGTTTCATTCAATAATCTTGATAAGTAGTGTATAATTAATAAATAATTTTGATAATGGTGTAACGATATTATTAAGTTCTTCTTATGATTAATAATTTAGTTTGAACTAATAATTAGTAATGATAATGACAAGTTCCGTAAAATATTCGCAGTTTTGTGATTCTACCGAGGCAGAAATTTACTTTCAGCGATAGTGACACGACGAGTGCAGCAAAAATATCAATTTTGGTGGCTCGAAAGTGGTCCGTAAGCTTCGTCTGATTCTTTTATGGCCTTTGCTCCGTTCCGAAAAACTCGCGGAGAACGATTATGGTTGTTTGCCGTTGTTTGGGGCGATCGCATAGGCGTCGACGCGTCATGTCGGACGCGCGTGTTTACACGTGTACCACCGGCATGCTCGGTACGAGTTTCGCTCCTCTCGCGACGAAAGAAACGCGAAAAAGCGATCGCGCTCGCTGATCCGCGGTTCCGTCCGTGAAACCAGTTTCTTCGGCGCTCGGGGACATCTTCTTAGGCGAATGCTACCGCCGCGATGTTCGCCACTGCCACGGCTTATCCTCCTTCCAACCCAATTATTGACCCATCACAGGCGTCCTGGGAAACTGACGATCTCAGTCATTTACTCCCGTTCCGTTCGATTAAGGGAGATTCGCGACTATCGCCATTTATAAAGTTTTTCTGGACTAACTACTAGTAATGTACAGTAGCTCACGAAAGTGATCGAACTTCTGTTGAAACGGAATAACGTTTTTCAAATCGGACTACACGATTTGAATATTCTTGCAAACGATGTATAAAACAATTTTTGTCGAAAATGACAATTGGCTGAAATGATGAGAAATAATCAGAAAACTCGAACCTATTCATTTTAGCATTTATTTAGCTATATTCATACTTTTTTAGCTCTTAAAGTGCCGTGAACGAAAATTTCAACGATGCGTTTTGTTTCGTCTAAATCGGTGACGCGGTGTTACAGGAATTAAAAGATAAAAAATTGTTCAGATTTGTTACAATTGTCAGTTAAAACTAGTGAAATCGTGAAAAACTGCTATTTCTGCAACACATAATTGTTTTCTGCTCGCGACAACGTTAACCGATCTCGATGACATTTTCCACAATTCTTTTTCTACAGCGGTTTTTTTATTTCTATCTTGTCACTAAAACTATAGATGCAATATGTGAAAAAAAATTGTTTAGACACTGTAGATTAGTCTGTGATCTTTTCTCTTTGTTCAGAGTTTTTATTTTCTTTGTCACGTAAATTATAATTTCAACTTTTAAAAAAAATTGTTTGGACACTATAAATGAATATGTAAACTAGTAAATTACTACTTTTAAAATCTCAAAAACACTAAAATCGTTTGGTCCAGTTTCAAATAAATTAAGATAGATCATTATATTAAACAAAAATTAAAAAGTTAACTTCTATGGCAACAATTACTTTCTCAACATTTTACGGAACCTAATAAAATTAGGAAGACATAATAGACTAGACTCCTATAAAATTTAATATTTTTTAGAAACTTAATAAAAGTAACTCGTCCAGCTGAGGACAGCATCTTTACACCTTAAAAACGTTTAGTGTCATACTATGAATCGATAAAAGAAATTTAAAAAATCGGCTCATTTACGTTTCCTTATCCAACAGGAAGTCGTGTATACTAAACGAACGCTCTGGAATGCCTTACGAATTATAAAAACTGCCGGCGTATTTTACAGGCAAGTACGAAAATAAAATATTTAAAGCGAATACAGCATGTCTCGTGACGAGTTGGTAACAGGAAGGCTCGGCGATAAGCGGAAACGTGCGTAAAAGAGCGCAGGAATTAAATAAAACATCTTCTGCATCCTGTTGGTATTCGATAACATCAGATAAGCGATAAGATTCTGCAGTAAAGCCGAAAACCTTGGAAACGTTGCATAAAAACGCGGAAATTGTGCGCGCGGCTATCTGGTATTCGCGACCAACTGAAGCAGCGAGAAGACGAGACGTTTTCATCACGGTCGAACGATAAAAACAAAATTAATCAGAACGTACGTATAAGTACCGCGGCTCCCCGGCGTCCGTTTCAAATGCTAATTAACTAAAATGGTTTCCTCAAGGTTTTCCTGCTGATCGCCGCCGTTTCCCATAAAGTTTAAAACGGGATCGCGACGATAATTGCATCGTGTCTCACTAAATACAAGTAGATTAATTACCTCCGGCAGTGCACAGCTGCGTACTTGCCCGAGGAGCGAGGTTGTACGAAAACATACTCAATTTCCGGTAAAATTATTTACTGGAAAATGATAAACGCCTTCAGTGGTCTGGTCAAGCTGCGTTCCATGACCAAAATTGAGTTTTTTAATAATAATTAATAATATTCTACCTGGCGTCGAGTAGAACGACCTACTATACTGTAACCTTAAACCTTGAAACAATACTAAAATAATTTTGGTCGCAGAAAGCGAATTACCAGACCACTGTTCATCGCCATCGAGAGACGTTCGCCACGCGATTCTGGTCGCAAAATAATGAAGAACACCATTGTGTTTCACACTATGTTATCGCATATTACAGATTTCGCCACAATACGGTAAAATTTGGCATTTCGGACACCGCTCAGACGTGAATCGGACCTTTAGGAAACAGAATATTCAACTTCTGAATTGCTCAGTTCCATATCGAAGCGTCTGTTCTGGGTTTCTTCTATGCGTACACAATAACAGTAGATACCCCACCCTTAACGCAAATCGGAGTCCCTTTTTCTCTCTCGGCCTCTGTTTCCAACTTCGCTCGGTGATAATATCCGACGAGGAATTTCTGGTATAACAGTGTCATCGTTCACGATGCCAGATAACAGTGGAAAGAAACGAGCGAAACAGGAAGTAGCCGGTAACGCGAAGGGAGGAAGGGCGCGGGACGAGCGCGGGGCAATAAAAGTGATTATCCTTTGAGCGGAGTGGAAAGGAGCGGAGTAAAGAAAACGCGAAGCGCGCGCTGAATATTCCGCAAATGGTAAATGGGAAGCTTGTTAAATTTTATTGACATTGCTGAACCAGCACATTCGGTACAAGAACCATCCGATTCCATTAGGGGGAGGCAGAAGTGTCCCTTGGCTTCGACCGATGGAACAAAGAACGGGCATCGGACTGCAGAAAAACCGTAGAAAGACTCCGCGGGAAAGGATACATTCCCTAATTGCACCGATCCAATTATTCCGAACTTCCGACGAGATGCTCCAAGGGTTAGACGAACAGGCCACGGGTTCGATCGTCGATCCAATAAGACGTAATCGGAAGAAGGGATAACCAAACTACCCCATAATTCACTCGAATTCAAAACGATTTAACTACATTACGGCACTGTTGTCGTTCAACAGATTATTCCTGAACGAAGATAAATACTCTGTAATTAGATTTAGTTGTAACAGGAATACTGACTTCTTCTATTATTTTAGATATAGTATTGTAAGTCATGTATTCATCTTTGTGAGGGGTGTGTTATTTTTTACTAACGAAATTTCTTATTTACATAATTTAGAGATAAGTTAATTTAAATGATCTTTTTAAATTTAGAAAAAAAAATTAGAAATTCTGGTTTTCCATAAGTAATAAATTAAGAAAAATTTTTCTTTGAGAGAAAAACAAACATATATGTCTTAAGAGCTGATCAGTATGACTCAGAACTATTTCGATCTCGAGAACGATTGAAGTCGAAGGCGATGGAACTGCATTCGAGGAAACGCGAGATGAGATCGATGAGGTATGCGAGTTATTTCTCCAAAGTATAATCACCAAACGAGATCAAATTCCTCTAAGAAGCGAAGCCAGCGTGCAGAAGCGCACGCAGAATGTGCAGGCGCGCAAGTGCAATTCGAAGATCAAAGGAAATCCGAGCATGTTCTGTCGTAAAGATAGGTAAACGTTTGCAGCGTGTAAAAGCACTCGCGCTCGTCACACTAATTGCCGGCCATTACACACTATATGGACAGATTTTTCCAGCGCGCATTTCCCTTTGTCGCGGGGCACTTTCGAATGGTACTTTTCCCATTGTTTGGTCCGCTGGCGCGTCGATATCTGGCCGAGCTCCTTTGAAAGTCCAGCGCCCGAGGGATCGTTACCTCTGCTGCCTCTTGTTTATAAAGAGCCTCGGGTGCTCGAGGTCTCTCCAGCTCTTGAATAGTGCATCTGTCGTGCACCGATGTCGTACAGCTACGACCACCACTATTATAGAAATACTTATAAATTCATAGTTAGCCATTAACCGAGTAGGAAGAGTTCTCGGGACACGGAAGAACCTTTGTTCGACGGCAATATTGCGATTCGTTTGAGTTTGAACACTCGCTTCGGCCTTTTGTGTCGGATTCTTTGAGAAAGTTTCAAAGATCCTTGCGATGCGTAGTGTGCGTCGAAGCGAGAATGTAAATGAGCAATTAGTGAATTTCAGATGTTTCGTCGATTTTACGAAATTTCTAGTGAAACGCTGGGTCTAGGAATGTTGACATAATGATTCATCATATTATAAGTTACTCGGTAAATGGCATCGAGTCGTTGCAAATAATGGAAAATTAGGGACAACAATTTCACAATTAATGAATTTTAATATTATTTTAAATTAATCATAATAAACTAAACTAAAGGGCTGGGCTAAAGTATTAGTACACATTTTAAAACGTAATCACTGGTTTTTAAAACTGGATTAAACGAGTTGAATTTTTGTTAATGTTAGAGGAACTGGTTGACATAACCTTTACTAAATTACCTTTCATTTATATTGTTGTTACTAGACACCATCATCTTTTTTATCTGAGCCTATAACGAAAATTTAATAAGTGCGTTTCGCATACATTGGTGACTTGTACGCGTGCTGAAAATTTCGTCGATTTCATCGAAGGCACGACCTAATATTTCAGACGTTCTTTTAGCCCATAAACTGCGCGAATTGCCGGCGAACGACAGATGTAGAAATTGTCGAGTCTTTGATAGCGAAGGAAAGAACAGAGACACCCGCCGAAGAATCGTAACAAGCTTTCTGGCTGGCGGGGCGGTCTTATTCACGGCGCGTTAATTAATTTCCGCGGTAAGCCAAAAGCTCTGGTAATTGGTGGCGTAATGAGGTTTTCTCTAATTATGCAACACCGTCGGCAACACGCGAGGTTTCGCTCGCGTGTCGCACGCTGCTTTTCCTTCTCGGAGTTCTTTCTTCTCATCATCCAGAGTTTTCGCATCTCGCCCAGCACCACGGTTTCCTAATCTCGCGAGTCAATTATCATTATTAACGACAACGCAAGCGTTTAACGAGCGTGGGTCACTTTTTTCCCACGGGGAACGTCTCGTCGCGGTTCTCGGCAGAGCCGCGGATAAAGCCAGATAAAAAATGCCCGAGAAGGGAGAAAGAGGAGCGAGACCGGAGCGGAAAACATTTTTCACGCACGGTTCCCGAAACGAGTCGCGATTTTAAGAGTCGTCCGTTGAAATAGGAAAACAAAACGAGATGGAGGAGCTACGGGATGAGCGGAGCCAACCCGGGGCTTTGAACCGCTTGGTGAAAAGTGCTAAAAGCGTCGGTGTTTTTTCGACAAACGTCTCCGCGAGCTTTCACCGCTTTCTTCTTTTTCTCTTGCCTTCCACAGTCACTGCTCAGACCCGCTGAAACCGCTGCGGGTCCGTGGCCATTATCGAAACGACGACGTTGTTTGTACACTCGCATCTTTTTTAAACGAACACACTTTTCAAACGGAACACTCTCCGTTTTAGAAAATCTTACGCCGTTATGCGGTTCAATCTTCTCTCTTGCGATATTAGAATCTTTCGTATCGAGAAATTATTAGCGAAAACATAATGACTAAAGAACGGATTTTTATGCAAAATGAAAATTGTCTATCTCGATCGCAGAGAACGTTTGTTCTCTGTTAATAAATTTAATAAATGGAAAATAACATTTTAAAAGTCTTCAACTG
Source organism: Augochlorella aurata (assembly GCA_028455555.1). Lineage (NCBI taxonomy): Eukaryota > Metazoa > Arthropoda > Insecta > Hymenoptera > Halictidae > Augochlorella > Augochlorella aurata. Next base: position 5,589,538 of record CM052160.1, read on the forward strand.
TTTTCATTGTACAATATTTCACCTACTCAATTTATGCATTTATAAGAAAAATGAGTAGGTGAAATACCGAGCCATGAAGACAATATAAGAGGAAATAGATTTTTATTCGACTCTTGACCCTTAGTATTGTTTCAAACAATTTTTATTTTGCACAAAGATCAGTAGTCTAATAATTATTTTTCTCACGCAACTGTACTGAAAGTTACGAGTTCCAAAACTTATTTTCTATTCGCTAGAAAGATAAGTTTTGTTGAAAAATTTTTCATGTTAAAAGATACGGATTTTTCAATCTCGGAATAATTTTTAAATGAAAACAAGTTAAAAATTGCCTGTATTATGCACAAAGACAGAAATTAAATTGGAATGTATTTCTTCTTTTAATGATTTTAATAAATTGAAAATAACGTAACATAAGTTCTAATAAAACATAAATTCTTCTAGAATCTTTAATATGCTGTTTCACTTATTCAATTGTGCCATAAATGCATAAAATCCGCCGTCTAATTATGATAGTAGAATCGAAATCCGTTCATTTTTTATTTCTACTTCAATTTCAAAGTAATTCTCTCACTCTCCACGTGCACAAATTTCCAGTAACTCATGAACCACATAAACAAATTTAACGTGAAAATTTTTACGAATCATGGCAATTTTTATTTACGCCTGAAAGTCGGCATTCACGTGTACAGTTTTAAACTGCGGATTTATAAGCGGAACAGACTCCGGTAAAGTATACTATTGTGGCATTTTGTGTAACTATTTCTGAGGAACATGCGAGGTTGTAGATTTTCTGCGGTGCAATTCTGCCAGGTGCAATTTTCCAGGTGCAAGAAATACGTGTGCTCGTCGAAGTAGATTAGGAACGTTAAAACGTGAAGGCGAGTGCTAGTGGCGTATACGATTTTTTCCTTAGGTTCCGCGCTCTCACACGTCGGCTGTTAAGGGAGGTTAGTTATACCGGTTGTCGGTACGAGTTCACGAACAAACAGGGACCGGTTCCATTCCATTGAACCGATCTACTCGGCGGAGACCGGAGACAGACCGTGTTACGTATCGCGAGAAGAATCGGACCGGAGAAAAAATTCTCACGAAACCGGGAGGACCATAGTATACTACAATACCATGGGCCATTTTCCAAAACTCAACATAGAAATCTGAAAAACGAGAACTATTTCATTAAGTACTGCTTACTTGTTGATCACTGCGCAAAAGAGCTTTTTCCATCGATTCGTCCCTGCAATTTATTTTAATCTAAACAGTAATATATCGATACACAGTGGCTTCAGGAATACTTGTACACTTTTGTGATTTTCGATAAATTATTGTTATCTGAACTATTGTAATTTTGTAAAAAAATCTTACAACAATAAACCTCGACTCATTTTAAAGCTTGTAACTTCTACTGTCGTTAGACATCATTCATCTTCTTATAATACATGTATTTCTGCATAACGCAGCTGGAACTGAAAAAGTTCAGAAACAATGGCGCAGTTTGAAACGTCTCCAAAATGATGGTAAAATTTTGTTTATGAACGGATCGTCCATAGTTTTGAAGGTTGAAGATTACTCTCTACAATAGGCCCTCAAAACTTGATGTACGATTTTTTTTAGAAGTTTTATAAAGTAGAGTTGGGCACAATTTTATTCAGATGACGGATAAGAGATAAAGATTAACGAATACAATTTTATTGGTCACTATCGAATAAATATCCAAATTTCCGAATAAGATTTTATTCGAATAAGAATTCATTCGAATAAAGATTTATTCGTACAGGAATAATTCATACTAAAGATAATCGATTTGAATAAAAATTCACGTTTTGCATCGGAAAGTTTATTAATAACTAAATAACTTTTCTTCTTCTAATTCTTTATAATTCTACAAGTAATTGAAATTGGACTGATCTTCAATTTATTCGTACAAACATATTCTTATAAAATTACGTAAAAACGAAAGCAGTTTCTATTTGAACAACCTATTCATATGAAGAATTATTTGAAAAATAGATAGAATAATTTATGAGAACAGCGAGTAATCGTTGCTCGGATCAAATATTCGACTAAAAAGAATTTATTCGGATAACTATCCCGGATAAATGTGTACTCGAAAGAATTCGAAGAATGTCCAACTGTTCAAACCAATTTAGTATCAATCACGAGCAAATTATTCCACTGTACCTAGAGACGCTTTAATCAGCAAGATTCTCAAGACAGAGCACGTCTCCGATTTCTCATCTGCTGTATTCTGCAGAACCATGTTGCAAGAAAATGAACGATGCGTGATCAAAGTAAGAAGCGTTAACCCTTTACACTCAAGGCTATTTCAACTCGAAAATCAAGACATTTGTTTCAGTCTACAGCACGTCCATATAGCACGATCTAATCTGTTTCTTTACAGAAAAGTCTTGTATTTACTAATAATTTATCGAATGCAAACTTTAATAATGTGAGTTTTCTTAAAAATAATACAGCAATTTTAAGTGTCGTCTCAGAGTCTCCAATCGAGTGCAAAGGGTTTTTGAAAATGAGCTTAGATTTATAATTATGAAATCCTTTCTTACGAAATTACAAGAGTTAAAACGTCAGCAATTCGTCAAAAATCGTGAACAGCGCGGAGAGACTCTCCATAGCCACGGTGCTCGAACCAAAGATTGCGAAAATAAAATATGAATGATTTAAATACCGTGAGGAAGCAAAGGTACCGAGCAAGTAGGATTGATAAACAGCCTGTGTAAGTGACAGAGGCGGTCCCGGGTAGCGAACAAACGGCGGAATCACTTGAAAAGCCTGCAAAACCTCATCAGGCCGGTATTCTTCTGGTAGCCATTCTAGCGAAATGGCTCGCATCGCTCGCACATGCGTGGCGATCGCGTGTTCGAGAGCGGCGAATGGTGGATCGGTGGTGGCGACTAGGTCGCCAACAGCAGCACAGAAATCCAGCCAGGAGCATAATGGCACCAAAGCCGAACACCTGGCATCGTATCAAATATCACGGTCACGTATACTCGCGGCGAAGTTTTCGGCGGTTCTCCGGTACGATCGCGGAACTTACGATTATCGTCGTGGAATACTGGAGGAATCAGGAGGAGCGGCCACTAATGGCGGTGTACCGACACTGAATCTGGTCCAAAGACCGGCACGACCCACGTCGGTTGCCCGGCGAGCTCGTAAATTCAATTAGTCGGCGAATATCTCCGGGACCAAGCCGGGCAGCGGCCCTCTTCTTCTTCTTCTTCTTCTTTCTCGTCTTCTTCTGCAGGCCGTGCCTTTGCTTCTGGTTCTGGTTCTGGCACTGGCTCTCCTTATTCTTGATCCACCTCCCTGATCCTCTTTATCTCGGGGCCAACAGCGGGAATTCGCCCACTTTTGTTCTTTGTCCCGTGGCACTTCCTTTTGCTCGCGATATATACCCTCTGTACTTCCTCCTTTATTCCTCAACCCTGCTCGGTCCACTTCTTATTCTTTGCGCCCGTCTATTCTTCGAAGAAAGAGGCCCAGGACAAAGTTCCTCGCGAAACCAACATCTCTAGGAATTTTTCGAACAACCGGCCGCCAAGGCGGCTCTCTCTCACCTGTTGTTCCGTGGCTACGAGGCCTCCCGGCGCAGGTGATTACCGTGGAAAAGCCATTGCTGCTTTAAACTTTGCTCTTCGGGCTTTATTCGCTCGAATTATTCTATGTCTTTGCCACGCGAACGAGAATTTATCGGATCCTGTGGTCCGTTCTTTCCGAAAAGGTCGTCGTATTTTAATAAGCAGTGTTTATCCCGATACGTTCTACATCTTCTGTTGGATCTTGAAATAAATTCGTTTCTATCGTCGCTTGCAATGCACGCACTTTGAAATAACCATCATTTTTTCGCCAACAGAATGTTAAAACATTTTTTTCATCGTCTTTCGTAATTTCTAAGATATTCTGAATTTCCGGATAAAGCCTACACTTGTATATACAACTTATATAACATATAATGATAAAATATAATATAGAATTGTAGTATATAATATATACTATTTTATTATATTATAGAAAGTACAAATTTATTTACAGACTTCAATAAGGACTCCAATTGGGTGGTAATTAAAAATTTATATAATCCGGATGTACTATACTGTGTCACGTAGATCTCGAACATCGTAGAGAATTTAATTTCCTTGCACCGATAAAGATTATGTAAGATGAAAATTCACTCGTTTTCTATTCCCGGATAACAGTAATTTTAGTCTGTATGCATTGCAAGAGCTATTTGTTTAGAACGTGAACTTCTAAATGAAATATAATATGCTGATCGAAGGTGTAAAGCGAAAATATAGGCGAAGTATCGGCTCAGGATCTTTTGTGCATTATTTCGAAGCGTGTGAGTGTTAAAGGCGCGTCGATCGTGCGAAACATCGATCCCCGGCTCGATGATTTCATAAAAATAAAACCGATACGAATTTCTCGATGTTGAAACGGTCTCCTATGAGTTCTACTTGTGTGGCAAGACGAGGTCATGCGCACACAGAGTACGAATTAGCTATTTGCTACGGTACTGTGCTCCTTCGGCACTTTAACCTGCTCATTCTTCTACCTGGCAGGCATACGCAACTTCTTGCCCCAGAAATCATAGTACTTTAGTCCTGCTAGCTTTATATTATCGAAATTGCCAGCGAGTGTTCCATCGTGGTCACACACCGACGATCTTCCATCATGTGAACATCGGTGCGACAACATCGTGATCAGGCGCACGGAATGAAAATCTCTTAATAGCATCGCAACCAGGTCTTGTAATCTGCGCCGCATACATCCTGCGAGGTTTTTAAATTCCTCCATCTGACGCTTGAACGACTGTACGGTCAGAAATAATTGTAAAGACGTAATTCGGGGAACACATAATTAATTATACTTAATCCATTGTATTATAACGAGGCGGACTCGCGGTGAAGATTTCATACAGAATATACTACGTACGAATGTTTTTTATTTCTTGTAAATCGAAGCAAAATTAGATTCTTTTGTTATGAAAATCTATGAATAAAACTAAATGAAGACATAAATATTATTAAATGTATGAGAAATTTATTATTTTCTGTCACTTTGCAGACGAACAGAGCTCTCCAGGAGACCTGATACAATGTGCAAAGACGAACTTAACCCAGATTTAACTCGGACTTGTTTTCGGGATAGATATCTTTGGAGAAATTCAAAATTGAAACGCGTGGGTTATAAGTTTATAAGAAAACAAGTTTGACGAATCAGCATATTCGTATTTCAACAATCATCGAAATCAGCGTGGAAATAGCTCATCGACAGACGCAATTAAATCAGACTGAACAAAATGTACATTTATACATTGTTATATAAATTATCAGATACAATACATTATTCACAAAATAGTGAAAAAGACATCCATTTACTTAATAATGAATATAACAAAAATTTCAAGCATACAACACTGCACTCGATTTGTACTCAAGCGGTGACTCTTTACATTATCAAAGTTTATCCCTTAAGAACTGTTAAAACTATAATTGTTATATAGACTCAATATCATAAACATAAATTGCACCAATAAGTAATATAAAAAGGAAATATTGTTAGAATTAAAGTGGCGTCGAGTGCAAAGGGTTGATAGTGTCGTCGGGCTAGGATCGTTAAAAGCGTTATCAATAAAGTCTAGTGTCAGTACATCTATAAACCCATCGAAAAAGTTACAAAACATTTTCGATCCCTAGTTCGAACATCTGAAATCACAATAGTATTCCAAGGCTTGCGCTCGTAGCCGTTTTATTGTAGGCGTGTAAATATACTCTGGATAGAGGAGTGTCCATCGCGGTACAGGTTTACAAATCAATGTTTTACATCGGCTACCAGTAGGCAGCAATAAAACGTGACGAGCGACTGCCAACAACCATTCCGATGGATAGGAGCGATGCAGCCGCGGATAGCCGGCCGCGACTGCATCGGTGCACCGGTGCACAATGAAAAAGTTTCGCATGAAAAGCGCGCGTCAGCGATCGCATGGGAGGGCACCGATGTGCGAGCCTCCTTTCATCGCGTGGGTGGCTTATCGATCATCGAGCCCCGGCGAGGGGAGGAATGATTTTCTGGTGGTATCGGTTATTAATTATGTATCGGGATGATTACACGAGACTCGCGATGCAACTCGAGGCGGGACTGGCATAAAAAATTCATCGACGCTCGCCTCGCCTTGCGGTGCTGTAATCCCGGGAGAGCGTGCTTCGCCTCCGCTTTTTTTGACTTAATGAAACCATAATCCGCACACCGTGGTTTTCGAGCGCGCCAGCTTGAAATTAGCTACTAAATTCAACGTAAGCGTGCCCCGCAGCGCCTCCCTGTAATGAACCGGGGCCGCATTACGGCTCGCAGCCGCGGACATGCGAGTAATTACTTCGGGCCGAATGGTCCGCGCGCCGTTTCGCGAGCTGAATTTTCAACGATAAGGGACGATAAGCTCGCCAGCGATCTCCGTATCGGATATACCGGCTGGCTTCACCAGGTATTTCCAGCTCGATTTTCGTCATCATTGCTACACGTACCAAAGAATGCTTATACGGGGTGTCCTATTTTCAGTAATGCACACAATTATCTCCTAAACTATAGCTAGTTTAAAAAAATACATCGAATGAAACTTACCCTGTTTCGAGGGCCACATTGTATAATGGTCGCAAATGTTTGCTGGGTGGACGCGCTTTTGAGATTTCGAGGTAATCTTGATTTTTTGTAATGGAACTATATTTTTTATGTAAAAGAATCGCGCATTTCAATTCATTGACCTATAACACTTTGGTCTTTGAAAATCGTTCAGGGTCATTTAATGCTGTTACAGGACGTCCTTCTCGAAACAAGGTAAGGATTATTTCAAACATTTTTTGAAATGAACTATAGTTTAGGAGATAATTCAATGCGTTATATGAAATGTATTCATCTGACGCATTGCCGTATGAAAATAAAAAGAAATTATTAAAATGTTCAAACTTTATAGCAACTCCAATTGCTTCCAAATTGTGCACACAATTTTCTTACAAACTATAATAACTGAATTACGGTAGGTACAGTTTACAGCAGTGAAAATATTAAAAGAAACTAAGAATCTTGATGCATTAATTTAAACTTCTTGCAACAAAGAGAAAGAAACCTGTGCTTTATACCTATGTTCTGCAATTGATGCGAGTAGTTACTATTTTCCACAAATAACCGCAGTCTAGTCATAGCCTAGGAACGATAAGATCAAAACAAGTGAAAAGTCGAAAAATGAGGACCACCCTGCCGCGCAGCTGCTAAAAACCAACGCGACGCTCAAGATTCTGAAATATTCGTCTCAAAGGATAATTAATCCTCCATCAAGGAATTCATCAACAAAATCAATCACGCCGGTATTTTCTGTGGGAAAGAACACTTTCTTCCTCGTTTTCACGATTACTCATCTTTAGAGTATCGAGAACGGACAGCGCAATTATGCTCCGCGAGAAGCCAGCCATTTTGATTAATAGAAGATCATTATATGCGGCGCCGCTCGGAAAAATCGCGACCCGCGTAATAAAGCTTCTCGCATTAAGCCCACTTCCAGCACTCGTGAACTGAGTTATCTCGATAGTAAAATGAGCATAACGTTTATCTGCCTACACGCTGAGAATTTCGCGGCTTATGGCTGCCATTTCGGTTGCCTGCGCCGCACGACTTCCTGTTTTTGCCGCTGCTGTTATGTCCGCGCCGCGACCTCTCGACAAATAGATCTAGATTCCGATGTTTGAAATTTGAGAACGCCGATCTTAAACCCGATGGAAAAGCTGCTCCCACGTCGCGCGAGTGTGAACACGTTGCATAGAATTCAGTCGATAATTATCTACGCGCAATCAGGAGGTTTGTTGAAATAATACGCTGCGATATAGTTCCTTTGCTTTTAGGTGGTATATTCTCGGAAAAAAAATGTATTCCGACGACAAAGCCACAAATATTCTTCCCTGTTGTAATATTTAGAACGTGTCCGATTGTAATAATTCGTTAGAAGAATAAACAAAATTTATATTCATTGTGTACTTACAGAATTTTATATCGATTTAAAGTAGCCATATAACATCGATGCTCAACAGAATGTTTCTAGAAAAGGCCAATACATTTCCCTCGAACGGTATAAAGAAGATTAATTCTCTGTGAATCCGATAGCTTTGAAATCACGTTACGTTCTTAACTTCATTCTTCATCACAATGTTACAAAACTATACTGTTCTATTGTTTCTTCGTCATAATCGGGGAGAATATACTTCGTAATTTTCAACTCTTTTATACTTAAAACGTAGTCGACAAGGTAGAATTATTATTAGCGAAATCTAGTTTATACATTGTTGTGTACTTAATTATATTTGATCTAGTTTAAAAGTAATAGTGTTACTTAAAAGTAACAGTCTTCACGCATACTGAATAAATAATCCATGTATCGTTTCATCGCTTCTGAACAACTCAAAAAAGTCTACTTTGAAAAAAGTCTTACCTGCTTCTAAGTTTTCACGAAATTAATAATTCCAATTTATTTACCTTTTACCATAGTATCAATTTAGGATAGATTACGCTGTAGAAACAAGGGATAAATGAAAATTAAAACCAAAACCTGTTTCACTTTACTGTGCGTAAAGCGACCAACTAAAAAATATCAAGAATCCTTAGGGGAAAGATTCGGACTATGGAGGGTTAAGTAGCTAAATGTGTTGAAAGCGAATGAACTATATTTTAAAAGCACGATCACTATCATTATCGTAGGAAACTTCACGGCTACGTTGCGGATAAAGATTGCATCGCCTTGGTATCACATGGAATAGTTTAACCATTGTCATCATCCCTTAAGTGGCACGGTCACGGTCGCGTGACCAAGGAAGGCGTTTCCAGGCGTCAAATCAAGGGAAATTTTTCCGAGGGCTATAACGTATCCCGGACACTGGGCTGACGAGGTCGTTGCCTGAGCTATCAAGACGTTTCCTCGTAACTCAGGCCACGCTACGAGGATGACTTACTCGCGGAAGACCACTAGGCGATTACACGGTCCACGTCGTTCGCCCTTCGGTAATGCGAGATGTCTCGTTATTTGCCTTAATCGTTGACTATTTTACAGTGATTGCACCGGTCGTCAAAATCAATTAACAATTACGACGTCTGCCCACGGACCGGTGAGCGGGAGAGCGGGGAGCGGAGGGGGAGCAACGTGATGCTATCGGATTCAAATCTGGTTCCATTTGTCGGTTGCCGGAGATCCTCAATTACCCGAGACTATTTCACCATCTGTCGATCCGCGTCTTTCATCTACAGGGTGTCGTGTAATCGATGGAACAGCTTTCCGTGGGAGAATGTTAGAATTGTGTTAAATTAAATACAAAACGCTGCAAAATAATTTCTAGTTACATTGCGACGCTCGAAACCCCGAAACCTCTCGGTTTCGAATCAAAAAGTTTTTTGAAACTCAGGTGAATACCAATTTGTATAAACAACTTACGAGAATATCGTGGCGATATTAATTAATTCTTATTTAATCAATAATCATCCGGTCGAGTTTGCGTTTATTCGGAATAACAAAGATGTTTAATTATTTGATACTCGCGAATAACGTTAAGTTATTCGTCATTCATGAAGAAGAATTTTTAACTTGTTCGTTACGTTTCAGTCGTTATTTAAAATTTTTGAATAGAAGTTATGTGTATACTTTTTAAAATATAGGTAAATATGATACGTAAAAATGATTAGTCATTCTAAAAATTTTCTCAATAAAAAAGTACATTCGTTAAACATTCTCTGGGTTAGACATTTTATAATTTTCGTATTCTTCAATTCGGTAAATAAACAAAAACAGTGTTTATTTGTAAACGATATCGCAGCTTTATGATAACATAAATACTGTAAATGGCACAACCTTATTGACAACCTTATTGACTTACAGCCTTTGTTCAGGATCAAATGCGAAAAAAATGACGAATAATAAATAAATGACGAATAAAGGTTAACCAAACGAACAATAAGTAACTAAAATAATAAACAATTGGAATAGTAAATAACTGAACAATAATTAATGATTTATTCGTTAATTTTATTCCAATACAATTTTATTCGAATAGTGCCCAACACTGATTCCATCCTCAGAGTAAACAATCAAGAAGTCAGCGCACCGACAGAAGCCATCTTCTCGTCGAGAAGCGCGCGTGCAGCCGATTGGCCTCTTCCACGTAATATTCACAAGTAAAGAGATCATTGTTGGTATATTCGAGCGAAATAACGCGAAAATCACCGACATTCCGGCGCCAATGGCCGGCTGAATGGTGTATCGCCCACGTAGCCGGCATTGCCAAGCGAATGGCAGATTGATGTTAACACTGAAAAATAAGTCTCGTGGGCGAAGAGTCAGGAGCGGCCGCGGCGTGTCGTTCGGCGCGCGAGAGGCACCGTGCCGCGCGGCTTGAACGACCGCGTCTCGTTCCGAACCCACGAAACTGCGGTTTCTTAGCGTTTCCGCTGCGATACGGATCTGCCATTTTCTCATGGAACGTGGTGCCGCGTGGTGCCGCGCCGCGCAACACATCTCGGCTCCACCCACAAATCCGCTACGAATTGCGAAATTCGTAGGTCGTAGCGTAATTCTCTTCGTGACTCTCTGTTTTCTCTGCGTAACGCGCGCCCGCTGACTCTCCGCGTTCACGCCATTGTTCTAGACCGATGGTCGGCCGTATCTCGGCCCCAGGTATATTGCTCGGACAGGTAAATGAAGAGGCTTGATATTTATTGGACGTGCCCGTAACGTATTGCCCACGCGCGGGCATAAATTCATCTTACGCTCTCGGGCCGTCTTGTGAAACCGGAAGAATAAGGAATCTGAAAATTTACGATCAATACGGCCACAATAAAGCATATTTAAAGTAAGCTGTTACCGTTTCTACTGCTCGCCCCCTCCTTCTACCCCCTTCCGCCCTCCACCGCCGCCGTTGGTTCTTTGCGTGCAGCGCAAAGGCTGAATAGCGCTTTATTATGCACCGTTATTGAACGTTCAGCGTTGATTAATGATTGGTAACGCGAGACCGCATTATCTGTTTGCAGGACGCCCCTGCTAATTAAAGTTGTTTAACGCGTACGAGGTGGAGACTTTCGCCCCGACGTGGGTGGACGTTCGAGGACCTCGTACGCTTTATGTGGGCCTCCTATGCGATCTTCAATTGAAATGTCCTCTTTTTATCGAGCCGACGTTTTTAATTTTGTTCCGCCTGTAGAATTGTGAGCTACCTTCGGGAGTGGGGGCTACTTGTTTGTTGCATCAGGCATGTGAACGCGTCGAAGGTGCAGCCAACCCTCTTACGACACAAGCAGTTTGTCCAAGTCTGTCAACAAACAACGTCGATCTTTCGTTCATTTGATATCCGAACAATACCTTTTGTTTATGTCTTTCGACTCGGCGACGCTCGACTGTTCCCTAGGAGACCAACACTGGGCCAGATGTGACCCGTACTACTGTGGTTGCAACTTACACAGTTAACGATTATTGTTATTTTGTACTAACGATTATATTATCTTGTAAGTGGATAATTTTAATGTTGTTAGGAAATCATGACACTCTCGAGAATATTATAAATTCAATGTTATAACTATTTACATTACACGACACTTTCTGCGCAATATCTTTATAATGCATTTGATTTCACTTATTATTCTTAAAGTATTCTAATTGGAAAAAATCGCTAGAATTAAAACAGTTTTCAGTGAAAAATTCCATACAAGCTAACGGGGACTGTGCTATAACAAAAAGGAATACACAAGGCAAATGCGGTGATACAGATTAAATATTAAATGTATACCCAAGATATTAAAAGCTTTCAATCAAAAGCAAGCAATGCTTTTATTTCCACAAATGTTCCAGTCATAAAAAGAAGCATCACATTACAGGAGGACAGCCGCAATTTTTCAAGGATGTTTCCATCCTACCGTGTAATAAGAGGATCGAATTCTTGGTCGTTACGAGACTGCATATTACTCGTAAAACCAAGTTACCAAATTACAGTGAGCCAAATGTTAGGAAACCACGCTGTATACTAAATGCCACGGTAGGGTGTTGGTCGGTGTCTCTCAAGCAAACGATCCCCGTACAGAAGCCGTGACTCCTCTTTTCACGGCCGACCAAGCGAACCCGGCTTTAGCCCCGGGGATATCGTCTCGGGATGCAAAGCGAGACAGAAAACCGGTCGGGTGCAATAAAGTTCGCGTTTTAATTCTGCTCGGCGCGGTGCGCGGTGTAAGTGAATTTAAAAGTCGCGCCTTATATACCTGCATTTACTGCGCAGTAAAAGGATGCGCCGAGGTCTCTAATAGTCCTCGTCTGCCGACCGAAGTTCCGAGGGCCGAGAGAAGCCGTGGGGAACCGTGCACCACGGCATTTAGGGTTGCGCTAGCAACCGTCAAGTACCCCAATCAGCCGATAGGATATCTATTAAGGTATATTAGAGCCACCGGCTCTCCTCTCCTCGATAAATTGCCGCTTCCTTCATCTCCATCCATCCTCTCCCCACTTCTTTCGCCATCGTTCACCTCGCCTCGATCTAGTATCGATATCTCGTAACGCTATCCTACTCTTCACTACTCTTGGATATCACCAGTTTTGTTCAATTTCTAATGCCATATTTATCTGTTTTTTTTTTATATTAAACGTTTAGATTTACGTTACGATATTTTCAGTTTATATTGTCATCGATGGCTTCCATGTTGTAGATTGGGCATCTAGGTGGTCCGTTTAATGGATGAACAGCCTCATTGAATGGGCACATCTCGTATTATATAAAAAGGTAGCTTTATCATACCCTTTCTATATCCTTTGTACAGTAGTTTTATTATACATTATATACATAAATAAAGTCTACAATAAATAAACAAATAAATACATGCACATAAATTCTTACAAAATGTCATCTGCCAAACATGTATTTGGAAGATGATATTTTGTAACAATTTCTTGATTTGATTACTTATGTGACATATTTCTTATTATATCTATAATATATTACACTTTAAAGAAAGCCACAACTATAAAAAAAATACTACGATTGTGGAACTTATTGTTAGTAGTAAAACAGCTTGCTCACGATAATATCATTTAGGAGATTAAATAACAATTTATGGATGATCATTTTAAGAAACATGGAGCTTAATTGTTCATTCGCTGGACAGATTTACAGGTGACAAACAACCTCGAAAACAAAAGTAAAGTAACTTAGTTGATCAAACCTAGAAAGATAAATAATAAAGATTCATTATAGTCTCAAACATGCATCAAACAATTACCTTGGATCAATCTGACTTATAAATTCCATATATGTACACAAAAGTTTATTTTATAACAAGAAATTTATAAAATTTATAATAAATAAATTAATTTGTACTGAATTAGTTCATAAATTGCTTCTCTTTCTACAAAGATCAATAATATTGACTATACATTTAAGGATATAAATAATTTTCAATTCAAGTATTGATTTAATAACAAAAGACTAAGAATTTATACGTTCATTTTGGGCTAGATTCAATTTGCATACCAGGTTTAACCAGTTAACTGTTCTTGATGAGTATATTCGTCATAACAGAAAATATATTGCCATTTCATTATGACGAGTACACTCGCCGAAAACAGCTAACTAGTTCAGAAGAATATACACTCTGACATTCTTTGTTAAATTATATATTTTATAAGAGCGTCGTATTTAAACAAAATTTTAGTAAAATCAAACATATACGGTATAGTTACAGCAACTTACACGCTTCTCAAAGAGATTGCAACACCCGACTGGTTAAAATAGCGCCGCACAACCTCTGCAACCGTTTTACAATGACACTACGTTCAATGAAAGTCTCTTACTCTCAAAGAGGTAGGTCGATAAATTCACAAAAGAAAATTGATGCCCGAGGATCCGAGTGGATCGAACTGGCTGGCATGAAATCGTCAAAACCATTCGCCTCGCAAGTTAATGGTTAAAGACGGAACGACGAGCATCGTTCAAGATCGATATCGCTCGAGAGGTCTTTGATATATCCTCGATTTCGTTCGGAGGGTATTCGTATATTAGCAGTTAATTATTGGCGCGGCGCGGCGCGGTAGAGAGACGATCAGATACGGCGGACGAAGATCCTAAAAGGCAGGTGCGGTCCGCGAAGGACATCGTTCCCATAGATCGTAGGACGAGGATCGCGCGATCGGGGTCGCCGGGCTGGAACAGCAAACGCCCGTGCAAACGCTTCATATTCGTCGACGCGATTCGATATCGTCCCGGCTCGCGTAGACAATGGATAGAGCAGGGAGCGCGAAAGGGTGTCCGGTGTTCCGAGAGAGACAAAAAAGTATCGCGGCAATTAATCTCGTATTTTATACGCCGTAATGAATCCAGATACCTATCGCACAAAGAGGACCGTTCAGATTCGTTCGCGGGAGCTATGGGGAAACAGCAACAAACGCCATTAACCCGCTCGGCCCGGCTTGGCCCGCTACCGTAGACGCAGGTGGTTGGCCGCTCGGACAGGAGAACAGAGATGAGTTAGAGGAAGAAATGCGCCTGCCTCACCTGGAAAATCGACGTGAAAATTCATGACGCTTTGTATGCTAATCGAAGCCAAAGTTAGGTGTGTTCCATTTAGAATAACAGGAGAGACAATGATACTAACATTACGGAACGACTTACTTTAAAGCTTTGCACTTGGATATCCCGTCTCATGGAACATGACAAGAATTGCTAAATTATTAGCAATTCTAGTATAATTATAGTACTTCGAAAATAAACCATTCGTTCCAATGTTCCATAATTTTTTATTTTCTTTATGGGGGTGAGGGTATTTAGCTAAAAATCAAGTACAAGTCACTTTTCAAGTCAAATTTTGAAAATATATATTTTTGGAGCATTTTGTACGCTGAATTATATTAAACATTATAAATATTTAAACATTAACGAAACTGTGGATTTTTTATGTAAATTCCCATTTATAAAAATTATTTTATAAATCTTAAAAGTACAGACAAAACAGACTACTTTATACTTCATAAATGTCTTATTAAAACATTTGTAGTAAATGGGCATTAGACAGTCATTTGAAAAGTTAGTTAAATTAATATTTATTCAAATACCAAGCGAGAAGTTCATTCGAGATCTAAATAAAATATATAATAAAATAATGTACAGGAAAATAATTTTCCTGTGCACATTAACACAAAATGATATCTAGCTAAATGGAATTAGTTATGTTTATTTGGTTGATTTTTTAAACATATTATTTAAATTATGCTCAAGCCTCATATGTAGACTGCGGATCTTTATGTAAAATGAATCTTTCGTAAAAAACAGAATTGAAATAGAAACTTACATCTTTTAATAATAGCAATAATCTGAAAGGAATGTGTTGATATTCTTAAACTCGTCAAATTCTACCGTGTCATTATCTGCACTTTATTACGCTACGTTTTTCTCATATACATACAATTTCTCAAATGTCCCTGATAATTGTATCTAAACGAGAGTCAAGAACGAGTAGCACTGTTTCTCCGTATTCTAGATAAGTTATCGTCTGTCTGAAGAAGACACCTGAATATAAGACAGCTTATTAATTAACCTCGGCGATATTCAATACGTTTCCTTATTAAAAAGCGGCCGGCACACTAATTGGAAGATTTTTTTTAGCAAAAGGACTACAAGCAGTTTCCTGTTAATCACCAAAACATGTTTATACTGGCAACCGAACACGTTTCTAAACTGCTGCAGAACGATTTAGCAGAAAGATCCGTCGCGCGATAGTGTCTTCGACAGCAGAAAAAAAGAACACGGGAGGAAAAGTCGGCGAGATTTGGTGAAAGGAAGCCATAACTCTGACGTGTAACGAAGTCGATAGGACGTTTATGCTTTGTTTCGCGTGTCCGGTGTAATAAAAGAATGCAAATCTTGGCCGGAGGAGGATTTATCTGAGCGCTGCCTCCTACACCGGATCCACGGTATTTCCGGTGGCCGGTTAATTAGGGGTCAGAACGTTTAGGCGTGCGAATTCCTCGCTTTCGTTCTGTGGGTCACGCCACGGTGTCGGTCTCTCTGGTTCTTTTAGGGGGTTGAACGACCTGTTCTACGATCGCGATGCGATGGTGCCCGCTAAAAATATCGTTTCCTCGCAACCCCCGCCCACTTTTTCGTCTGCTCCGAGGAACAGATGACAGTGATAGGACCCGGAGAGGAAAGGATCCACCCAGGACGAGATACTTCTCGCGATAGCTGCCATCCGATCCGTGACAACTCGTAGAACCGCTTAGAAACGGTGTCGACGTCCAACCAAGGACAGGGCTGTCTGCGAAGGTCAGTCGATGTACAACATTCTCTAACTTTTGTTTTAACCCTTCTACGATATTTCGAGTCTATGTATGGACGGCTCAGAAGCCAATCAGTGCAAGTCTATTAATCTTAAAATTCAGATAAATAAGAATTTTGCAAACTATAAAGAAATAACAACGCCAGTAATAATGTTTATTATAAGATGGCATACAAATGAGCTTAATCGAAAGACAAACAATAGAAGAATGTAAACGTTTGTCCAGAAAAAATAATTCCCTCCGAACAATTCTGTTTAGTAATTACGTGGTCGATATAAGTGCTGCTATCTATTGTTTATTTCTGAAGAAATCGACGGAAAGATCCTATGATAAAGCCTTATGCTTATTTAATCCAAGCACTAGGTATTTACCATAATAAATGCAATATTTGACAAAGAAGCGATGATCAACGCCATTAATTGACCTCCGTACTTCTTTCGAATTCTACGAAAAACGAATTCGTTGCTAACAGAACGCTTCATAAATAATGTGTGCCAGAGCTGTCCAACAATGTTTGCCTGCTTCGCGTAACTACGATAAAGTAACGTGTAGCCCGGGCAATTAAGGCGGTGCCGGTGTGCTCGAAAACAGCGACTATAACGATTAGCAGCCTTGTTTTACGAGTGGGGCACGGTCTCGGGGGCCTGTCTTCCTCCGATGACGTAATTGCGGACAGGATAAAGTTATCTGATAGTTATAACACGCCGGGTAAATATCGCGAGAGCAGAACAACCCACATTTTATTGCCATCTACCGCGTAAACGTAAAATGTCACACAGCCACCGTGCCGGCGCAGCGTACACATTGCCCTTTCGTCTGTCTCTGAAACACATGCCGACAGTGTTCCCTGCTGACATTAAATCAGCATTCCGATCTACCGTAACTCTTTACAAATTAGTTGCTCGGCGAAGGTTGCTTTAATTAAAACATTACTCTTCTCGGGTTCGTTCGATGAGCGGCTATTTTATTCGTAAAGACTCCGACTTCGCCATCGAATAAGAGTGTAGGAAACTCATGCAATGTCGCTACATTCGCGCAGAAACAGGTAAAGATTTAAATTTACAAAATTTACGCTTTAAGGGGGAGGGCGCCACCCTAACGATTCAAAACAGTCGAAAGGGTGACAAAATCTGCAGGAAATTATGTGTAACGAATCCAAAAAAGTCCAATCACAGAATATAATGGATAAATGAAAATTTTATTGCAAATATTAAATTTAACATAAATTTTCAATGTCGTCAAAAATTCTACAATTTTGAGACGAACTTGCTCATTATTCTCCACTGTGCGCCACGCTAGTATTAACCCTCGCAATGGTTAGGTTAATTTTAACCCATAGTATTTAAATCGTTCATTAAATTACTCAACTTTCGGTAATTAAATAATATAAATTGTTGTTAGATTAGGAACAGAAAAGCTAATAAGTCTGCAAGAAATATTTCCAAAAATATGTTTCGAAAAAATTGCTGATCAAAGCTCAGAATTATTGTAAACATCGTCAATGAAAAAAATGAAACAGTTGTGATCCGTTGGAGGATTAGCAGGCATGCAGTAAACGAAGTGTTAACGAAAAGTATCGATTCGATCGGGAGCAAAACCTCGAACGTCGATCAACCGCGGGATAATCGATTATTTCGCGATTGATCGAGATGATCCAGATCCGCCGATATTGTTAATAGGCATGCGATTCTAGGGAATCCCAAGGATAATTGGCAGACTAAAGCGTCCAATTAAGACACCTTAATTACAGGGTTTGGCGCACGGCCGCCTTATTCGCGAGGCTCCTCGGCGATTTTTTTTTGTCACGACCGAACCTTTGCCTCATTTCTACACTCAGGCCG
Organism: Augochlorella aurata; assembly: GCA_028455555.1. Lineage (NCBI taxonomy): Eukaryota > Metazoa > Arthropoda > Insecta > Hymenoptera > Halictidae > Augochlorella > Augochlorella aurata. Next base: position 5,607,730 of record CM052160.1, read on the forward strand.
CGCGACGGTCCTCGGTCTTAATTACTTTCGCAGTCGGTTAATTGCGATTAAGGAACGTGCCCCGCACCGGCCGGATTCTTAAAAACGAGGTAGTTGAAACATTTCCTTTCATTACTGTTAATTGTGACCACCTTAATTAATTTGCGGCCGTGGCCTGTGTTGCGAGGTTCGCGGCTACCGCTCGGTTTCGGTGTCCTTTCGGCCAGCGTAACAACTTCTGTGCCATTAGCTCGTTTCCATCGGAGTTCAAGGAAGAATTCGGTGCGCGCCACAATTTCATTCCGCTTCCCCTTTGCGCCTGGCTAACGATCATTATTCATTTCTGGGACTCGACTGGAATGTCTGCCGGTCGGACAAAAGGCGAGGCGGAATCTCATCTTTTATACCGCGCCGTGTCTTCAAGAAAATCGATTCGAGCCGGGTCTGATTTAATTAGTTCGCGTTTGTTTGGGCACGGCCAGCGTCTAAATTGAGTCTCGGTTAGCTACCTCACATGATTTTCATTTTAAGCGGTTATGCCTCGTTAGCCACTTGAGAAAAAAACATGATTTGTGGAACATTTTTCTGAGAAATTAATGGACTTGGGTTTCTAACAAGTACGGCGGACCTGCGTCGACAGTAGCATTGTAAATAATTCAAAATCTGTTACAGCTGTTGTTGCTAATTTTATATATATCGTGCACAACTATTGCTCCAACATATGTGTAGGATCAGAGTTTATTTAAATATTAAAACAAGAAGAAACGCTTAACATAAATACAACTTTGAAACTCTCAAACTAATTTCGCACATCCGTTCGCTTTTATCGCTATTAATTCTCTGAACTTTTCCGCGCGTGAACAAACAAAGCGTCGTTCAGGACAACACTGACATTCGATCCTTAAAACCAGTGAGGTATCAACCTTTACAAAATCCCTTATTCCACATATGTATTATTATTCTGATCATAGAAATACGAATATTTGCTCTATACCCTAAAGTAACATTTTCTTAACGTCTTAAAATCGTAAAATGTTCAAGTAATGACTGTTTTTTCTAATAATATTTAAATTGATTCTTTGTTTAATTGTTAAATTTTTTAAAAACGTTCTTAAGCATCTAAATGTGAAAATTTGTAATTTTAGTCCACGGCCATTGTCACATTAGCGGTTCGGATCGGAAGTAACATTAACATTTTCTTCGTTCTCCATTTTAAAAATGGAATAAAATCAGGTAACTATGCGTAGAAAGAAGACAACAACACAATTGAACAAGTTAGACTAGAACAGAAACAGTCACGCACGAGCATACATTCGTACGCGCGCAGCATATTGTAACATTCGGTTAGTTAGCGAACTCGCACAGAAGTCATATATTTACAGGAATAAATTACGCTGTGAAACAATCGTAAATACAAATACTGTTAGCTATCCTCCTACTCTTTGCATCCAATACTAGGTAACATTTTGGCATAAATCTTGTAAACGTAATAGTTTTTGCGTAATCTTAATCCAAAATCAAATTGTTACTTTCCACCCTGGTCTCTATTACCTCACTTAAATGTACGTATGTATATTATGCAATTTAGTATAGTACATTTTTCGGAGTTAAGGTAGTATAATTGAATAATCGAATAATGCGAGAGAAGTAATGGAGTCGATGTATTGAATGATCGAATAATGAATGAGAGAAGCGGCGTAGAATGTATTTATATTTTAATACTGTATTAAATAAATTCAAGAAATATTATTATCAACAAATTTTTGCCGTAAAATCTAAACAATGAGAAATCATGTAGGCAAGCACTGTGAAATTCCAGAAATTTTCTAAGATCTAAAATTACTCCGAATTGCGAGATAACTGTGTCTTTAAATAATGTAATCGTTGAAAAAAATAATCGATTAATTTAAAGAAGAAAAATTCCTCTTTATACTAATTCGATAATTTAATCATGTACGAAGCAATGTATCGCAGATGTTTCTCAATGATTTCCTATGCGCCGCATGATTCCTCGACAACGAGAGATTCTCGGGACGTGTTAACACGGACTTCCACGATCGACATTATTCAAAATCGCAAACAGACCAGGTTTTTTCCCCGTCGATCCGCCGCGAGAGAGACACCGACGAGTGACTCGGTACTAGTTCCCAGCACGAGACGGCCATTTATTACCGGAGACAAAGGTTAGGCTCGCGGGCCGACAATGGTTGTAAGTGCGCGCTTCCAATGGCCGTCGAAGACAATGCCTGAAGTCGACTTAATGTCAGAAGGGCGACCGATGCATAATTTATTAGACCGGCCGTCGTTTCTCGTCGCGGCTTCTACACTATCCGCGGGACGCGTCCGATCGCGGCAGACGAGTCGGATAACAGAACGATTCGCACCCCTGTTCTAATATACTATCGGTAAACGTCTCGCGAACAGCCTAGAAGTGGTGCAAGTTTATTTCAGGTCTGATGTAATCCTATGGAATGATTGGAAACGAGAAACTGGTAAGATTAGGCTGGGATATATGGAACACGAATTTTAATGCATCTCGAATACGATATATTGGTTTGGCAAGAGAATAATTTCGATTTTGTAGCGTGAAATAAAACTCATTTTTTTATACAAAGGATAAACCTTATTCGATTATATATTTTCCATTTTGTTGAATGACTTTTTGCCATCTCTGTTGCAACTTATGATACCGCGCTCATAAAAACGTTGATACTTAAAAGACAGAACTTGCTTTAAAAAATAAAATAACAAAGGTAATATTTAAATATAGAGTAACATTTTTTACTTGCTGATTACGAGATTTCAACGTTTCAGATTTTCAAGAATACGACGTCTTTTTTCATTAATATTTCGAAAACGCTTAGGTGTTGGATTCGATATTGAAGCATATGTACTATAGCTGTACTGTAAAATATTTAAGACGCGTTAAAATTCGTGTCCCTTGTGTCGCCCCGTATGAGCAAATAAGTAGAAACAGCCAACCATGAACAGACACGTTATTCCAGAGATCCTTATTTCAACACACTGCACGTGTACACGTGCAGTAAATGGATCTGGATTTCAATCTGACCCTTATCGGTAGGCTTTTTAATTAGTTATGCCTAATTGAAGATGTATAATTGTATTCTAAATAATTATTTCAAAAGAAGTTGTTGCATTATGTAAATCTAAATAATTTGATAGATCATGGCTGAAATTATTGTCGTTTGCTATACGATTAAATAAATTATCACTACTTTGTATGAACTATTTTCTATAAATTTCTGTTCTTAGACAATTCAACTGTTTTTACACTTTCATAAACACCGAGATAGACTTTAGAATACGCTTTAGAATACTGTTGACTGACATGTCCGTTCGCGACTAGCCTTTTCTACTTATTGCTCGTCATTTCTACTTAAATCCACTAAGTAGAAACGGTGAGCTACGGACAGACATGCTACACTATGCGATGAAATAATTACGGATTTTATCATTTCAAATATTAATTTTTAAATGGTAAATACTAAAATGTAAATAATTATTTTCTGTTTGTATGGTATTTTTAGCTTTGTAAATTAAATTTTCTGTTTGTAAGAATATTGTCCGGAATTAGTATTTAGTACAGGATTTTATTGAGATGATATTGGAAATACTGGGTACCTATGTTTATAATTTTGTAATGTGAAATATTAATATACAGTAAATAACATGCCATTTTTGTTAAAAATTGGACGTCTTTACAAAAATTCGAATTTTTCGAAAACTGAGGGTGATACAGCAAATTTATTTTTGGATTCGTGTTTGAGAATATTAGAAGATTTCAAAAATGTTAAAATTTGTTGAACAGTGTTATCCACAAAATTCTAAGCTGGTGATCCTTCAATTTGAAAAATCTATTAGGAAACTGTCAGTAGATAAAGCATTAAATAATTATTTTCGCGTAGAATCCCGTGTATGTAAACCAAAAATAATAGGAGACCTGCTTATTTAGTATAAATTGTAATTTTTCATTCAATTTGCAGGTATTATTCTTGTAAGATAAAATATGATTAAAAAGTGTTTCATACAAAAGTGAATTCTTTTTCGCGTAAAATAAAAATCTGTAATTAAAGATATCAATTTCTATTTAACTGTTTGAGTTCCAGGGGGGATTGAAAAAACACTGTCGAAGAATCCTAAACAGCGCAACCGCGCTTTCTCTAAATGAGTACGAAAAGACCCAAGCAGCGCTTGTTTTATGTTATGTCGAGAAATACCAAGCGGCGCGATAGCGCTTCGTTTATTTTACATCGATGATTCCCAATCGCTAAACCCCGATTGGACGTATTGTTGCGTATGTGTTTCTTATTGTTAATAATTGCGTCTTTCAAAATAATTTACTGTTTAACTTTTTAAAATTTGGTATATTCACAAGAAGGTAGAATGAATCAAAAAAGAAAATCTATTAAAAGGAGCTGTGTGATGTACTTGCATCAGTAAATCTGAGCGCGCGACTTCAGCAATCGGTAACGCACCGTCAGTTGTTCACAATGTTCGAAATGTACTGGGTTTTCTCGACATAAAATCTCAACAGCGCGATCGCGCTGCTTAGGACTCAAAGGGTTAAATTCATTGCTCATATTTGAGGCTCAACACGACAGATATGTATTGAAAGAGATGAAAACATCATTGATGTTATATTTATTTCAGCCAACGGCCACATCACGTTGCAGAAAACCGATTCTCGTCCGATCATCGAAGTTAAACAGCGTTGAGCGTGGTCAGTACTTGGATGGGTGACCGCCTGGGAACACCACGTGCTGTTGGCTCTCTTTTTTTTATTTTTTCTACTCTCTAAAGTAATAAACTCAGACAACTTTTATTCCCATAAAATTTTTGTGTGACGCAGCAGAAGTATATGATATAACAAATAAGAATATACACTATATACTACTCACTAGTTTTATGAACGATTGCGGGTGAAAATGGTAGTCAGATGTTTCTTGAATACAAGTAGAAATATTTTCTTGGGATCCATAAATCGTCTGTAGATGTCTTCAGTGACCGAACAGCATGTTCTGGTTATTGTTAACCGTTTGAGTCTCAGGAGGTATTGAAAAAACACTGTCGAAGAATCCTAAACAGCGCAACCGCGCTTTCTCTAAATGAGTATAAAACCACACAAGCAGCGTGATAGCGCTTGTTTTATTTTATGTCGAGAAATACCAAGCGGCGCGATGGCGCTTCGTTTATTTTACATCGATCAATCCCAATCGGAGCAATAGCGTTTCTTGTATTTGTTAAGTAACGCGATTCTCGTCTTTTTCTCATCGCTCCGTCACATTTATTGCAGTTTGCAAATCGATCGGACGTATTCTTGCGTATATGTTTCTCATTGTTAATAATTGTGTGTTTGAAAATGATTTAAAGTCCAACTTTTTTAAATTTGGTGTATCCCTAAAAAGGTAGAATGAATCAAAAAGAAAATCTATTAAAAGGAGCTGTGTGATTTACTTGCATCAGTAAATCTGAGCGCGCGACTTCAACAATCGGTAACGCACCGTCAGGTTAAGCCAAGAGCGGTTAGGCCCCACCCTCTGGCCAATAAACCACGCCCCCTAACAATAGGCCCCCCTAGGCTCAATAGGCCATGCCCCTTTGGCGGTAGACACCGCCCCCTAGCCAACAGGCTACGCCCTCTGGGCTGTAGGACACGCCCTCCGGAAGTAGGTCACGGTCCCTGGCTAATAAGCCAGGCCTCCCTGGCCACTAAGCCACGCCCCTGACCAATATACCACGCCCCCTGGCCAATGGGCCACGCCCGCTGTCCAAATGGTCACACCGTCTTCGGGTTAGGCTGCGCCCCGACCAATAAATTTTGGACCAGTTATGGGGTACTTTTTGAGATAGTTTTGAGGTAGTTTTAAGATACTTTTGGAATACTTTTGGGGCAGTTTTGGAGTAGTTTTAGTGTAATTTTGGGACAGTTTTGAGGCAGTTTTGGGGCAGTTTTGGGGCTGTTTTGGGGCAGTTTTGTGGTAGTTTTGGGGTGCTTTTACGATAGTTTTGGGGCAGTTTAGAGTACTTTCAGGGCACTTTTAGAATAGTTTTGGGTTCATTTTAGGGCAACTTTGGGATAGTTTTAGGACACTTTTAGGGCATTTTTGGGTTCATTTTAGGACTGCTTTAGGGTAGTTTTGGGGCACTTTTAGCGCAGTTTCAGGGTAGTTTTAGGTTAGTTTTAGGGCAGTTTTAGGGCAGTTTCAGGGTAGTTTTAGGTTAGTTTTACAGAAATTTTAGGGTAGTTTTTGGGTAGTGTTAGGGTAGTTTTGTGGTAGTTTTAGGGTTGTTTTGGGGTGGTTTTAGGGTAGTTTTGAATTAGCTTTAGGACTGTTTATTCAAGTTTCCCTCTGTAACGTCTTATTCAATTTTAACTTCCAACCGTCTCAATTCAATTTTCTCTCCGTAACGTCACGTTCAATTTTCTCTCCGTAACGTCCCGTTCAAATTTCCCCCTTGCCCCAAAACTATTCCAAAAGTACCCTAAAACTACCCCAAAGCTATGCCAAAAGAACCCCAAACTGCAAAAAAAAAGCTTTCTCTAAATTAGTACAAAAAGACTGAAGCAGCGCGTCAGCGATTGTTTTATTTTATGTTAAGAAATACCAAGCGGCGCGATAGCGCTTCGTTTATTTTACATCAATGAATCCCAATCGGAGTAATAGTGCTTCTTGTATTTGTTAGGCAACGCGATTCTCGTCTTTTTCTCATCGCTCCGTCACATTTATTGCAGTTTACAAATCGATCGGACGTATTCTTGCGTATGTGTTTCTCATTGTTAACAATTGTGTGTTTCAAAATGATTAGAAGAAGCAACGCAAACAGTGAGTAAAAAATTAATCTAGATTTACTGTTTAACTTTTTTAAATTTGGTGCATCCCCAAAAAGGTAGAATGAATCAAAAAATAAAATCTATTAAAAAGAGCTGTGTGATGTATAATTCTTGCTTCAGTAAATCTGAGTGCGCAACTTCAGCAATCGATAACGCACCGTCAGTTGTCCACGATGTTCGAAATGTATTGGCTTTTCTCGACATAAAATCTCAAGAGCGCGATCGCGCTGCTTGGGACTTAAACGGTTAAAGTAACAAAGTTACCATCTAAAGAACATCCAAAGCGATCCGCAATGAAAAAATAGATGTTACAGTTAAATTTCCCGCTTGTAATTGAATAACTTTAGCATTTAGCATTTTTTCCCTAAAATCTGCTGTTTTCGAGATATTTGGATTCAAAGTGTTCAAATGCATACTTTATATGCATATGTATTTGTTACATAATTAATTTTAAAATAAACTTAAGAAATTATAACAATTTCCTACCGGTTTTTCAAAATTTAATTTTCTATAAGTATCCTAACACTTTTGAAGGGTAGTGTATCTTCCAGAACCATGAAACCTCGAGCCTGAGATTTTACATCGCGTACTTTATCTCGCCTGGCCATGTCCACCAAGCTTTATCTTAATCGGCTGTTCGTACCGCTTGGAAATAAAATCAAGTTTACGACAAACGATCCTGCTTGTGAAAACAGTCACGCGGCCCGTTTCCCAGGTCGTCTAAGGAGGAACGATTTTTCCTAGGGAATCGGAGGATTTCTAGACGATCGTTAAACCGGTAGGTAGGTATCCGTCGAATTTTTGCGGGCTGCCGATTGTGAAAGCGACATACGCGCGACAACGAGCGTGGAACCTCGGGCGGCAACGAGCTCCAGGAACGAGCTCGCATTTGTTTTACAAATGGACTGCGCCCGGCGCGGCCCAGCGCAGTGCGAAGCGGAGCGGAGCGGGCAGAACACGCGGCAATAAATGCCAACATGACTTTATGGCACGATCAAATGATTTTTCGTTGCCTCGAACGACACCGTGATACAATGAGCATCGGATCGGTCGCGAACGAGGAACAACGAGCGCCGCCTCCTTCTTGGCCGTTCGAAAAACGACAGGTGCGAGTGTCGATCATCCGCGCGATAGACTTTTTCTCCGACCGGGCTTTCGTGATCCCGGATCGCGTCGTGTCGCGTTGATCCATTAACTTTGTTTTGCTCGGGATAAGACGGGGAAGACGAGAAGTGCTTGCTTCGGCAATACGTATACTAAAGTAGTATCTGCGCTAGAGATAGTATTATAGAAGAAAACGTCTTTATTAATTCTTCTAATATTGACTACATTGCAAAAATGTAACAGAAGATATATCTACTTTTTATATTATTATTGTGATTTTATGGTAGATTTGTGTTGTATGAATGCTATTCAGAATATTAATAAAGATCATGGTAAATCAAATGTGGCATAGATACTACAAATTAAACAACGTGGCTCGTTTCCGTGCAACGTACAGATCAAATATCAGAAGGGTTACCCAATTCAATAAATTTAATTTAACGAAATGAACAGGTAATAGTGTTTTATATGAGCTGTTTAGTTTGTTTTCCGAATATAACAATGTTTGTCCTCAAAACACCCACCGGTGTTAACAAGTACTTAGAAAATGATTGAAAAAGAAGTAAAATAAGCAATTATTATAAAGAATTAGAAAATACTGCTGTGAATCCACTAAAACTATTAAGAAAAGGAATAAATATCTACGTTGCTCCAGTATTATACAATTATAATTGGGAATAATAATAGTAACAATATAATAAATTATAATAAATAATGAAATGAATACAAATTCTATTCATAAGTAACAAATTAAAACACAGTTAATTAAAGCCTAGGAGAATATTGTCAAAGTTTTCAATTTTTAAATGCATCATTTGCATATCGTGCAAGCCTAACGTCTGCTCGAGCGCGGAATACTTATTACTCAATTTATCAATTCGCCCGGCGACGGAAACAACTTAAATATTGCCTTGTGGCAGAGCAGAGTGTTCGTAAGAAGTGTGCCATGTACCTGCCGACTCGTCAGTCAGGATCTACACGGGATTAATAAGATACATATAATTACAAATTTTGAAACGGAACAGACTCTCGTCGCCGACTACAATGTGGAGGCTCTCGAATTATGTAATGCGACGTACACCCGATTGAAATGTCCCTTGCAGATTACGCTAAGTAGTCAGGGCTGATAACTCGTAATTTTTAATTGCCTCTTCGGCCGGGAACCGATAATGAGCGAACCATCGAATCGCGTGTCGAAAGTGTTCAACCGCACGTTAATTGCAGGTCCACCGCGTTCCATCGCGTTGCACCCCATTTCACTGACATACCAAGGTGAGTGACAGTTGGCAAAACACGGACGTTCGGACCGTTAACCATCGCGAAGACGACTGCGTCGATGCTATGCCCAGGCGACACGTTCTACCCCGACGGTATCGCGGTCGATAACGATCGTGACAACAGTTACTCACGTTCGAATTCGAACGGTTCCCCGATCGGACACACTCCGATTCCACCGCTATGCAATTATGCCAAAATAGCGTCACCTGCTGCGCAGGGAGTCCCGTCATCGGACGCATCAAACGATAAACAATCGTCTCGATCGCATCCTGCGTCCCACTTCAGTTGCGTTCACTCTACCAATAGCATGAACCAAAAGGAAAAGCTATTTGATCAATTTTTGTGGTCAGTATCGGTAACGAAAATGATGTTATCTTAAAAAAAAGTCACATGATTAAAAGATTTCAATTTTTGATCACAAACAACAATTAGGATTTGATTGAAAATTTTTATCATTAACAATGATTGCCATTGATGACGAAAATTCTGTTTCTATCATTTATAATAAGAAATAGTGATAAGAATTCTGTTTTTGGTTACTCATAATTACACATAATTTATGCATTTGTGACAAAAATGAATTGGTAAAATATAAAATGATGAAGTCATAAAAAGATTTTTTTAATAATATTGTTATACAGTTTTCAACATATGAAAATGATTAGAAGAAACAATGTATTTTTATTCCATTTTTCCTTCTTACAATCGTCTTGAAAAGTTTTTGTTTTGCAAGAAAATCTGCAGTCTACTCGTAACAGCTATCTGTAGCGGAAACTCTACATATATCGGTTATGTTATACGTAACAGGCCACATTTCAGAAAAGTTGATTTTCTTAATATTTTTAATAAATAAAACTTTGTTCCTCGATACACTGCTTTATGAATTTTTTAATTATTACTATTACATTTGTATAACGTTTCTCTCAGACCTTACTATCTTGCATCAGCTTGCCTAAACACTGTTGGCTTAGGTACATTTTCAGCCAGCACGAGAATTATTAGAGAAGGGAGTAACATTTATAATTAACAACTTATTACGAGAAATCTCCATCGCGTGTCAGACTCGTCAAAGTACGGTCAGGCGCCAAGCCTCGAACAAATAATAGCGGAAAGAGATGCGTATGCGCGCGTGAGCACTAAGCTTAACGTTCCTAGCCGCTGCTGTTAAGATAAATATTGTCTATCATTTACGAGACAGTGCGCGAGAGGAGAAATTCGCATAAACTTCGGCAGGCCGCCCATAATTTATCGGACACATCGTCCGTCCGGTAATTAATTTCAAGCACAATGGATGAAATTGTAAAACGTTATGGGGCCGGACGTCGTATTTACGTCATGTTTGCACCGACAAGGGATAACACGGTTGTCTCCCGACAGCCGTGGATGGTACCGATGCCATAAGCCTATATACGAGCCTGACTGGAGCCGGACACGGTAGCGCAGGGGCCGCGTATCGCATTTTATTTCACCTCTAATGATTCCTCAAAACAAGCTTTATGTCCTGGACGGACGGCGAGGCCGTATTTGGCGCGGCGCTTTTATCGCAATGTTTTCTGCCTGTTCCCTGTCCCCCCACTCAGCCCGGGAGGGAACAGCGAAAACCTCCGACAGGTGGCAACCCATCGATCCAGAGACGCGAAAAAGAAGGACCGATGGTCCTTATGATATCTCTTCTTTCCTTTCTTTTGCGCCTTTTTTCCTTCTCGTTTCGTCGCACCTTTTGTTCGGTGGCCGAGGAAAGGGACCCGCGACGCGACGGAATACCAATTATGCTGTTCGTTATTTGCGACGCGTGCTACCCAAAAAAAAACGGGAACGAGGTATAGTGGTTCGGAACCGTCAAAAAGTGGACTAGATTCGGGAGAATGTTGTTTACATTGCAAATGGTACGATTAAGATACAGTTACTCGTCGAAATGCCCGGACGCCTTTGCAAACGGGGCTTGAATTGAACTGGAATTTTTAATTGCAAACTTTTATAAATATTTGATAAACTTTTAAATTTTGAATGATTTCTTCTTCGATTTTAAGTTAACTTTTACATTAACAATTTGAATCTGTTGCAAAAGTTCAATTTTAACAGTTACTTGATGAAGGAACATTTATTTCTTAACAGGTATTTTCAAGTAAAATGTTAAAGTTTATGATATTTTCCAATTTGCTCAACGTTATTTAAGGAACTGGAAAAAGGACTTTGGATGGGTAAAAAAGTCGTGGTTTTTCACCTTTAAGACAAATATTTTGCTTATGCATAAATAAATGGAATAAAAATTTGAGTGCACTTGTAACTGTTTTCTTAGAACAGGAAAATTAAAAGTAAAAAAAATAACTGTCACATCAGAACCAATTGAAGGTTTTAACAGATTCCTTCAAGCCCTGTTTACACAGGAATCAATTTTTTAAAATTGTACCAAATTATTTAAATTTCTTTTGAGAAATTAAAGGGTTAGTTTACTACACAATGAGTGCAAAACTTGTTGCAAAAATTGTAATTCTTTGAAACGGCGGGAAAAAATAGAAGCACTAAAAAATTGTTTATCCGATGTTGTCTATTGCGTTTTAATGCGTTATTAGTTTTTAGTTCACCTAATTATAACTCAACGGGTTAATGTAGTCTATTAACGAATCTCCATTTTCTATAATAATATTAATATCGAGCAAACGACGTATTAAGTAAATTACAAAATAATTGTTTATAAGACATTTCTCTGATATACTCGACATGCACGTGTCCGGATACTTTTGAACGCGATACTGCTACCAGCGAACATATAAAAACGCTCGCGTGTTTTATGCATGCAGCAAAATTCCTCGGTAGCGAAGAATAGAAAGTGGCAAGAAATATCGTTTCCGATGCTTCCCCGATTAATTCCGATTTATTCGCACGTGCTTGAGAGAGGGGAGGTCGATAAGCATATTTATCGCTACAGTTCGTCGAGCGCTCGGCCGCGATCGATCACACACGCGAAAGGAACGCGCCGCGCCGCGTTCGGCGGCCGATCAATTAACGTGATTTTTCGATAATTAATTGGCGGCCGGGTTGTCGCGTGCTCCGGGAGAGCAGAACGATAAATACCAGATGTTCTGAAAAAGGCGAGACCCGATTCGTCAACGTCCAATAGACGGTCTGGGAGAAGACCCTGTCTATCTCTCTTTCCTTCTCTCTCTCTCTCTCTCTCTCTCTCTCTCTCTCTCTCTCCCTCCCTCTCCCTTTCGTTTGTATAATCACACGATTCCGCAGCCACGGAAAAACCTTCGAGCTCGGAACCGCGGAAAAGGCTAATGTGGCAAAGAAACTCGGGAGAGGAACTCGTTCGTCGGTCGAATATGGCTCGCGCCGCCGCGCACTCTCGGAAAAACAGGCACCGGTGTGTCGACCGGGAAAAAGCAAAACGATCACAGTCAAAGACTGCGACGTCTCTGTCGTTTTTGTTGCCGGTGCTGCGACAGATGGCGGAGTTTTTCTTGTCGCTTCATTTAAAGTAGCGCGCCGCCGCGGCCAGCCTTAACCGATCGACGGAATACAGATTGAGTCACTTCTAATTTTCATTAAAAACACGCTAATGACAAGAAAACAGAGCGCTTAGGGGGAGCACTACATTCGTTACCGCTCCCGACCACCGTTTTCGCCGCGACGGGATGCTTTTTCTAGCGAAAAACGACATCGCGGACCGCTTGAAAATGCATGGGTCTTGCTCGTCGATCCGTTACAGAATGATCCGCGAAGCTATCGGGAATAATCTTCCCATACGGGCTGATTAAGGGATTCAATTAGAGATCACGTTCACGGCACCGCGATCGGTTCTACTACCTGTGCTTCTTTTTTCAGTTCCCATTTGTCAGTGAAAAAATCTGTTAATTAAGAATTCTTTGATCATTTGTTTCGAAAAGGAACTGGTAGAATCCTAGGAAGAATGATATTTTAATTATACTTTTCTATGCATGCTACTAACGTACAATTTATTGCTGCGGAGTTTACCTGTCGTTAATAGGAGCGGAGTTAATGAATCGTTTCATCAATTTCAAGGTTCCAATTACATTTTATAATGCAGGTTTAATAACCACTTCCAATGGAGTCATTTGGCACAAATTATGGCGCATTAGTTCCGCAGCTTTGCAAGGAAAAATCGTAACGACATAATTCAGACCTGAAATTAATGGGAATGCTCCATAGAGGAGCTTTTCGGTATCGCGACCATGCCCTCGGATTTAGGGGACGCGTGATATTAAAAATTAGACTATGGTATATAAGACAGAGACTTCAAGCTTTAATTTTAAAAATAAAATCATGATTTTATAATAGCTTTTGACGGAGTTACAGCTGCTCAAAGATTGACAATTTTTCAGCCAACAATTTTGCTGTAAAGTGTATATTTTGACAGCTGACATTTAATAAAAAATTTTCTTTGATTCTGTGCAATTGTGTTTTAGGTGTCCCATCAAATATGCAAAAATAAAAGCGACATTTTCTGCTTATATTGCAAAAACGAAAGTATTTCTGAATAGCCATTTTCCCCATAAACGTCACACAATAATAGTCATGATTTTTTAATCATTAAGATTAATTAATACCTAATGCTTGAAAAGACTGTCATTCATTTTAAATAAACCAAATCTATCAAATAAATCTGTGACTATCGAACGCCGATCCTGTCATACTAATCAAAATGGCCGGTCTAATATGTTTTATTTAAAATCTGTTGCAATTATAGAGACACTTTCATAGGAAATAATTTAATTATATGTACAGCATGCGTTATAGTAAAAATGGCAAGGAGTATCAATAAATTTTGTCTTACTATTCCTGTAAGTCATTTTTAGCACTTACAATTAGATAGGTAGGTTTAATAGTAATAATATGCACTCATTCTTTCGCTAGATCTCAATCCCAAAGAAACGATTAAATCACATTACTCGAGATGACTTGTTGCTTCATAAACGAGATTGCATCGCTGTCGGGAACTTGATTAAGACATCCTCGACAATTAATGATCGATCGTCTAATAAGACAGGTTACTTCCTCGCAACATACTTTATTTACTCCAATTTAAATAACCTTAATGTTCTTATTAAGTACAAAGTTTCTTATCGATTTTATTATTGCAATTCGTTCCCGTATAATTACTAAGCAACTTTTGTTTGAGCAATCGTTTTGTCAGTTTATCGCTTATGCGTAACAACTCGAAATGATCATAGAAGAGTATGTAAACGAAAGTAATAACTTTTCTCTAAAGCAAAATTTTTGTAAAAAATATTTACTCGAAAAATTGTTGCAACAAAAATCACTTATTAATTATATAATAAGAGATTGTGGAAAAATAACATTTTTTTAATAATAGCATTAAGATCGTTTAAACTTTTATTGACAAAATTGTATGTTTTCTTTTTCATTAACTGATAGATCTTCGTTTATACTTTAAAAACAAATCTTCGATCTTCCAATTGAAAATTAATTAGTTCACTAAAATTCCATGGAGGATCGAACACCGAATATTTTAATATCGAACAGATTCGAGCAAAGGAAACTGATTTTAATGTGAAGTTTAATGTTTCTAGAAGTAGTATACAGAAAGACATTAAAAATATGAATAGTTATAAAAATATATTGTGATTTATATAATATTATTTACTCGGTTCGAATTCAACTTGTCTAAAATATCTTTCATATTTTATCTATCATATTTTATTCTGTATATTATAGACTTTCGAACGGCATGATTAAATGTTGCACATTATAGTTAAAAAAAAGTCTAGGAGACCCTCACAATTTGATAAAAAAGGAAAATAGCAAGAACTTCATTGTTGCCGTGTCCGCTTATCTTTATACCAAACAGCTTTCATTCGAAACATTTGTTTACACGACATGTGGTTCACAAGAAAAATTCAAACTCAAGAGTTAAATGACTCACCCTGTATTTTGGGGTAGTAGCTAAAAAAATTGCTCGACCACTGCGCTAACCGCTAATACAGTTCTCGGCGATGTCGCCGCGGAGACAAAGGATTCTGAACAATGGAGGCGCAGAGATCGAAACGCGAAGAAGATATCGGTTCGTCTCTTTCTCGGTTTTCTTGCGGACGCTAGACAGAGTTCACGAGGTTAATCGAATACTCGTGTCGCAGACGGTTTAGCACCCGCTCACTAACCACGGAGCCGTTTACTTTCCCAAGTAGCGTTCCTCTTTTTCGCAACGAGTCCCGGCTACCGGATAAGCTCGGCGACACCGACGCGGCACTCGCGCTCTAGGAACAACACGTTCCCAAGGATGAGCGTTGATTCACGAGATAAGTCGGATTGTTTGCCTAGGCCCGGCCGATTTGCTTCTATGTGCCATCTTCGGCCAACAATCGCCCACGCCGATTAGGCTCGCGGATTTTCTCCCGTATTCTCCATACAGCTCCTCGGCCGAGGCGGAACAATAATAAACCGGGGCCTCCGTGCAACCGGATGTGCTCGAGCCTGACTCTACGAGAGGATGACGATCACTTGAAACGAAAACCTGGTCGCGGTTTCCGATTAAACATTGCTCGACTTATGACACAAATCGACGATCGACCCTCTACGACGCTAACTTGGAACTCGAGTATGTTTATTAATGTTAGGTACGTATTAATAATAAATCCGCATTTTCGCTAGAAGATCCACCATTATCAACAATCACGTTGTACAGTGGCTCGCGTTAACCCTAGGACGCTTATAGGAGATCTGCATATATTTCTCGAGTATCGTATATATCATCTTATTCTAGCCGCGCAAAAGTCTACCATTCAAGTGTTAAAGTCAAAGCCAGAGAAGGGAACTCGAGTACTTCTAATATCCGATAATTCCCACGGGAAATGGTAGTCCGCGGTAATTATTACGTATTTCGCAAGCTCGGTGAGCAGAAACGTGCAAGCCATAAGCGACAATGGCGCTGTTCCAGTCAACGTCTCTCGGAGGAGCTCGTTAAAGGGATCGATTCTCGCATTCGCTCCACGAGCCGATACGTCAACGGTTAATTGCTAGCACTGTCGATTAACACCGACCGGTGGTTAATGTGTCTCCGGTGGATAAAAATGTGCCGAAGGATCCATGGCGATACGTGTTCACCGTGGGACAAAGGAAATTCATCCGGCAGCGATCGAAATAAATCTGTCGCGGTGTTCGCCGGCGTGTCTGAGCAGGCTGCTGTCTTTCGACCGACTCCGCGAACGCTTTCGAGAGCCCGTACGAAGGCTGAATAGATCCGGAAGATCGTTTAGACGATAATTAACAAGGTACACCGAAGGTCGAGCGGAGCGCGACTAATTAACGCTAAACCGGAGCGGTCGATCCAGCATCGGCATCGGCTGGATTCGAGAAAAGCCTTCAACTCTATTAAACAAACGACCGACGGTAATTAGTCGTTAATTACGATACGATATCAGCGGGAGCACGAGGCTAGTAGATAAGACTGATTCGAAGAAATAGGAGCCGGACTCGCCGGGCATCTCGTTTCTGTCCTGTTTCCAGATCTCGAGGATCAAGCGGATCGCGATAGGCAACGCGCGGAAACGATCCACGGAAGATCGTTAGATCGTACAGCTCGATAATTAATGCGAACGCGAGCTTCGGTCCGCTCTCGAAATCGAAAATTAACGGGATCGCGCAACACTCGTTCTCCGATATGTCAGTTAATCTGATATCTGTTACATACCGAGCGTAAATTAGCCCCTTCGTGGCTTCGGAACATATTGAATAGATCCATCATTGATCGGATGCGATCGGCTAAGTGTTCGATTATAATTGGAAATTGTAACAAACAGGATGTGAGGCTATCATGCATATTCACGAGCCGTGCTTCGTTATTCAATTTTCTAATTTCAGTAATGTTACTTTACATAGATGCGTCATTAATAGACTGAGGATGTTTATGCAAATGCATACTCTTAGGAAATAGGTATACCAATGGGACCTCGACAGATATATATATATATATATCATAATCAGGCGAGTCTAAAAACATACTTTTATTTTGTATATTGCATATGTTACTTGCAGTGTACATACATATATCATGCACATCCGAATCATCTATCTTGTTAAAATTAATTTAGTCAATTACTGTGCTCATTAAAGTGATATTCGAAGTATATGACAAATTAAACAGGTATTTCTACCCATATCACAACTCTTAAAACATTTACATTATATGTTAGTGTCTTTAATATGAATACGTATATTTTCATAATCGAGACATGTAAGGATAACAAAATATTTAATTAAATATACGAAACAGTATCTGATCAAGTTACTGCGCCCTTAAAAGGATGAAAAGTTAATTACTGTGTGTTAGTTACAGAACCTTTTCTAGTTATATCTGTATATCGTTAATTACTGTGCATCAATTACTGTGATCAGTTTTAGGTAAATAATCCTGCAACAAAAAGGGATTCAAAAAAGAAGAGAAAATCACGTGTAGCGTACACACATTTCACGGATATAGAAAGTAAGGTTAGGTGTAACAGGTGGTTTGTAATGCATCGAAAAAGACGTAAAGTTTCAGTTACCGAATTTCTTTAAACAAAAAGATATATCTGCTAGAAATTGATTATATTATTGCTCTTCTGTAATTTAGTGGAGTTTTATGAATCATTATTAGAAATTTCAAAAATTAATTTCCGCATTTTACAGATCTTAAGAAGTTAAACTTTTGATTCGGTCATGAAAATTACAGATTAAATTTTATTAAAAAAATTCAGTATCTGTAATTTAATAATGTCATCTTTAAATATAAATAAAATTATTCTAAGGGCATAGTAACCAGGGAGGGTCTCAGTAAATAACACACTCTATAATGCTGGATATACACCACAGCAAATCATGTTTCCGAAACATTGCGGTGGTAATTACAAATATAATAATTAATAAATATAATTTTAATAAATACAAACGCCACCAACTAACGCTATCAAATTATCCCGAAAACTGTTCGATTGACTTGATTCTCTTTTTATTTAAACCCGGAAGAACCAACCCACCCTAAAAATACTTCTAAACGAAAAACTTGAATTTTATAACACCACAAATTAAATCGACAAGCTGCAAAGCTTGAGAAGAAAAGGAGAAAAGCAAATCGATCAGCATTAACCGCAATCTCGCCACCGGAAAAGAAGAGCAGGAAGAGAAACAACTGACCTCGCCGAGAGGGGTGCTTCTAATCCGATTCATACTCACGGCAGAAGAAATCAGACGTATTTGGCGTTTAAATCTTCGGCGAGCAACTTGTAAAGCGGCGAGAAAAGATCAAATCTGGAACAATGAGCAATTTTCCTTTCTTGCTGGCCCGCTGCGCCGCGTGGAGCTGTGCGGAGCAGTGCGGCGCGGAGCAGAGCAACTCCAAATACGCTCTGCGGATCTAAAAGTGCGACGAGGCTCTCTCTCTCTCTCTCTCTCTCTTTTTCTTTCTTTCTTTCTCTCTCTCTCTCTCTCTCTCTCTCTCTCTCTCTCTCTCTTTCTCTCGTCAGCGTTTACGAGCGCCAAGTCCCGGGGGGTAGTTCACAGAAAACTCGGCTCCTTGCCGATCGTAAATTTGCCGCGGCGCGTAAGTAAGACAAACGCATAATAAACAACCGGGACTGCGATCGCGAGCAACGGAATGGCGTACGGCTCGCCTCGCCTTACCTCGCCTCGCCTCGACTTGAAGTTCAAGTGAAAACTCTCGGATCGATGCGCCAGCCATAACTTAGGGAACAACCTTTCGCCCGCGCCTGCGAGCGCAGCGGAATGCACGCGTCGTCGTCGTGCTAACCAGACGTCTCTCATCGGTTCTAGGAAGCGATGTATGAGTACCACGACATCTGGGAAATATTAGCATCCAAATCCGCACGGATGAAATAGGATCCGGATAATTCTGCTCGGCTCTGATCAAGAGCTATCGCCTCTCCGTTTCGTGTATATTTAAACCCTTCAGACCCGAATTATCGTGTCGTTACCTCCCGACCGCACATCCATCTTCCAAACAATGCAAGACTTTCCCATTTTCATAGGAGACAGAGTTTTTGCACGAAACCGAGGGAGAACGTTCCGATTTTGTCATTTTTAATTTACATTAAAATTACTGCTATATGTGATACTAGTTATACAGAAATACTGTTATACGTAATACTAATTGTACAATGTTACTACCTATTTACTTATTTATTTCTACGGAACTCGTCACGGTGATGGGCTGGCTAATTTCACAGTTAATCGTAATAAAACGGCTGCATGCATAAAATTATTTTTCCGCTAACAAATGTAAAAGCAATGAGAAAATGAACATTAAATATGAATCATAATGGCACGGAGATAATAGGTATGTGTAAATGAAATGTCTATAAACCTCCCGTTAATTACATGTTACTTAATGCCTGAGCTAAACCTTGTTTCACGAAGGACTTAACTACCTATTGACTACAACAATAGGGTCAAGCGATATGTGGATGAAATATAGTCGGCTTGAGTATAAGATCGTATCACATTTGGTTGAACATAATAACTTATTAAACTGAAATTAATTTTTTATGAATATTATTATTATGTGTCGTTTGATATAAAGATAATAAAAGAAAAATGAGAAATAAATTAGTAGAGGTAATAGATTTTTGATCCAATTACTCGAGTTTGAAAACAAATCTATTTAAGGCTGTATAAATTCATGGATTTTTTGTATTATTCGCAAGATTGCATTTATTCAAATTTTTAGCGGTTTTTGTTGCAGTGTACATTTAAATAAGGAATTTACGTCGATGAAAATATAGTAAAAACAACGTTTATAACGATAATGTAAGTGTTAAATAGATATTCGACTAGTTAAAAATGCGAAACGACACTAACAGCCGGGCGATTAAGATGAATTAAGGGATCTAGTTGATCGTTACGCGCCTCGAAAGCGGCGCGGCTCTCGCATAAATCTCCCGGTGGCCCCTAATAGGTTAAGCTCTCAGCACGCTTAATTTCGCCTGCTGTCACCTGCTAATGGATTCGCCTGCAAAATTCCGCGAAGATTTCGGGGAATCGTGTCAAACCACGGGACGCTAAGAGAAAGAAAAACAGGGGAGAGGATCCACGGTAAACGACGACACTATGAATCTCGGACGTTCGGGGACGCGTTTGCGGCTCGTAATGTCGCGGGAAATTACGCGACTTGAAAATTATGAGATTGTTGCAGAATGAAGAGCAGCGAACAAGCCGGCGATCTATCATCGCTGCTCCCGACTCGAAATTTCTACGGAAAACGTCATGAACCAGAAACTACACCTTCTCTGACTGTCTCTCTCGCCTGTTGCATTCCTTGCGGGCACTCGTGTGAACCCCGTAGTGGGCGCCTTACTCTTTTCATCGCCAGTTTTATCTTTTTCAGTCACAAGTTGAAACTTTAGCTACTAGTTAGTAAACATTTTAATAGCTCTGCTACCTTTACGGCAAACTTTGCCATTTTCTTTTTTAATTCGATTATATTACTGATCCCAACATTATGCGTAGACGTGCCCACTAGTTTTGACTAACGATCTTAAAATATGTATGAAGTTAGTGGATGTCCTAGATCCAGTTGCACTTCAAGACGAATTAATTAGGTTAAGCAAATGGTATAAAATAATAAATTATTTCTTAATATTACTAAATGTCATATGATAAGAATGTATGAGTCATTGTAAAAGAATTTTCCTAGAAACATCATATGTAATTGATTGTTGTTACAATGTAATTGTATTGTTGTTGAACAATTTACTAGAAAATTCTCTATTATTAACCCTTTATGGACGAGAATTTCTAAATAATACTAAATGATCTTTCCTTGAAGCACTACATGGTGTGTAGTGAAACGCTTTATGAAGAAGAATTTTTTAATAGTGCTAAACTTTAAACCATTTTGTCAAAGTCTTGAATACTGGAGAAACGAAATAACCAAATTGTTCGTAGTTTCAGGAATCAGATGGACGTTTCTAGATAGATGTCGAAATATTTCCAATTGTTTCGCAATTATGTTCCATCAGGGAACATTTGGCACGAGACACCTCATTCCCAATTATCTACCCTGGTCTATCTAATCAGACCCAACGAATCCCGTAGCGAAGCGCAAAATGTACCTAATCTTCTTAACCACTCGGAGCATATCCGCAAACAATCGAACGACTCAGACGCAGGCTGCAATCGCGTTGGCCCAAAAATCGCCGCGATCTTCGTGATTTCCTGTCACGCTCGATTTTCGTACAAGTATTCCCAGAAACGGGGCCGGGTCAGGGGCAGAGATACGATCGGGTAGCCATCGAATTCGTGCTCCGTTAATAAAATTACACGAACGCGTAATTTAGCAGCGTCGGAAATTGATTTTAATTTGCAGGAGCTGTCCGTAAAAACGGAACAGCGGAAAAAGAGAAAAAGTAGAAGGACGAACGAGGAAGCGGGATGAAGCGGGGCTGCTTGCGCCGAGTATAATTTCGTGGGACACGCTTACGAAGCACGGGGACCGGGACTGATTACGGGCGCAGTTAACGAGAAACGCGATACACCAGGAAATTATGAATTTACAATTCGGGGCCCCGGTATCTTTCTTCCTGCGATCCGATCGGAGATCGAGAAGAGGAGGAGGAGGGAAACAAAACGAGAGGAGTAAAAAAGAACGAGAAAGAGAGAGGCAGAGAAAGAGAGAGAGAGAGAGAGAGAGAGAGAGAGAGAGAGAAGTAAAGAGAATTAAAGAGAGGTAAAAAGAGAAGGAGAAGGAGAAAGAGAAAGAGAGAGGAGTATGGGATCACCGGGCCTTCGGGGCCGATCTTATCCCCGGCGTCGTCCCATCGGCTGCCTACGCACGAACGTCCCCGGTCTTGACGGACGTCTGAATGTGCATGCGCGCAGCTGCATTTCACGCGAGACACCCACCGGCAATTATGCGCATGGTGAAACGCACGGAAGGGTGAAAAAGAAATCGCCGGAGCCGATGGCGGGAGAGAGCCGCGCAAGCCTAACCGAGCCAGAAGGCCTCTATACGTGGAAAAGACCACGACGACTATTTGTCAACGGCTGAGAGACGGGCCAGCGGATCTTACCCGCTCGGACCCGAGAAAAAGCGAGGATAGGACGCTGCGAGACCACGGGACAAGACGAGACTCTTTCTCCCTTCATCTCTTCTCCTCTTTCTATCTTTCTCTTTGTCTCTTATACTCTCTTACACTCTCTTATACTCTCTCATACTCCCTTATACTCTCTTATACTCCCTTATACTCTCTTATACTTCCTTATACTCTCTTCACTCTCTTATACTCTCTTACATTCCCCGTCTCTCTCTCCTGCGGCTCGGCCCTTGCTCTCGGAACAGCCAAGCTGCCGGTGAACGGAGCACGTTCTTCTTACCCGTGGATCGCGGGTACAAATCGTCGCGGTGAGATCAAAAACCGCTGTGCGCTCGCTTTCAGTGCCGCGCCGACAACGTGGCGAGCAGATAATCCGCCGTATAATTTCATCGTCTCCGGGAACACGTTGCTCCTATTCGACCCCCCCCCCTCCCCTCCTACCCTTTCTGGAACATTGATCGCGTGTAAACCTTGCCAGTCTGGAGAAACTATGAACTAGACGGAACACCGGCAGCGAGCCGGCAAGAACACGTCATCGTTAGATTTTGATGCATCGGACACCGAGCTGCTGCGACCTAACTGGTTGGATCTCGACGAGGACTTGGTCTCATTTTAGAATTCTGAACGATTCGATCTGGGGTAAGAAGAAATATTCTGGCGAAATATTCTAATTCGTAGCTCGTCGTTCTTTGAACCGGTCATTCTGGATCCAGTATTTCTTGATCCAGCGTTTCTGTATCCAGTATTTCTTGACCCAGTGTTCCTTGATTTGCTATCTCTTGGTCTAGCATTTCAAAGATATCATATAACGTACTCTACTACTGGTGATTAACCTTTTCCACTCGACTATACCCTCCCTCGGCTGGTAAGTACGGTACTTTCATGATTAAACGTTTTTGTTTCGTAAAATCTGTATCAATACGATTCGATGCGGCATGTACTTAAATCTAGAGTAATTATTTAGAACGTTATATTATTTTATATTTTATTTAACCTCTTAGCTAGACATTTCGCGACGTTGTACCTCTGTACGAAAAATTCCGACACGTGATAAATGTTACAATTCAAAGTAACTTTTGTACTCGATATCATCTTAATCCGAAACTTAAGATTGTTTTTCTATACCACAGTGTTTTTATTTTATATGACCAAGCAACTTGTACAACAAATTTGATAATATAGGAACTATATTGGATCATGATACAAGAATTTGTAGTGATGCTGATTCATGAAACTCAAAATAAAAGTTAATGTTTATCAGTATGGATGATATTTTATTTCTTTTACTTTCCAAACGTTCTAGTAACATTTAGATCGTTCCAATAGACAAAAGTTGGTGTCACTTATTATGCGGCACTCGACGTGTTAATACCTAACACTTAAAATATCATTAAAATTGAAATAAATAAGGATTTTGTAAATTAGCTGTAAAAAATAACGATGCCACTAACAACGCAAAGCAGAAATTTATTATAAATTGGCATACGAATAAATTTAACCAGTAGAAAAACAAAAAGTAAATGTCAATGTATTTTTTAGAAAGTACAATTCTCGCGTAACTCATTTTCAATGAAAAGTCGACTTACACTGATTGCCTTCTGAATCGTCCATATGTATGCTTTGACGATTTTGTTAATATTATTATGAAATGTTGTGAGGCCAAAGAAAACGTGGAACGAAACAAAAACGCCAATGCACGAAATATGTCGGTAATTTATACAGTACTAACAGCAGAGTGTGCCATTACAGCGGCGTACCGTTCGAAAAGATGATATACGCGAGAGCCATTATGTAGTGGCGTACCTTTCAAAAAGATGACATCCGTAAAAGTCACTATAGTGGCGTAAAGTAACTAAGAGGTTAAACTGTTACCGACCACAATAGAGCCTCGGTTATCCGAGCTGATTAAGTGTTTACCCATTTGTACAATTAATAAAATCACAAGTAAATGTATGTGAACATAAATGCATCTTGTACATGAACAACGTGTTTGAATAATTAAGAATTCAAATATCAGAGATTTAGATAATAGAACACTTATCCAATCCACGTGCTAGATTTAGCACCTATTAATTTGTATAACAAATAGTGTTTTATATAGATTGTTTTAGATCGATCGTACTTAAATAATAAAGAATTCAGAAATTCGGATAACAGAATGCTCTTCTAATACTAGATGTATTCATATGAGCATTTTGTTTGGATAATAAAAGATTCAATTAACAGGGTTAGAATAATAAACAAATGATCTAGTTCAAGTACTAGATTAGATTTCTACAATAAATAATGTTGCATATTCAAAATGGCCTTAGGTTAATCTATCTTATATATGAACAAGATTCTAAAAAGTTCTGTGAGTGCAAAGGGCTAAATCGGAAGTTGAGTAATGCAATAAACACATCAATATACAAGATAATGTATCTTGGAAGGTTGAAAAAAGTTACCAACAACTGTCCAAATGGATCTAACGATTGCATCTCTGCAATTATCGAACGCGTCTACTTAGACGATCAGATAATAAACGTAAAAAGCAATCTCTTATGCCGAACAGGAGATTGCGAAACAACATTTCCCTGTTCGGGTGCTGTTCCAGTGGGAAGAGATTTTTCTGATGCCAGCTAAAATAACCGTTCACCGCGTGGGTATGCTGACGCGTATCAGCCTTGCAAGGCTGTTTCTGACAAAGCGGCGTCGTTCCGAGTCTGAAAGGAAACCCGTTGTAACGCGACATTCTTCTTCGCTAGGGTAAAACCGGCCACGAGGAACGAGGATATTTTCATGTTGCATAGCGCAGCATTGCGCTCCGAATTGTCTAATCATTCAAAGATCGCGAGACCGCGTAGCGAAAGTTGTCCGCATAGAATCTGGCCGATTTCTGATCTCGCCGTAACACCGGTCCGGTTCATGGACACCGAAACGCGCTTGTCTTCGATTATCTTCGAGCTTTATATCTGATTTTATTTGTCGGCGTTTCAGATGCAGTAATCTAATAGGATTAGCGTTACAGGGCACAGCTGTCTGGGAATTTGCTTTCGGCGACCAAAATTGTTTCAGCGTTGTTTCAGCAGTTGAGGTTACAGCTCGTTGAATTCGTCTTGACACCAGTTAGAATATTATCAAATCAGAACAATGTATTGTCACTTAAAACCTCGTGGTACCCTGCATTTTTTATAAAAAGATACTTTTTTAAGTTTTTATATTTTAATTCGTAGAAGAGTGACCTTTTGTTGGAAACATTTTTTTGCCAGATCATCGGATATATTTGAAAAATCGTGGTCAGTTTTAAAATTGGATACGAGCGTTCGTGATTTCGTATGAGATAAAATTGAAATATAGCCATTCAATTTTGCTTATAATAATTTTGATTACCAAAAACCATTACAAATGTCGAAAATAACTTCTGGTTACAAATAATCACTACAAATGAAGAAAATTGTGTTTTGTTACAAATAACAATTATGGTTATAACGGTAATGGTTACATGGTAACGGTTATATGGTAATAACGGTAGTGGTTGCCTGAATTAACATCCTCGTCACCTATATTAAGTAAATTTTCGTCATTTCTAATGATGATTTTTTTCCTATAAAATTTTTGGTCTTTGTTTAAGGCGAATAATATTTTGGACTCGGAAGCTTTAAACTATTTCCAGTTTCCATTTCAGCATATTAAACATAAAAAATTGAATTTTGATCATGGAACATTTCCTGGCCAGATCACTGTGCCACGGGTACGCTGGATTTCCGGATGCTTGAATGAACGTTAGGACACGCGCGACACTCGTCGTGTTTGGAATACGATTACTCGGGTTCGCCGAAGAACTGTGCCTGAAAACGCGGAGTCTAATTATGCGTAATTGACGTCGATGGATATGCACGCGTGTACAGTGTACAGTGCCGGGATGGGACGGTTGAAGCGGTGGTTGATCTTTCGGCGGCGATGTAAGCAGATGGCGGTTAAGTAGGGTACTGGGCCCGTCAAACACGAAACCATCGAGTCCGAGAAATTACGGATAGGTTTAATGCGAACAATAATGTGGAACTCCGGACTGGACAGAAGTACGAACGACGAGGACGGCGACGACGATGATGATGATGATGATGACGGTGTTGAGAATTCGGATTGTGACGGACGGTAAATACGCGCGCATCTGCTCCCGAACCGTAGTCAGCAGAATTAAGTTGTGTTTATGGTGCGAATAATACCTCGCCGCAACGGTGGGACACCATGTCGAAAAGAAAATGCCAGCCGTTGTAATTGCGACCGTAGAAGAGCTGCAATTACCCGGAGAATTATGCACGCCGCATTACATTATCAACAGTACCATTGAACGCAATTTTAAACGCCTCCTCCGAAGACTGCTTTCGTAACGATCCGGCTGAATTTACATTCTCCGGTCGCAATCAGAAGTATCGCTCCCGCAGGTATACGTTTCGATTCCGCTAATTCGACTCGGGAATTTGCATGAGGATCGTTGCGCAGATGAGCAATTAATTGGAAGACGCTTACCAGGCGATTGTTCGTCGTAACGAGCGAAAGTAACCCATCGGTGCCACAGCGAAACAGCAGACACTCCCCCATTATGAAATTCCAGCTAATAGGCTTCCGGCTAAGCGTGCGTGCCTGATCAGGCCCAGCGGCCTAAATTCCAGCCGATCCTGCTCTAATTGTCATTCAAGTTGCCGCGCTCGCCAGTTTTTCCAGTCGAGTTTTTCAGCCGTGATCTCGCAACGAGACAGCCTAAGCAAGCATGCGAGCACTTACTAAATTCCGAACGAAACGAGACCAACCGAGCCCGTTGCCGCTCTGACAAACGATGCTAGAATATTGTGTTTAATTATGCCGCTTACACGACTATCCGGCTATTTATTCCCCCCTGATACAATCACGATGCTAATTAGAGAATTCGTTACATGTGTTTGAATATTACACCTTGTAAACGTGACTCGGGCATGCGACCTGAATACTAGATAGCTTGTACCGGATATATCGACGCGAAACGAGTGATCCGAAATTAGCGTCTATTCGCGGCTTTTCTACCGCGGCGCGGCGCATTTCAATCTGGTGTCACCCTGTATGTCGGCTCTACTGCGGCTCGTGATCCTCGAGATCTTTGATTGATCGACGCAAGATTTATGGGGACTACTCACGCAACCGCTTGGAAATATCTACCTCAAGTTTTAGTTTGATAGGGAGCAGTTTGTGGAACCTTGCATCTGGTCGTTACATCAAACGTGAAGAGACTTCTAATTGGGATCTGCGTGATGACAATTCTGTAATAGTTAAACGAGGGACGTAATAAAGTTGTTGATAATTATGGTATTTTCAAAAATAACAATTTTTGTTTCGTACGGTTTCGTGCAGTTTATCAACTTTTATTCGAAGGGACTAACTAGTTTCAACGTTCTATCGTTTTGTATTTTTATTTAAAGCGTTGCTTATTGGAATGATCTATTCAAAGAATGAAAAAGCAGCGTTTATCATAACTAGATCGCAGATTTTTATGCAAAATAAACATTTTCAGCATTGCGAAATGGTTCAGTCAACTATTATTTTCTTTCTATCATTAATAATTTTAACAGGTCATAATTAGTACACCAACATTCTTAGGTATTTAATCTTTTTACTGTTTCCGATTCCAAACACCTCCACTTTTGTTGCAAATGCATAAAATTCGCAGTCTAATCATATCTGGATTGCGGATCTTTACGAAAAATATAAATTGTCTGCATTAGTTGGAAGACGTAGAAGCCAAGTGCAATTTTTCGCCTAAATAATTTTAATAAGTTCAACGTGAAATACTAAAAATTATTTTGAAATTCCTAGCCGAACATGATATAACCATCTATGTAAATAAGATGCATATAAGAGAGACATAAACACGAAACCTTAGAATAAGTTAATAAATAAGACATACATGATAATGTGTAAGATTAATTAACTAAATTGAATTGTCCATTATATCTAGTGACACGTACCTATATCATATGCTATACTAGATTCAGGGTAATTTTATGAGTAACATGTATATATTTTGCTTAGTTCCTAGACCAGTTCCTTAGTTTGCATACTTAGTTCCTAGACCATGGGCAAGATCAACTCTAAATTTTTTAATAATTACATACATGCAGATTACAAATAGACAGCGAAAGACAAACAAAACAATTAGGCGCAATACTGAAGAAATAGTGCAAAATAAGTATAAATCCTTTACTAGAGGGTCTAGAGAGTATAATGTTAGAATGTAAAAAGTATAGAAGAGTTACCTATAATTACAGATTTCAAAGGTAAATTAGGAGAATACGATTTTAAAACATAATAGAAAATTAGTAGAAATACAAGAGAAGAAGCACAAAGAACTAAAAACAAATCGATCTCGTACATAGATCTTCCTCTGGAAGACGACACCTGGACGAAAGAGCTGCTCAATACGAGGATCAAAGGCAAATCCTCCGCTAGAAAACTGCTAGAGAAACACTGATTGTCAGTAGCGTTAGTGTTACACAGCAAACGATCAATTAGGATCCAGCCAGGACGAATCAATCGGCCGAGGAACAAGAGACCTAAACGAGCCGCGAGGGGTACGAGGATCGCGATCGAGGACCCGATCGCCGCGAGGTCGCTGCTAATTCCTCGGGGTCAGGTCGAGTCGTGCCGCGACTCCGTTCGCGATTGGCCGACGTCACTGGCGGCGGCCCCTTTTGTTCTTTTCGCTAAGAACCGCGCCGATATGTGTAGTGCAACCTGACGACGATCGTGATATGCCAGCTGGCGCCCACGCTCCTGCGACTTGAAAAGTGTTCCAGTGCGCCACCTTCCGGCCCTGACCTGCCATCACCTCGGCCAATCTTTCAAGCTACACCCTTTTTCCTTTTTCTTCCCCTTCGCTCGATTACGCCTCCCCTGAACGGTACTCATTTCCAAACCGACTCATTCGGTGCACCAAACAAACTCACATCAGTTTTCTTCGAGAACTATGATCACAAATCGGTCGCAATCAATTTGGTCCTGCTAAACTCTTTGGTGTTCGAAGAGCAAATGTGTCTTTGTAAATAGATTTTAATTCAAATTTGAATCCCAGAAGAATATATTTCATGAAATTACAGGAAAACCTGAAAGCCATCCTTTACTGTAACAATTAAAGAAGTAGTTATTAACCCTAGCCTGCTTAAGGGTGGGTCGAGAAATGTTCTCAGAATTTTAAACATGTATTTTCGTTCTAATCATGTTTTTCCAAACATTTTTTATATTTTATTGTTACAGGTGTCTAAATGTCTATTTAACAATATTGTATATATAAATTGTATGAATAAGTTATAACTCAAACAAGAAAAATGATATTTATAGCACTTTCTCTTACATGGATACAAAATGACTCTGCCTTATGCAGATCACCTTAAGTTACCTAGGATTAATAGCGTCCTTCATCTAAAAAAAAATTATATAAAATGTGAACATATATTGCGCCAGTTGTTTCTTCAATAATAACAAACATTTTCCCCCATTTTGAAAATAAAATGTAATTCAAAATACAGACGTATATTGCAGAACGGATTTAATTCTTTACTTGTTTTCCTGTAAATTCTATTATACGCTCATTGAAGTATCAGCTTTTGGATTTACATCTGCGATATTCTTATTGGACCTAACGCAAACAGCTAATTTAATCTAACAGCTGGATCATCCAAGCTGGCTGCTAGGAAATTGTTAACTGTTTAAATTGTATTTAAGCTGAAAAGGTGGTACAGTGTATTGTTGCTTGTACAACTATCATCTTCCTCTGGGTTCAAGCTTGAGTATCCATACAGTGACCGCGTTAATGATGACGGATGGACCAGTCGATCGAATCGGATAGCATCTGCTGCGGAAAATAATTGGAACGCGTCAGGTAGACTATCTAAACGTACATTCCGCGACGAAATAATGGAACACCCTCCGATATTTCGAATTTCTCAAAATCTGTGATATATTTAAGTATTTTTTACATACAGTGAGTGTAGAAAGTATTTGTACAGCTTTTAAAACGGCTAACTTTGTTATAATTGGAGCAAGTGTGACTTGTTGGAAAAAATGTCACTTGTTGGTATGATAAAAGAATTAAAAAATGATAGTTTTTCAACTTTTTTATCTAAGCCTATAACGAAAATTTGAAAAATGCATTTTGTAAATCTAGGTAATTTATATGCTACAGCCACTGAAAAATGTGAAAATTACCTGTTTTTAGTTGAAATTCGTAACATACTGCGTATTTCGCGATTTTTAATTGCTTTCAGCTCGTGTCAAGGTCAACCGATTTTCCAGCATCTGTTTTTCCTATGTGGGAAACATTTAAAGATTTCGAAAAATTCGAAAAATCGGGAGTGTCCTATCATTTTGTCGCGGAGTGTACACAACGCAACAATGTTGAAGTTATTGAATCTCTGGTGCTTATCAACGATGAGGAAACGGTAAGTCCCTTTGCGCGACGCGTGAGGTCCGACTGAGGAAGACGACAAGAAGAATGGAATCCCTGACAAAGATTGATAGACCAATGAGTGTACAACAGAGGAAACAGGTGGCCCGATGACAAAATTCATCAAAATTTAATGCAGGCACTGTTTAAGACCTGCGATTCAAGACGATTTTCTGCTAGTCCCACCTCGAAAGTCAATGGCGACAGTCGAAGTTTGTAATGGCAATCGAAAGAAGAGTCCTCGATGGCTGACGACTGCAATTACCACCCGTCGCGATCTCTCCCACTAAAATCATCCTCCTACTCCAATGCCAGCAGAGCCACCTCTTCCTGGAAAGTGCATCATTGTCGACCAATGAATGTTACGTCGATCAAGCTACCAATTGGACGATCTCTCTAACTTTCACCTATGAATCGACCTTACCGACGGAACGCCATCACGTTCTCCGAGTAGGCGTGGCCTTCTTGCTCCCGGGGCAGTGCCCCGTAGGGCAATCCGTGCCTGTGTAGACTCGAAACTTTAATTGTCGTTTTATAACTATAATTTTATTGATATACATACAGGGTGGGCCAACAACTTTGGCCACCTTGAATATTTCTGTTACTTTTAAAAACATGAAGAAACTTATTCTATTATATATAAATTATATGGTATGGAGAGGTCAGTAAAGTGCAAGTAATAATTTCCTACAAAATAATAACTCCCTAAACAAGGTGATTCGATAATTGACATCAGGGTAAAATACAGAAGTTTACATTATAAGAAATATTAAAAATCGTCTGAACAGTCATAATTCTTATCGGAACAAAAAATATACTATGCTATTTAAGATAATGGAGATTGAACACTCCAGAACCCCTCCACTTACAACAAAAATTATTACTTGCATATTACAGGCCCCTCCCTACCATACAACATTTATATTTTCTCAATATCGTTAAAAATAACAAAGATATTCAAGATGTTCAAAGTTGTTGGCCCACATTGTATATTATAATATACATTATATATGATTTATATGTATACTAACAGTAATAAACGTATATCTAATTTAAGAGTACACTTTTAGTCACACTCGTTACATTTCCCTGCGCACCATACCCTCGCTTTACCAAACTAACCCGGCCTCCCCTCGCTCCCCAGTGCGACCAACCCATGAGATGTGTTAATTGCTACTTTACATCACGAGCAAGATCTAGCACGATACTCAAGGAATTCATTAGTTTTCGCGATGATATGATGCATTGCTTCGCGCTTTACAAGAGGGTACAATGTGACTAATCGAATATTGCATCTGTGGCAGCAGAACGTGCTAAGAAATTTTGAGCATGTTCGGAAAATTAATTTCAGATGCGATAACGATGTGCCTGAGGAGCAAGATGAGAGAGATAGGATCCCAACTATGAGAAACGAGACAAACGGCTGCCGCAACGCGCCTCAATTATCTCGGGCGCGGCGCAAACAACGAAAGATAACCTTTGACAAACGGGATGCAAAAAATCCAATTAAAACGAACCGGCCACGTGAATTTGATCATTTCCGCCGTCAACAATCTATATTACGGTCGAACGTAAACCGTAAATAATTCAGCCGCTCCAAGGCAGCGAAGATGGCGGCCGGGCGACTCTGCCAGGGAACAATTCGTGCTTCGCAATCCGTGAACCGTCCTCGGACGTTGCCGATGCGGTGATAAACGCTCCGCGGTGGTAAAAGAAGCAGGAAATATAAGCCACGGTTGCATTACCAGGAACAGGTTACGCGATTAAGACACCGGCACGGCGCGGGCTGAAAATCCGGGCCCGGCCCGGCGCGGCGCGGCGTGCCCCGGCCATACCGGTATTCAAAGAACCGGGACGCGAGTCCGGTCCCAGGCATTTGATACTCGGTATGGGGAGACATTGCGCTCGATCGCGCGTTTCGTGACATCGACGCTGTTTTTCCAGAAATTCAAGGAATGCTCGACGTCCCTCGACGTCCCCGGACCCCGGCGCGTCGCGTAACAACCGTGAGGAACCATTGCGCAACCGCTTTCGCGCGAATCACGCGCCTGGCATTCCGAAAACTATCCTTGTCCTGTAACCGCGATCATTTTTCACGATAACGAACGACCACGGTCTTTCGTCGACAGCTTTTGTTACATCCTACCATACTACTCTAGTTCTAATTGGATTTATTCTTGTCGGTATTACTATCAAGTTGGGTACGAGTCGTTCGATTGACAAATAATTACGTCTATTCAAAACAATATTGCTGATCACACCAACTTTATACAAGATGCCTCACTCGACTTTATCAACCTTAATTATTCCCGTATTTGTAAAGTTACAAAAAGATCGTTCGAGAAAAAATTATGATATTTTATGAGGGAAAGTAGACTATAACGTAAGTAGTATAGCAAATAATAGTAGGAAGAAGGACAAATATCCAATGTCATTTGAAATTATTCATTTGAATTTCAATGGTTTTCTTAGACATATAGGTAAACTGGCATTGCGAAAAAAACGTTGTATTATGTGTCATTGGAATCCATGAAGAATGACCTAGAATAAATTATTTTCATCCATAAAGACAAATAACATTTTATTCGTGATTGTACTATTCGCAAATGAACTATTCATTAATTACTCGGTACTCGTTCACCAATAAAATTATTCAATTGTTTATTCGTTCGAACAATTATCTAGAGAAAAAGTTATTCGAATAATGCCGAACTCTGTTACTATTATTATTATTATTATTAATATTATTGTTACAATCATCATCTATCATTATTAAACTGATGTTATTTCACGATTATTACTTATAGTTGGCGTTGTTAATGTTACTTCGATATTCAACATATTCATAATATGTACCTGTATCTTTAGAAATTCATCACAAAGACAATATTTCATCACTCCAGTAAATTAAATGTTAATTTGAAAGCGATATCTCAGCGACCACGAATAAATATTAATCTTAATATTATATTGCATTCAAATGGGATAAATATTGAGCAATGGTGACAAGCTGCCGGGTAAAGCGTGACGTCACCGACACTCTGTTTACTTCGGGCTAGTTCGGCTTTTCTTGCGCCACTGACGATAGAGGCAAATGTAGTGAACCTGTAGTGAACCACGACGCTGGCGCTAGTCGATGCTAGTAGTCGGCTTTCCCCTACTTACCGCTCCTTACCTCATCACTTGATCCGAACATTGATGACGTCACGGTTTATCCAGTAGCCTGACACGACTGTAGTTGAGTGACACTGTTTCATAGCGAGAACGCTTGCATTTGCTAATTTTGTGCACTCATGTTAAAATTGACTAGGTAAGATACCAAACCAGGAAGACATTTGAAGAATTTAAGCATGGTCTCACATTCTCCTTAACATATTGTCATTATTAAAAGTAGAAATACATGTTTATTTAACTTACGTTTCCTACAATCGATATAAGACAATTTTGACTTTGCATAAAGATCCGCGATCTAGTTATGAGCAACCAAAATAGGATTTCCCTCATTGCTAATCATTATCGGCGATGAAAATGATTTTTCCAACGTTCATAACTATTACTTGCAAGAAAAACCATTTTAGTGAAATAAGTAATTGTTATTTTATGACTGTTTTTCATTTCTGTTGCAACAACTAGAGTCTCTGCTATAAATATTATATTGTTCTATTAATTGCGGCTACACAGGGGTAGGTTTTTAATCCCGAACTCGGGATTAAAAGAGCGTCTCGAGACGGCAGGTAGCGACGAGTCAAAATTATGCGGCACACGAAGGATTTCCTTACTCGACACTTTCGCATAAGTAGGTGATTCAGATTGTCGCGTCCTTAGAACCACGAAACGTGAAATACGGGCCAGAGGAGCAAGCACAAGTCGCGGGGCAGAGGGGACCCCGCACAAGGAAGCCGAGTTTACGAGATGATTGTCCTAGGGGCCCTATTCATTCGGCATGGAATCTCCAAGCGGATCTCTATTGTAGATTATTGCGCCATTGTCCATTGTCGCGATCCCCCACGACCCGGCTGGGCCCACCACTCTAGGCCTACCCTTCGCGAGGATGAAAAAGAGTCACCACCACTGTCGGTACATCGAAAAATCAAAGTCCGTTGTAATTGAGAAATTTCTTCTGCGGAGAACAGGATAGAATTTCCGACGTCCGAATTAAAACTATTATTGAAATGCTGCATGTAGAAACGTGTTTCCATAGTCGAGATCGATATTATCGTAAATCAGACGTCCCTTAGCGATAGAAATTTACCTTAATCATTAAAATACTACCGACCAGTAACCCACTGGTAAAACTCACTGTTTCATTACAAAATTTAGTTGTTGTTAATTAAAGTTGATAAAAAACGAATTTGATATTAGATCCGTTTTAAATAACGTTTTTAATAAGTTTCTAACGTTTTTAGTGCCTGTCCAGCTTTTTCGGCATTTCGGTCCACTGTGTGCGTCGGGTTCTCATGGAAGTTTGGACCGCTTCCGCGTAATTAGAGGGCGATCGAATTATTGGCGAACCTCGCGGAGCGTTGCATTCAATAATTTCGCATTTGTTCTCGAACCGACCCGGCGATAAATATTTGCAACCTGTAACAGGTGGGGCAGGTCGTAAATTGATTAAACCGGACAGAATTTGGCGAATTCGATAATTACAGTCCACGTAAGAAGCATGTAATAGCGAGGGGCTCGGAGTTTAACGTTCCCGTCGGAATTCGCGGCGTTGACTTTAAAAGGCAACTGACCCGAACGTTAGTCACCTGTGCGATGGTTCAATAAAAGCATATTCATCCTAGCGGGGCTTAATGGCGTCCTGTTTACTCTCTTTGCGGCGGTTTCTCGGTAGAGGATTTTCGCGACGTGCTCGTGGATGGTTATGCGAATCGGTAGCGATGTCCCATTAAAAGGAAGACGCGCATAGCATGCAAAAAACGAGCATCGTCCGGGAGAGTTGCCTGGCATCCTGCGGGCCACCGTTCGATGCAAATCGATCGTGCCCCGATCGGCACCTGCGCGTGGGTACATGCGATTACGTATGTATAACTTCGACGAAAAGCGGTCGACGCCATCATATTTTAGATCTTATCAGGAACGATATTCTGCCCACGGAGGCCCGATCCTACCGACCGGGCAATTATTAGTAATTGGCAAATTTTTGTCCCCGTCGTAGTTCACTTTAATGGTCGCACGTGGATAATGCTCGGCAATTCGGACATCTTGTACGTCTTAAACGGGCCGGGCTGAATACTGTGGCCATATTTAGAGAATGTATAAATAAATTAGCACGGTTCTTGTCGAAAGTGTACACGTACTTCGACAAAAACTGAACGATGACATCCATCAGATCTTGCTATCGACCAGCCAATATATTAATGCCGCAACGAAAAATTCTTAATCACGCGACGAGATGTCATCGACCCGATCTGTTGATGTCGCATCATTCCAAAGATGGGTAGAAGCGAAAACTTTTTCAATTAATTCCGCCGTGTTTTTTCTAAGATGTCATCGCCTCTACGTAGTTCTTAATGGTGGCTGCTTTATTTTATTTTTGTTTATTTTTATCTATAGTTTATTTTAATGTAATCGTATTAATTGTGGAGTCATTAGCGACTGTATATTTTACAGAATTAACATGGATGATATGCACACATGGTTCAGCAAGGCACAGTACACAAAAGACAATGAAACAGAAATCGCAACGAAATGGAAATTAGTGGAAGAATACATTTTTATCCAACCCTGTTTCCTGTAATCGACGCAGGACATTCTGTCAGCATATAAAAATTATCTTATAATGATATCACATACTTCTAATGAAAAGTCAAGCATGCAACTTTATTGCAAACTGCATCGCACAATATAAAAGAACAAATTTGTGTTAATGCTTCATTAAGGTACAATATCCGACAAATAGAGGAAATACCGAAAAAGTAGAGACGATTTGCATGATTCATGCGCTAAGTATATAGATTGACTATTAACACTCCAGAACTGTATCCATTAAATTAACAAAACGATGTTGACCCAATGTTCGAACCATTGTACCAGAAAGTTTAGTAAAATGGCAAATTTACTAATTTACATCGCTAAAGCTAATGAGTAGTTCAAATGGAACATAGCAAAGGCATTTGAACAATTAACAATTATCGTATTACTATCAATTCATTGAAAAGATTAGTAAAAGAAATAAATATTGTATATGTAGTATACTAATGTGCACAATTTTAACTTTGCACAAAAATCCGCAGTCTAGTAATCATAATGATCCAAAGATGATAACAAAATCATACACGTCGCGTTTACCCCAATAAAAACGGTGAAACATAAAGTTCCATGTGCTCTTGAAGATTGTATTGCTAAAATACTGCTCTTTCTCTCTGCGAGGGTTCAATGAATGAGAAGAAAGGATTTTTTGAGACCGCTATGTGCATATAACGGAATAGCCCTTTAATCACGATACACATCTGACGAGGAATCGCTGGCGCAAGTACTCAGAGGAGTCCCGACAACGGCATAATTCGCGTGCTTCACTCACAGTACGCAGGACATATATCCACGGTAATTCGAGAAACATAACTCAAGTCCCTGCGGAGCGCTACATCACGGCCACCAGTTTCTTGGCAGATATCGCCGCGGCGCACCGTGTCGGCTTCCCTTTGCTACTTTACCGGACTTTTTCCTTTTATCTTTCCTACCCCCCGCACCCCTCGCATCTCTACAATGTCCTATCCCTTCCAGTAGCTTAACCGACTGTGACAATTTTTCATCGTCGCGTGTAACCACGGTTGCGGCGATGTAAACCGATACTCGAGAGGAGACCTCCGCGCTGGTAAATAGAGGAGCCGAAAATCTATAGTCGCTTTTTGTCCACAGGTACATAACAGAGACACGCCACTGTTTCTTAAGAGGTTAGAATACTTCGAAAATTTCAAAAGATCGAATTTCTTTTTCCGTGTTAAATAGCAGTTTAAAGTCTTAAAAATAAAGCGCAAAATGTTCAATATAAAGCGAAACTGTGTTTTTAAAAACAAATTTAATCAACCAATCACTTCGAAATTTTTTCAAATACTTTTAGTATAATATATGTATATGTATCAAGCATATATCGACGATCGATATTTTTTAAATTCTAAATAATTTCGAAAAATATAAACAGAAAATATACGAAATAACAAATCGCTGATAGCAAATAACTGACGACCGGTAGCTTTCAGTAGTTAAGAATTAAATTACCGAAGAACTAGCTAAACGTGTCGCGTTATGGTCGCGCGGTGTAATTACACGGAGATCAAGTTATAAACTATGATATTACACGTACATCGAAGCCGCACAATGCGTCAAGTTTTAAATGTCTACATCGAACTTCCGTTCGTAACGGGGCAGCAATCATTTGTATCGTCGAACGACGCGCATACAAAGAGCCGTGACAGAACAATAAAACCCGTATACTTCATGAATCATGTTCAAACTTCATTACACGGTACGCAGGAACATTGCAGTCGGTGTTACGACTTTCAGCGCTTCGTCGTTGCATCATGATTTGCGTGTAATGGTTCTGTTTTATCGTTCGGACAGGCCCCGATTTCAAAAAGCCTGAGTAGCTATTAACTCTGATACCTACGTCTCTCACAAATAGTTAACTGGACAATGGTTGAATTAACAAATTATATTTCTATAAATTAAAAAATATATTCGACTAGTCCCTTGTGGTAAATGGAAATTGGTAACATAATTTATGTTAATAAACACATTTTCTTGTATTTATATATAACAAGCATTGTTAACAGCAATTGTAAAAAACAGAAACCGAACAGTAATATTATTTTTCCTTTAACAGCTTGAATAAGTTGAGGACAAACGTTGGAGTAAATTTGAATAGAATATTGTCTAGGGTTTTAAAAATATAATTTTTAATTTCCAAATTTTGCATATTGCATATATTTTACACATTCCACATTTTTCGCATATATAGAGTCGAACCTCGATGATTCGAATCTCAAGGAAAGAACTAAAATCTTCAAGTTGTGGAGGTTTTGACTTATCGAAGTCTTCGAGTAAAATTCTACTTACAGCGGGTGTGTACAATAGCTGATTGTAACCACACGAAGTATTTTATTGCATAACTTCATTTGCAATTTTTAAAATAATTGAAAGAGTGCTTGTGGGAATTCCAAATTCGGTAATGTTCGTGCAAAAATCTAGTGGTTCTAGGTTACGCGTGGTTACAGTTACGCATGTATACATTGTATAATTGGTTTCATAATTTTGCATATGTTTTTCATGTATTTTTGCATATATTTTTGTATATATTTTTGCGTATATTTCCGCACATCTTGCACAAAGATCTGTTGTCTACTTGTGACCAATATCTGCGTTACTGTTCCTTTCATTCACAAAATCAAGAGTGTGTTTGAAAAAGATATATATTTCTATGTATTTGAAATACATTATTATTGTCTTTGTCATTCCGTTTTATTTAACCTACAACAATGAAGTATCGACCTTTATATTGTTTCAAATTTTAATTACAAACGCGTAAAACTAGCAGTTTGTAACAATCGAGGAATACCTTAGCACATATCATTAGATTTAGAACCTATTCGAAACATAGATACCACCGTAGAACATCCTACGTTCCAGTTATTATGTCCATGTTACGGAGTCACGATAATCATGCTGCTTCACTTAATTACATTATTTCCATTGTCTTGTATGCATAAAATCACGTGACCAGCGAAAGTAAGATGCTACCACGCCTGGGTACTAAGTCTTCTACCACCTGTCGTCAATTTTCTGATGCTTGTCTCGAGTACACGGGAGGACACATGCAACATTATGCTGCGGCTATCCTAAATGTACACGAAGTAGCATGTTCGTGTATGCTAATCGCCGCAAAACCGGACACTTGACCAGTGCTCCGGCAAGTGAAAAATAATTCTAGATTTAAACGTTGTGCTCCGACGATCTATCGCTTATCCTCTCCTCTAACATCTCCTATAACCTGCATACAAACCAAGTAGCTCCGGTAGCTTAACCGTTAAGTAGACTATTAGGTCCTTAATAGACCTATTAAGTAGACTATTAGGTCCTACTTAAATACTATTTATTTAATTAATTATTTTGTAATTATTTTGCGTGTAATTATGTAATTGTTTAAAAATATCCATAAACTGTTGGCATTTTGCAAGATGAAATTCGTATCCACTGATCTATTTATTCAAAATTAATATTGACACTATTATCAAAGCAGTTAAAACGGCTGATTTCTAATATTTTCTTTTACAGTTGCTGAAATTATTGAAACGTTTCTACGAGAAATTTTGTAATAAATTTCTTTAGTTAAGCATATATCACAACTGCACTGCGGATTTTTATGCAAGATAAATGTATTCTTCATTTGTTTCAAATATCGTGGGCCACTTTGGAACTTCTTTCTATTTTTGATCATTTTTGTAGCACGGAAATAATACATTGATAATTTTCTAATCCTTTAATCTTTCTAGTGTTTCTAATTACACCTATTCAGTTTTGTCATAAATACATA
Source organism: Augochlorella aurata (assembly GCA_028455555.1). Classification (NCBI taxonomy): domain Eukaryota; kingdom Metazoa; phylum Arthropoda; class Insecta; order Hymenoptera; family Halictidae; genus Augochlorella; species Augochlorella aurata. Next base: position 5,647,998 of record CM052160.1, read on the forward strand.
AAATCCACAGTCTAATTATAATAGAAATTGTACGTTTAAATCCAATCTTGTAATTGTTTTTACGAGTTTAGGGTTCAGTAGTTCTAGTGTTAACTATATAAATTCGATTGTTGCATTTTTAATATCAAACATATCTGTACTTATACAATACCGTATATTACGTATAAACATATATCTTTAAACTCTGTAAATGCGTCCATTTTGCCATAATCATTGCATAACAGTAGAAAGCAAAAGCTCATTGATAAAACAACAGAAATATATAATATAAAAGTTTATTTTCTCTAACATAAACTGCTATTTTTTCTTACAGGTCTCAATGGACTCTGTATCCGCCGTAGATTTAGTTCACAATAGCAGCTCGATTAATATCAGTGACCTTCGAGTTACGGTCACGTCGATGGTACAGGATCGTTGGTTTTAATGAGACATCTCCAATTACCCGTTCACTGTGAAACCTGATGAAAATGAAATGATATAGTGTACCAGGACTCTTACCTTATTGAGCCGGTATCCTTATGCTTGCCGATGAGGAAGGTCGTCACGCCATCGTTCATCTGATTTGCCCACGGTGGTTTGACCCAGATCAGGTGCCTCAGGTGGCCAGCGTACGCCGCAGGTAACATCCAATTTTCGATGCTAATTTCACTGTGCCAGAAATACAGTATTAGTATCTGAAAAATACTGTGCTCGTCGCGCAAAAAATTTCACTAAACTCGAAACTATTCTCCCAAACGAGTTCGTAATTTCGGACTAAAGTATATCTTTTACGGAACAACCCCCTGTTACCCCCTGTTTTATAAACCCAAAAGTACGTTTTAATTTCAATTTTTCGAACGAGCACAATTATTCAAATTATTCGTATCTTTTACCTATTGCACTGTTGACTAAATATTTAATATAAAGATAGGGGGAATAATTATTTATTGCGAATTATATTACATTTTCAAAGTATAAGTCTACTCAATCAACGCTTTGACTGCTACGCCACCTATACGTGGATGACGGAATTATTTCCTCAGATTTGAAAATTAATTTTTACACTAATCTGTTATATTTTTACACTTTTAATAAGATTCGCAAAGAGTAATTGATGTCGTGCAGCTTAACTTTTCAAACAAGATCTTAGCTAAGATAATTATTTATCTCAAAAAACTAAGTTTTCATAAGATCGCTCCTTATTACTGCAACCCTTTTGCAGCGTAGAAAATTGAGGATCCTATGTTTGTTATACATCTTTAAACGACCAAAATTATTGAACTGCTTGTATTTTTTAGTTATTTATTTACTTGTTTATACAGTTAACAAGTAATCAATTCTGATTCGATCCTTCGAAAAATTGATATTGGATACCTTGCTTACCGACAGTGCATGCATCACTGTACAGGTAGCTGCCTATCCACAGGCGCGTTTTATACGACAAATATAATTAATTAAAGACAGTTTGTAGACTTAGTTAGAAACTTAGACAGTTTCTAGAACTATAAATAGTATGACAATAATTATATATGATAATAATTAATTAATTCATTTGTACGCATACTTTTTTAACAAAATATCACAAATAGCACTAGTAATAATCAAAAATACTATGATTAACAAAGCAATCTTGGATCTGCAGAAATTTTAATTGGCAACATTGGCAAACAAGGAAAAAACATAAGAATAAGCACGGAAGGTATGTGTACATTCTAAATGGTTGCCAAGAGCACACAGGTAATAGTTAAGAAAAATATATAACATTATGTATCTTAAACTAATTTAAAATTCATATATTAACCTCAATTGAGGTTCTCAATAAAAAAAAAGTGATTTAGGATAGCAGAACTTAATTTGTTCTAAAGCAAAACGAACGAATTGTAATTTGAAATCGTAGCAATAGAGGTGAAATAAAGAATATATGATCAGCGCGTTACAAATTCATTTACACCCGAAATGCACATAATAAAGTACTTGAGTATACCTGAATAGTTGATTTTTGTCCCAAACGGTGTCAGCGGACATCGTTTTTGGTATGAGCATGTCAGGATGAGAATCCAAATGTATAAACGTGTTTCCTTCAAACGGGAGATGCTTGGAGCCCAGACAGCGATAAATAAACGGCAGCACCTGCGACGAAGCGCGCGAAAAGTTGTCGATTCAAATTTTCGTGTGATTACGCCTGGTCACGTGATCTACGTCACTGGTAATCCAACAACCAGCGCCTCTAGCGTGGCATGACGGAAACGCGAATGGAACAAGTTGGATGTAAACAAACAAAGAAAACGTTGACCATTCGAAAGCCTACCTCGTCGTGGCCTTCCACCACGTAAGTCGGGACCCTTTTGAAATATTTCCTCGAGAACATGTTTCTACCGCGCGCACAACTACGAGTACTTACGGACGCACCTAAATTCGAAAGAAAAGAAAAGATCGATAATCGTACTAATTATCACAATATGTAACCCACGACCCGCGACCGCGATTAAGAGACGCCTTCACGCGAAAGCACGTGGTGACCGACTGAAGTATGCCAGGCGGACAACTCAAACGATTATTTTGCGAATAAAGGACGGACACGACGAGGCGCGTACCCCAAATTCTCACGAGACGAGTTTCGTAAGGTGGCTTTTTTTCCCCCTTTACATGCCCCTCAAAGAAACGCCTTAGAAACCTGATCTCTCTAACTCACAGCCGGTCCGCAATGAACAAATATGTAAATAAGGTCATTTCGCGTTTCCTATATACAGCGTAATAATTAGTAATAACTAGGCTGTGGATTTTTGTGTAAAATAATGTTTGATTTGTAATAAACAAAATGAAATTGATTTCATCTCTTAACAAGTGTAACGAATTGCGGAATTTTTTAAATTCGGAAAATAGTCAAATATCTGTGATAAGTTTGGAATAGTAATTTTAGGTAACATGAATTGTTTAAATTGGGCATTCATAAGATCTAAGTAATATTTTACTAAACATAATTTTCTATATATCTCGAAAAACCAAATGATATTTACATGCACAGAAATTGAGAACATATTTCAACAGCACCTGATTAATAAAACATTTTCTCTCCGATCTTTGCAATTACCAAATTGATAATAATACAGTAATAAATTTTACTATTGATACTGTCTTATGTTTCACCTAGAGATATTTATTATAAACGCATAAAAAATCTGTATTCTAATAATAATAACAGTACGACATTATTTTATAATCCTGGTCACTGACAATGTACGAAATACAGGCATTTTTAGGCAAAATATGAAATATCCAAGAATTATTGTAATATTATGTATACTTTTCCTAGACATTGCCTGGGTTAGAGTTTTATTAAAATAGGTCAAGTAATTATTAGAATAATTCTCAGATATTTCATACTTGTCTAAAAACATCGGGCATACTATTCGATGCCTGCATTTCATACCTTGTCGGTAATATATACATGAACTACTCTCTTATAAATTTATTTCTTAATAGAATACTTCAATATATAAATAAATATATCTGTATAAACATAATATGGTTTTTAATTTAAATTAATTGCATCGTAGTTAATATATATACGAACGAATCGATGAAATTGTTTATAAAATTTCGAAAAATAATACAATATTTTTTATCACATACATGACTTGTTTAAATTTACATTGTCCACTTCATTGTGCCCACCCATAAAGTATCTGAGATTTATACAATTCCATGTGTAAACGGTCTGTTTCAGCTCTTAAGGATCTTAAAAACTGTTCAATATTCGTTTTGTCTTCGTTAATATCTTTATTTGGTTGATGATAGTAATTGGTGTCGGTTTTCAAATAACTGAAATTTTCTATTTGTTCTAACTCTTCTTGGTCCACAGGTGCGTATTCTTGTCCAGTTTCTTCTGCTGAATCGATTTCATTTTCTACACATTCTTCATCCAATTCATCGTTTGTTGCTTCATCTTGTATTATCATTAGTAATTCATCAAACGATCTTTCTTTTAGAACTTGTAATTTTTGAAGGATACTATATTGCTTAGCTTCGCTTATGGACGCTACAAAATCTATTATTTCCAATAATTTTTCGCCAGGATAAGGGCTCGATCTCAAATACCGCAATGCATTACGATAATCGTCTATATCGGACTTTGTAATCATGAGATTCGGCATATATTCGTCTTCTTTAACAGGGTACGGAAAATAAGCATAGAATTCTTTGTCAGATTTTCTATGTAATGTTTTGAAATCTTCTATTTCTCTATATAGCTGCAATAAATCTGTATCAGATGATCCAGAATACTGATAGGTATCGTTGACTTCATCTTCATTCCGTATTTCTGGGTAAATACACAAAACTGCTTGTTTCTGTACACTAAGAAATATTTTGAGCTTTTTAATATGCTCAAAGTATAGTAATCGTTGTATAGATTCTGTCATAGTTTCCAATATGTAATTTAATAATCCAATCTCAAGATTCAACTTTTGTTTCCACACGGTTGCCTGTTTTATTTGTATTTCCTCAGGTTTTTCGTCAATGTAGTTCTTTCTGATAACTGTCTTACTGAAATAACGGAAAGAATTGATTATTTCATTCTGATGATCTTGATGATCTGGATCCGCTGTCAGTGACTCTGTATTTGTAGTAATATCTGTAGTAGATTCTGCATCCAATATTTTACCAGGAAAATTATATCTTAAACGTTCAATAATGTTTTCAATATCAGTATCGGATAGATCAGCCTGTCGCACGTCCGTCAAGTCAACTTCAAACTCGGTTTCTTCATTAGCTTTTTCCCAATCAGAAGAACTGTCGGGAACAGGGTCTAATTTAAATTTATGTATCACTTTTGGTTGCGATGTACTATAACATGCGACTTCCATTTCCTTTCTGTTTTCTTTGGTAGATTGAAATTCACTTTTATCACTATTTTCCAAACTTGAGTACCTCGCTTTAAATTTATTTCTTTTATGGATATTTCTAGTGTTCTTCTTTACAGTACCTTTTACATTTTTTGTGGCCTGTACAGTATTCGTTATTGTATTGTTTTCATTTCCAAAATCTTCATCACTGCTTAAATTTTTGTCATTTTCTAATCGAATTCTATCATCCATTGCACTTAAATCATTTATACTTTCGGCATATATATTAGATCTTAATGGACTTTCTTTAGCTTCAGATTTTGCAAAAACCTTTTCGAGTTCGCTAACAGGAGTAGTCCAGATATTATCTGGATTTGTAGGAAGTTTTAGTACATAGAAGTTTGAACCACCAACTGAGGCTAATAATTGTGTGAATGTTTCAAGTTCGTTGTCTGCAATTATTGTGATTGATATACCATACGATCCATAACGTCCAGCTCTTCCTATTCTATGCAAATATGTCGCTGCATCTATAGGTGAATCGAAGTTAATGACTAAATTTACGTTATCTGCATCTATACCTCTTGCAGTTAAATCTGTCGTTAGCATTATCCTACATTTAAATGTTTTTAATTTATTAATTGCTTCAAATCTTTTCTTCATGTCTTGATTCCCAGCAATATAGGTCGCTGTGAAACCCATAGAATTAATTTTGTTGCACACGGATTGTGCTCTGAAACGAAAATAGAAATGTTATCTCAAATATTAAACGAAATTTGTTATCTCAGCGTAACAAAAATTATTAAGATACAATACTCACCTTGACTGGTAATTCGAAAAGACCAGGCTTTGTTTGAACTGAACTTTATTAAATATTTTTATCAGTTGATCTACTTTTATTTGGACCTAATATACAAAGTGAATATGAGTATTGTATAGTAAAATATTTACATACAGGATATTTACAATTTCTGCCGTTTCAAAAAATATTTAAAAAGTATATGATACGAACGACGATATACATACAAATTTTGTAAAGTTCATTAACAAATGCGTAGTGATTTTCAAACAACTTCAATATTTTTTATATGATGTACCATTTAACAGTTATTTGAAATGACAGAAATACGTATATATTCTATATAGATTTATTCTAATGAAATATCACAAACAAATCAAACCTGTTTCATTGCATTTGGATGAAAAGGAACAATTGCTACAAATTGTTTGAGTCCAATGAGTATCGGTCCGTCATTATGTGGAGATGTTAAAATCGGAGAACACATATAAGTTGATAAAAAGGTTTCAAGGTCACCAGGGTAGGTTGCACTTGATGCTATTACTTGTTTACTCAATGGTAATTTTGAAAAAATAAAGCTGAAAATTTTAAAAGCCTATAAATGATTATTTGTTTTGAATCCCTAACTGATAACAGTATAATTTATATTGTACTAACTTAATGTCCTTCTGAAAACTGCTTTCCATTAATTTGTCAGCTTCATCTAGAATAAATAATCTAACATTTTCAACTATTAGCAGTCCTTTCTCAATTAAATGTCTTATTCTTCCTGGAGCACCAACAGCTATATGACAACCATTTACTTTCTTCTTATCAGCATCGAAAGCCATTCCTCCAATAAATACTTCAACTTTTAAGCCTAAAACAGTAAAACGATATTTACATTTCAATTTCTTAATGTAATAAGAATATTTTATCAACTTTCAGATAAAATCTACCATTTATTTCATATCCCATAGAAGAGCAAACTTCCGAAATCTGAACAGCAATTTCTCTGGTTGGGGCTAGGATTAATACTTGTACAGATGGTATTTGTACGTCGACCATCTCAAGTGCTATCACACAAAATACTAAGGTTTTACCAGTCCCTGATTTCGCACGCATTATAAGATCTATAACCATTGATTAACATTAATTATAAGCTATTAAAAACTTGGTAAGTACAATTGAATAAAATAATATTTACCAAATCCACACCGTCCCAATGGAATAGCCTTCAGCTGTATAGGTGATGGTTTCTCGAATCCACAACCAAATAATCCATCCAAAATCTTTTGAGAAAAACCCATTTGAAAAAATGTGACATCTTCTTTTATTTTAATATCCTGTGTGTGTGGTTTTTTGTGTATGTCGTGCGCAATAACATGAGCCATTCTTCTTTGAAATATTGTTGTTACTTATGAGTAGCTGTAACAAAACATTAAAAACAGCCATATATTCACTTTTTAATTTAGTATTTAATATGTTTATATAATTTATAATATGTTTACATAAATTATATTTATTACTTCATGCTCTAATATAATGAAAACAGTATGTATATAAATAACATACTTGAACCTTAATCTTCCTTTGCATAAAATGGATCTCAGTATTTACTTCTTATGAACTATCACTAAACTATGAATAAATATCCGCGACTAAATTAAAAATCACATATATTATCAGAGATCACTAGTATTATAAATCATTGTTATTGAACACCTCCGGGTACCGCTAATAAAATGTATACATACAGTGCATCGAGGTTAAGTCATAGAATTATCTACTACAGTACAGTATTGCCTCACTATATTGCGTCATGCCAGGGGCAAAGGGCTCAGAAATTTGAGGTATGGTACAGAAACTGTCTTTCCCTGATTGGTTGACACTCCACAGTTAAGCAGTGCTGCTCTCACAGTTTTAGACAAAGAGAGCACGACATCACATAACCACAAACGAAATCAGTCATACCGACGACCAATGTAGCTTGTCTCCCTTTACTATGCTTGCGGTCTCACTCTTTTCGCGCATGCGTACGCCCGGTGCTCCATCTGAAACACGCGGCGCGATATTCGCCTTGCATTCGACCACATTTATCAGCGAGTTTGAAAAAAATGCTCAATGTACACTGATATATGTTTTGAATGTATGTGTTTGTAAACAACATCTCGACAAGTTAAACAGGATACAGCCTAGCTAATTATTTCATTGCCCCGAATGTTAGCGAGAGGATGGAAGAATGTTGCGAGGGCAGATAGAGAAACTGCTTTTCTCTGGTTAATGCTTCACAATTACACAGTGCTGCCCTCAGTTTTAGATAATAAAAGGCTTTCCGAGACCTGCGGAAACTATTTTTGTCCGAGTCTACACCGACTGATAGTAATTACTGTGTGTTGCAAATTTGCAAATTACAGATGTTTTAATACTTCATGAAATTTTAACTTGCCGCGATATGAAACGTCATTTTTAAATAAATTAAATTACTGTTAAATTTATATTTCCATTTTCATCGTTTGTAAATGTGGTACACAGAATACTCAATTCTTACTGAAAACCTCTAATTTTTTAAATATCGGCAACGATTAGCGCGACACGTAAATGATAACGGGGCTTCTAAAGCCTCATTTTTAGATGACAAAATTATACTATAGACTTAGGATAGACATCATTAGGATAGACTTAGGTACAGACATCGCATTTTGTAGATTCTTCTGTTTTAGTTTTTGGGAATTCTAGAACCCCCTTACTATTTCCTGTCGCGCTCTACTTTACCGATAGTTCACGAATTTAGTCACGTTAGCAAGAAACAAATATACTATATATTTCATTTCTACTACGAGTATATTATTTGGAGACAATTAGCGTATACGGTGAGAACATTTAAATGGTGGGAAATGTAATTATTTTCGTAGACAGTTAAGCAATTATTTTTACTAATTACGTAATTAGTGATGATACTCATATAGCAATAATTTGCAACGTTAATTTTATGAGCTTTACAGTGTTAGCATTGCAAAAAACGTATTACATGCAATATCTGTACGGATCTTAAGTCTGTGCCCAAAGAATTATTTTGTCACCCAAAAATGGAGTTTCAGATATTTAAAAAATTTAAACTCCTTAGCGAGGATCGAGTATTCTGCAGACCTCATTCGCATTACGCCACGTTTTATGATTTTGAGGCCACAGATTCAAACGGTGTATATACTCAAACGATTTTTGTAAATCTGGAACTAGACTCCTTACAAACTTCAAAATGTTTGTACGACGAAGGTGATTTAACGAAATCCTTTTTCGAAATATGTATGCTTCAAAAGTTCTTTTGCACTCGAGCTATTTGTTAACTATTTTTGTTTAAACGTTAGATATTACAACAGACGGAAGAATATTAGACAGTATCGTTGGAAAAAGAAATTCTTATAATTATTAAACAGTTAGAAATAGTAAATGTATCAGAAGAATATTAATATACAATTATTGTCTCCAAATAATACTTAGCACTCGTAGTAGAAATGAAATATACGATATTCGTTTCTTGCTAACGTGTCCACTTTTCGTGAACTATCGGTAATGCTGAGCGCGATAAGAAATGGTAAGGGGGCTCTAAAGTCCATCAATAGAGACGAGCTCATAAGGTGCAATGTACAGATCCTAAATCTGTTCTGTAGTAATGTGGTACGGACTTCTGATAAGTGCTTGAAGAACTCATCGTAAGAGGTGGCTCTGTCGCCAAATTTTACTTTTACTCCGTCGATCACGTTGCCCAACAGTTTCAGTGTTTCGCCACTACGTGTAATAGCGCTATTTTGATATTTTCAGAAGGACATGATTGGAGCCGGATTTTACATAGTATTTTGTAACAAAAGCGGCAAAAATCATCTGTTTTGTATATTTTAAGAAAGAAAGGAAATTTTTTGACGTAATATAATTTTAACCACTGTCCATTTTTGTTTACAAGCTGAAGGACAATTGCTATTTTTCACTTTCCATTTCATTTTTTATTTCATTCGTTCGGTTTAGCTCTTTATACAGCAATTGTTGAAAAGTTTAAACCGGATTACTGTTAAAATATTTTAAAATACATATTATTATAATGATTTCCAGAAAACAATATTACACCCAAGTAGGATTGGATACTCAAACAATACCACCGTTCGACGCTCTCATTAGATTAGTTTATTAATTCCAAGGAAAGTAAAAATGAATTGTATTCAATTACATTAGTACATTCCTTGCCGGCCTGTTTTTATTCGACGCTGCAATCTGGCTAATTAATGCTTTAAAAATTGATGTATTATATGTATTTAGTAATTATTGTATATATATAATAATGAAACAAACTTATTACAGCTCATTCTTTTGGTGGAAATTAATTCTTCAGTACTGAACTTGTCATAAAATACCTTTCTGGTGCATTAAATAAACATGTAAGCGTGCCCCACCGGTGGTACGCGTGGCACGGAACGTGTTAAATTGTAAATCATAATTTATACCTCCTGCGGTTTACTTCCAACGACTTCTCCTTTCGAAATTAAAAGATCGCAAACAATTTTTGCATCGATAGTGCTCGGAGTCAGTCCTTCGAATGCGTGATCGATTATCTCGTCTCGGTAAAAAAGATAGGCGACAGGTAAAAAAACGCGAGACGTCCTTCTGCCATGGCACGGAAGCCACGTTTCAAATAATCAAGGTGAATCGACGTTCCGACATGATGCGTGCGTGCGTGCGCGAATCTCGGAGTGAATTCCAGTAAGCGAGCGCTGCAGGAAAATGCGTTCGCAAGCATTTTCCTCGATAGCGATCATGCGCAAAATATTCCTATTACCCGTTGCTTAGATACAATATTGCAATTTGCAGTTCACTTTACTCCCTGGACACCGAGGCGGTGGAGCTTCAAAATTTGTTTCGAATCGAAGTCACAAATTACTTCGACGAGCAAGACATTTAGACAATCGTCGTTCAATCTCAATCGCGGCAAAATATCACTATATTGTTGATATAATTCAGAGATATATAACAATACATAAGGGTGGCCCACGCAACTTGTGTGCCTTCTGCAACTTCCAAATTATGCATTGTGCAACAAATTTTTCGGTACAACAGTTGCTTGCTTTAAAGGGACATAGTATGCAGTGCATATAAATATAATATAATGTAATGTGTATAATATATAATTTATAATTTATAATGTAATATATAATGTATAATGTAATATAATATATAATATAGTGTAGTGAACATAAATGCACTACATACTATGTCCCTTAAAAAACCACCCTGTATCTTTCAATAAATGATTTATAAATTGGATCTCGGCTCTGCTATTTAGAAGACAAAATATGAAGCTGGGTCTATGAACAAAGGAAACAAAACTACGAACAAAAGATCGAAAATATTAAACTATAAAGTGTCATTCATATCGTTGAACTATGACATAATACATATATGAGTTCTTAGCGAGACTGATGTCAGCATAAGCGTTTGCCGTAAGGAATTAGATTGATATAACTACTCAATGGGGTTGATGTTCCTACTACACGTGCCAACGAAAATCTGCACTTCCATACAGTTTATTTTGTTGAAAAGCATTTGCGCATGATGCATAGAGCGTTCATATTGCAATTGTTATATTTTGTACCTTTTGACATACAGCCAAGAAGTGTCTAAAAGTTTTATTAAATAAATATATAAACTTAGTAGCGCAGTCTTTCTTTTCCTACATTCCATTGGCGAAGCGTATTCGATAGAAACAGCTTCGTCCAGTCCGCCATATTCGATCTGTATCGCACGTACAGCAGTTATTGTCAACGATCATAGCGTTCCTTCGTTAGAAATTCAAATGGCCGGACTGGCATAAATAATTTTTTACATAAAGCAATCCTTACATAAGCCATTTGCAGAATTCTCGTTCGAATTCATTTGAATAACGCGTCCCATGATAACTGCGAGGTATCATTGACATCGTTTCGTGACGCGGTATTGCGACTTTGAAATGCTTTTGCCGTGATGTCGCCTCGAAATTTTATGCAACCGAGATAGACGTCTGTCTTCGATTTCCGTCGGCCGTTTCTCGTCGATATTTCAAACGATTCTAGACAGAGATTTTGCGCATTCTAGACGTCACGGATCACTGGCGCAATTAAAACCGAACGAACGAACACCATTAACTATGCAAATCTATTTCAATCGAGTACGTTACACGAACGAATATCAATTAACACCATTAACGAACGTTAATGCTCCGATTCAGCGTCCTTACGTTTTATTCTACAAAAAAGCAACACTTGCAAACAGCATATTCAATGCATGAATTCATTTGATTGCACGTGTTGTGCTACCTTGAAGGTAGCAGATTACGAAGTCGTCGGTCTTTTTGTAAAACGCATACCATTTAAGAAAGCATTTACGACTTTGGAAGCACTTGCATATGCGAAGCATTTACGACTTCGAATTTTCATTTCGCGCTCTTTCGAAAAGCATTCGACTACCTCCTCGAACTCTTCAAGGCTGGAACTAGATTGCTCGTATTTTTAGTTTTCGCATTCTACCTTACACTCGCAAAAACTCGCGTGTTTTTGCTGGAACCCGTCTTTCTTAGTGTTTCGATTTGAAATTCGATTAACACGCTCGCCGCCGACCGTCGCATATGCGTGTACAATTATCGCGATTTTGTAGTTTATGTAAAGTGGATCAAGTTAATTTCATGCATATCGATTCTACAAGAGGATGCGTTGCATTTAATAAAACGCTGCAATTACGAACACTGTTATCGAAGCAAACGGTGGTAGGGAACGTGTTAGTACTACAGGGTGTCCCAAAATTACGGTACTCCCGAGAAATGAAGGGTTCCTGAGTCATTTGAAGTAACTTTTTCCTTAGTGAAGACGCAATACGCGGCTTTGTTTATGAATTATTAACTCTCGTTGGTACGAATTACATTTTCGCTAAGGAAACAGTTACTATAAAAGACCTCAGGAAGTACTATAATTATAGGACACACTGTATACGTACATTATCGGTCAACCAGACCAGCTTCACATTTTTTAATTTAAAGTTGCTCAAATAATAATTACTATATAGGAAACAATAAATTTCTTAGTCTAAGTATGCAGTATAATGAAAATAGCGAAGATTTAAATAAATTCTGTCTTATCATTCTTAGCAACAGGTGTTAGTCACTTTTAGAACTTGGCAGGTTTATTGTAACTCCAGATTCGTAATGAAGGTTTCATGCATGATTTATAAATGTTACTCATTTCTTCTAAATCGAAACAACATCTCATTCTTCTATTATCAAAGTCTAGGAACGAAAGGAGGATAGAACTACCATGAATGGGACAATACCATTGTCTCAAAAATTGTGAATCTTTCTATAAGAAAATTATACTTATTCTGTAACTGTAACTGTAAATTTGAAGCCGCTGTCATTTAATGCGCAACTATGTCAGATCATTAATCGTTTTTATGTTTGAAAGTAATATTTCTCCGTTATTTTTTATTGAGTTTCCATTTATTGCATTCAATCAGGAATTCCTTCAAGAATGTTGACGTATAGCATCGGACAGTCTTGCTTTATTATAGTAATTAAACGAGTTTAATTTTTAATGTTGCTACCAGTTTTATGAATGGCGCACATGGAATATCATAGGTCTGTAGTAAATGGGTAAATTAAACATGCGTCATAAAAGGTGCTCCGGACTTTTTTCGCTTATTATGTCATTAATTTGTAAGATATCCGTGCTCATAAATTTTTTTTTCGTCTCTTTTTATACAAAGCAATTATTTCTTAATTTCGTCATTAGTATATAATATTACATGCACTTGCAATTAATAAAACAACAATGCTTACAAGATCAATACCAGTATTACTTTATTTAAACATACACAAAATGCAATTTTTCAAGAAAATAGAAACAAGGCAAGCGAACCTAGGAGAAACTAATCGACATTATGCATTCATATGGTAAGAGAACTGATCTTTCGAGTGTTTCAAACTAGAATAAGATAGGTCATTTAGTTTTTTCTCTTGTCCTAAATAAAAGAGACCATCCCCTAAGAGTGCTTCCCTAAATGTAGACACGCAAGATACAATTATTATCGAGGACGAAGAAGTGCTAATTGACGCGGCTGTGAAAGGAACCGTAATGCAAGGGGTTAAACGAGACACCGTTACACGGAAGCAAAAGTTGTTTCCTCTGTTACGAACAAAATCGAAGAACCGTAGAGAAAAATCCGACGACCAGCCAATAGTACTTTTGTTGTTCGCCGTGCGTATCTGCTTCCGACGCAGCCGACTTCGTAGTTTCTTTTCTGATTCATGCGAGAGAGGCCGCGCGGACGACGCGAAACAGGTCAGGAATGGGATAAACAACGGTACTAAATCTGTTGTCGTGACCGTAAACCGCTTCGTCGGTAGAAATAAATAGTTAAAATGATGTCTGTCGATGTTCGCGGCATTTAACGCACCGAAATCACCGCGATTCTTAGGCGGCCGAGCAAAAGGGGCGCGCGAACGCTGGCCAACGCGCGGCGCAGGCGGAACGTTCAAACTCGGGCCGCTGAATGGCCAATAAAAGTTTATTCCTACGTACGTGGCAATGAAAATTTATCGCGTCGCTGTGATATCAAGCGAAACGAAACGCAGGTGCGCCGGATCGTTGCTGCGAATTTACTTGCGGTTTCAGCAAAAACACGGCGAAACGGTGCGCCCCCTTTCACGCGTGTTGCGACCTTTTTACGCGACACACACGGTATTTTCGACGTTGTTGCATAACGCCGAGGCATTCCATCGATTGCTCTATTCTCGAGCTTTCCGATGCCGAGCTCTCCGCGTCGCGTCGCGTCGCGAGGAAAACGCGAGAAAGAAAACGGCGGCTCCTCTCTTTCCCTCGCCGCGATGCGACTGCAGTTTGTAATTCAGCGCGTAGCTCGCGTGCTTTCCTACGTAATTACACCGCAATCCCGAGGTAATGAGGCGACTATTACTATCATTAGTAGCATAGGGAAGGAAATAAACTTATTTGGAACTTATTGGTAATAAGCGAGCGGAAATTACACCGGCCGCGACCGTGGTTGCAAGCGCGAGCTAATAAATAACGACCAACCATCGAAGAAATGACCTCGCAACGGAATTTTTCGTTCGGAAGAATACTGCCGAATGGTTTTCATAGTCGGATGCGGTTGTTAATTATGCGACGATGGCAGATCCCGTCTGGATGCTAACAAGAAACAAACGATTACACCAGGCTCTGAAATAATAGTTATTGGCAGGGTTAAAGAAACTTCCGGACAGAGTTTTTCATAAGATATATTAGAATTTATCGCATCGAATGCTTTTGGGAAAAAATTCTTTTATTATAAGCTCCAATGAGAACAGAAATGAAAAAAATCTTGAAATAAAAAATTTTGGTTATGCCAGAATTGATAAAAATTACAGTAAATTTGAAACAGATATTTGATTAATTAATATAAAAAAGTCCTCAAACATTGTAACAAATGTTAAATGTTACATAATGAACAACATTATAATAATATTAAATGATTATTCTGATTATAAACCAAGAATGATACTCTTGGATAATAGTTCATTAGATTATTATTTCATAAATTCCATATCGGTCGCTTAGAATAATTTTGATAATTTTTATTTCGGTCATCAATAACAGTTATCAGAAAAATTGATTTTAATTTCTTACAAAAGCTATCAATAAAAGGAATTGTATTTTATAACAATATCGTTTCGCATGAATTGCAAGAAATAAAGACTAAATAGCAAGTTCATTCTTTCAATAATCCTTTTAATAGATTAAAAACAATAAATCGAAATTTCTAAATTCCTTTAATCTTTATAATATTTTAAATTATAAGTACCCAATTTTGCTATAAGTTTAATAATAAATAATTGTTTAATAATATAATAAGTTTAATAATAACTAATAAGTTTAATGACAAATAATTGTTATCCAATGACCTTTTCCATGTAGGTTACAACAGTTTTGGTCCCCGATTTATACGCATACGCATACTTTTGCTTTTCGAAGGATAGATCTCGACGACAGGAGACAAAGTCGCGATAAAATAGAAAAATTGTAGGCAAAATCTGCTCGAACGTTCGCTTGCACGATAAAACCGAGTCTCTGTCTCGTTCCAAAAATTAATTCAGCCGACGCGACACTCCCAATAGTTGACACCACTCATAAACCTTCTGTACATATTTCAATCTTGTTTAACCTAAATATATTTTCTTTGATCTTGCGCCACTTGTCTCTTTCGCCCACGACACATGTTGATAGTTTGCACGCCTATTTGTTCCGTGTTTTTTCCTATACCTACACTTAGCCTCATCACTGTGCACAATTTATTAAATTTATTTCATCTAAATGGCTGCGTTTCGTTCTAATACTGTAGCAGAGTGCACCGATGCGATAATCAATGGCTGTCTTTTGTAGATACTACATTTACGTGACCAAGGACTTTATAAATTCACGCTGTCTTAATAATATTTCTTGGATGTTCTCCAACGCCGTGCGATATTCTCTCAAGCGCGACGTTCAAAGCATGCGATATATTTAAACTAATTGTCGGTTCATTGTAAAAATATTGCGAACACATTCTTGTAAAAAGTGGCAAAGAGTGTACTGCGAAACTGATTTGGGTATTATTCGAGTATATCATGCGAATAAAATTCTATTCGGATAATATTTCGAATAAATTATAGGTATACACTTTTATTAAAAAAAAAAAAATTTTATAAAATTTTATAAAAAAGTTTACGTGCTTTTCATTAACTGACCTACTAATTCTTTATCGTTACATTTACCAATAATTGACACAAAATTATCGTATTATCCGTCGGCATAAGATCGGCGTTCCAAAGAAATTCGGAGATTAAATTCGGAGATTAAATTCGAAGATGCGTGTTGTGAAAGCGTTGAATTTAATCGATTTGGTAAAACTAGAGGCCAACGATTGGCGGAAACAGAGAATAGGCGGATCCCGATCCGACTTACTTACACGGCACATTAATTCGGCCTTGACAGTATCAGAAGGCATCATCAACTAAAATTAATTTTGTCGCTTCAGACTTTGTACAAAATACATTGATAACAGCAAGCCGTGCTCTCGTTGACACATTATCTTCTACTTAAAATTCTAGATAGCTTTAGCGAAACCATCATCGAAAGTCCACACGATTTTGATGGAACGAAGTAACAGTCACTATTTTAAATAATTCTTCGCGCCCGACTAAAATAAATTCATTTAGATCAACTTTTTCAAAACTGAAAATATTCCGAAAAGATTATATCTCATTTAAATAGTTAATTATGAGATATTTATACAATTGTACTGTATCGTTGAAGAATTTTCTTTATAAGTAATTACCCTTCAATTTTTTGTATTATAATTATGGAACATTCAGAGTAGGTATATTTTTGAAGGCTGAATATGAAAAAGCAAAACGTAAAAAAGATTCTCATAAAAATTCATAATAATCAAATAATTAGGGGGGTGCCCATGCTTTCATTATTCGTGGTATAAAATTGCAGGTTTTCGAGAAGCGAATTTAATCTGGTATAAAAGCGTATTTTACAGAAATTGTTTTTAGTTTTGTTATTCAATTGTAAGCAGAACGATACAAATATTGTTAGGAAGAACGTTATCAGGTGAACAACTTTTGTTACTGATTATGGCACACACCGTCAGGATTTAAAGTCACTAACAAGGTATTATTCATCCGCAAAGTGTGTGTCTGTGTGTGTGTGTGTATGTGTGTGTGCAAAATTAGAGCTCGACAGCTTATCAGAAAATAGTTAAAAAATTGTTGTCAGAGGTTTGACCATAGAGGCAAACACGATGAGCGAGTTTTAAGGCAAAAGAAGGTAAAAATGGTAGTCGTATTATAATATTTTTAAACATCGACTTGTTAACAGGTGATCAATTGCTACTTGTTTTTAATGGATTCGCGGTTCTAGGTGCTCGCACGGTCACAGATGCGACATGACATGCCTCGATTATGCGGCGTTAATATGGCTCTGGGGAGCGATCGTTTCGTCTTTGGAACACGTGTGCCCTTATCAGTGGTAACTTTTTTTTCTCACGGCACGATAACAGTACTCGCAAAGCGTAATTTCCATTCGTAGCCTTACGAAGAAACTTCGCTCGATTCGAGGCTTAGCCGTTCGCAATCAGGATTCCGTGTTCCTGTCGATAAAATGACTATTTCGGGAACTCGGTGACACTCGATCGTTAGCTGGTACCAGAGTTCGGCAAAATTTTATTCGGATGACTGAGAACAGGTAAGAATTAACGAATATAATTTTATTCGACGTAGTACCTAGTCGAATTTAAGCAACAATTTGTCCGAATCGGATTTTATTCGAATAAAAATTCATTTGAACAACAAGGTATTGTTTATTCGAATAAGAATTTGTTTGTACAATAATTAATTTGGCAAATTAATTATTGTCGATTTGAGTGAAAATTAAAGAATACAGTGTATTCTCGCAGTTAATTTTTACAATTACCTTATTTTCAACTACATTGCAAAGTTTGTTACTTTTTGGTAGATTGATCTTTGATTAAATAATTTTTCTTCGGGTGCAAAGGTTGTCGTCGTATTCCAGGATTCATAATTACAACACATATATAGGGGAGAGTTGCCATAATCGTACCACTTAAGCAAATGTAAAAAGACATCTGAAGCTAGTAATCTTGTTTATAACAAAAATTGTTCAGAGTAATATGATGACATATTATTTAAACATTTTTAATCTTTATAAATGTGTAAAAAGGCTTATTATTAACTCGAATTTCAATTTTCAAAAAGGTTGAAAAAGTACGATTTTGGCAACCTGTATCCTAAATCGTAGCTCTGTTATAACTTTTATTTATAATACCTAATTACACGGTTTAGAAAGTGTATAGCTGAAAGTGAAAAGTGGAATATGGTCGTTTATAGAATGATTTGAGTTTAATTTAAATATTTATTTATTAAAGAAACGAATACTTATAAAAAATCAAATACATTGGGGACAGTAATAGAGTTTGGTGTTTTTTGATACGCTTGCACATGCTTCATGTACCCTAATCGAGCATTTCAAACATTTTATCCTATTCTCGAGGCGAACTTCTTTACGT